>JARLTB010000024.1:3142500-3742500 GCA_030141615.1 Unio pictorum
TGGAATGAACTGCCTACACGAGTTCGTATGAATGTAGTATCTTTAATCATTTAATAGTTATCTAGCATATGTATGGAATGTACCGATTTGATTTGATTGTATAATATCTAACTGTATATTTATGTGTCTGATACATTATTTGTAGGAAATAAAATGTAGGAAATAATTTTAAACCAATTATAAATGACATTATATATCAAATGCATGGTAAAATAAATGTTCTCCCCAAGTTTGCTAAAATATCGGTGTCCCAGCTTTAATGGGGAAAAACTTCTTATGTCCCAGTATTGTAGGTTTTACGTGTGTGTGTCTGTGTTTGTGTGTGTTTGTGTGTACAATTATGTCTCGTTATAACTGATGGAATTAGACGCCACCCAAGATATGTAACTCGCATAAGAGGTTGCTCTTTTTCAAATACAATTCGCAATGTATGAGATATTTAAATGTAAAGAGAAAGGAAACCAAATAAATAGACTTGCACAGAGCCAAGAAAACAAACACTTAGTTTCAAATCATCTTTAAAAAGTTTTAACAAGAGGCACGATGTTAAAAGATCCTTAAAATTCTAGTACAAGTTAATGTCCAGGATTACCTTTATGAATCCATTTTTAGAACATGTTGCAAACATTTTGCCGTTGTGTGCGAAACAGACATGCAGAACTTCGTCTGTGTGGCTTAGTATAATTTCACTCTCCACAGACGGTGTGTGATAGTATATTCGATTGTATTCCTGCACCCACGACACTTTTCCAGAAGACATTGGAATGGACCGGTCTGCTTTCCAGCAGTGATAAAATAAGTCATTCCATAAACATTCGTCTAACGCTAGTCTGCGATAGGTTTTGCATATTTGCGCCACCTTCAGGAGGGATGAGGCGGAAAGATAATGAAAGATATTTATTGTAATCTCTTCTGATATACTCGTCCAAATGGAAAGATTGCTCTTCTCAGTTATTAGATCCATTGCCGCTGAAAGAAATAACAATTTAAAATATAAACGAAGTCTGCCATACAACAGCTTTGTCCCATTAATTCTTTGTAATTTCTTTTGCTAGTATTACAGCTACAACAAGGACTACTACACTAAAGCGCATCTTTCCCAGTTCCGGCACCGGATATGAATCTAACTTTTGAGATCATGTGCATGCTGCGTAACTTCAGTCTCAGACTCTGACCTCTCTTTGGGGGAAACTAAACAGGTGTTACGAGAATTCGGAAATAAAATGGAGGCGCGCGCGCTTGTTTGTGTTTTAGTGTTAGATTTTTAATGTAGCTTTAACACTTTTTCAGTCATATCGCTACGAAGTTTATAGTAATGTCTAGCGCTGGGGTATCATTGCGCCGACATATAATATTATATCCCACCCAGTCATATTATTCTAATGTCAGGCCGACCAGTCCTAAACACTAATTCTGAGAACCTAGCGAGGCAGATGTTAGTACCATTTTTATAAGTCTTTGGTATGGTTCTGCTGGCGTTTGAACCCGCGACGTACCGCATCAGAGGCGGACACCAACCACTAGGCCACAGGAGCGGTATTGTAAAACCGAAATGTTTTTATAAATAGATAAAATATAAATGGAACAGGAAAAGGAAATATCAGCGTCCCGTGTCTGAGGAAACGGACTAAAACTAAATCAAAGTACTTGGTAATTCACACAGGACTCACAATCTGATTAGTGTTCCAGTGCGGTAGAAAATTATTAGTAGATGAATGACATTTTTATATAAAAGTAAATCAAAGATTATTTGTAAGTTATTACTCTTCACTTCCTTTCTGTTTTAAAGTTTGTTATTTTTATTTATCTCACAATCTAATGGTTTCTATTGCTACCCAACTTACATCGGATAATTGTATTTGCTTTAGTCTGTGCTTGTAATAAATACAAGAGATCCTATAATGTTGGATTGATATTTTAGTTCTACTGAAGCCAAAGGTCGGATATATTGTTACAAATTAAGCCGAATTAAAAAACTACAAAACATAAACACAGACTCTTTCAGTATTTTCTCGTCACAAAAGGAAAAGAAGGTTTTGTTTGCCTTTTTGTACTTGTCACATGTAAATCAGACAAAACAGTTACCCAGGGAAACGTTCGCATAATATTTATAACGTTCAATATTGTGTAACTATGAAACATTTTAGACACTTGATCCACTTCAATTTGTATTCAAGGAAGGAATGGAACTGCTCAGACATCTTATATCAAGTTTACATTGATTGACGATAATGAGATGACTTTCTGTCGAAAAAAAAAACTTCTAATCTATGCAACTAGAACCTAATTAGTTGTTAAAATGTACGTTATCTCAGCTCAGGTGGTTTTATTTCTCCTCGACTCGGACCAAACCTGATAATGTAGAATACTATTTGTATAAGGGGGGGTGGGGGGTAGAGGAGATATTCCCCATTTGGCTTAAGAGAGAAAAAACTTGTCCGGATTAAAATACGCAAATTTTGGAGTTTATAGTACTGACATGAATCGTGTGTTTAGCTCATGTATTTAATACACTTATAAGAGGTATCTGTAAATATAATTCTTCAAATGTGTGTAGATCAATTATGGATCGTGAATTAACCGTTCTTTCTATTTTTATTGCGCATGTAAGAAAAAGGTCACGCCAACATATGGTGCTTGAAGATAACGTAATTTTTTTCCATGATGCAGAAGCTGCATACACTCAGGGTCTGTTGTGGGAATTAGTAAACACCCAGAAGACAAGGGACATTGTTATAAGCCTGTATTGAGAGTTGCGAAAACTGCCAGTGACACTTGTAGTGGTCAGTAATGGCGATGCCAGTGATGTGGCATGCATGACATAATTTCAGTAACGTTACTTGTATGGTAGAAATGGAATGAATTCAACGTAAAAACTCAAATGCGATTTGTTCAGTACAATCCATTTAGTGTTAGTTTTAATTTTAGAACATTGCAATGGTGACGATGATGGAATGATATATGATTAAACAAAACGGACATTAACAAATAATGGTCCTTGCATTTACTATTCGTCGAGAAATGACGATCTCTGGATTTTAAAGAAAAAATTACCAATGGCGGCATTAAGCCGACCGGTTTTTACGAACTTCCGAATTTCAGTAGAAAGCAACTTTATATGGATCAAGTTAGAGCATTTGTTTGTCGCTGTGGACGTTGAAAAGCATGAGACGCTCTGAACGTTGAAAACATGAGACGCTCTGAACGTTGAAAACATGAGACGCTCTGAACGTTGAAAACTAGACGCTATGTACATTGAAAGCATGAGACGCTGTGAAAGTTTGAAACATGAAACGCTATGAGGGACATGAAGTGCTTGAACTTTACAATTATTTATCAATCGATGAAAGCGAAGACTACCACACAGTGAAAACAGTCCTTAATCAGTACAATAATCCAAAGACGATTAGAGAGTTTAAAACGCTGGACTTCCAGACTTTGAAAAGAAAGGATTTTTTTTGCGCGGTTGAAGTCAATGGTGATGTTTTCCTAGTTTAACAAGTCTTTAACTGATTAATTATTTACAACCCCTTTAGATTTCATAAAATTATAGAACATTACAAATATTTCCTACATTGAATTCGAGACCTGCACGTTCTATAGTTTGCTTGGTTTGTACCGCTTGTACACAAATTTCACGATTCAAATTCAAATACAATGATCCACTTTGATATTCTTGCTTATAGAAACCAAGCGCAAATTTCACAAATCTCTGAAATCCCTTCCAAAGAATCCAATAAATTGACGGTTTGCAGTTAACCAGAACTGTGGACTGACTAAACGGAAGCTTCATACACGTTGATTCCAGACAATTAAACTAGAAACGTATAATCACAATGTATGATCGATTATTTTAGCCGTAATCATTGTCAGAAATTGGTCAATATTGTTAACCATGTAATACATTAAAATGCTGCATGACCAAGAGATAAATAAGATCGATGTAACATAAGGTAAGCTTTATTATTAATGTTACCTTTGGAATGCAAAAATCTTGTAACATATGTTTATTTATAGATGGATAAGGTACTCCTTTGTTTAAAATCATGAGTTGTTCAGTAGTTTTACCAATAAGAGACTTGCGCTGAAAACAATATGCTAACAAGAAGTCAATTCCTTTATACGACGAAACTAATTTTCTAATAGACTACCAATTACTAGAGCGAGAAGCACTAAAATGGGAAAACATGGCGCATATTGTACGTGTACAATGTGGACAAAAATGACGTAGGCATACGACGCTACATTGTCAAATGTATTTGCTACGCGTGTAGAATGTTGTCTACCCTTTTGCCAGGAAATCTAGTGCTCAGTCCACATAAACATGTATGTTCTTTTACAGATTCCTAAGGTGTAATTAGGTCTCTGAGGACTTGTATACACATTTAAATATCTACAATAGGCTAAACAACTCACCAGCAAGCCAATACATAGAACAACAAACATTGAGAAACATTATAGCAATTGATACGTATGACATATTTGGAGAGAATCACATAACTGAACATAGTTCTTGTTATATAGACCTAGTGATAATTTGCAATGTTGTCGAGAAACACACAAAAAAACCGGAAAATGTCAAGGCTCCAAATGCAGCCTTTACAACGTCACTTTCAAACCAAGTTGAAATTATGCTCACACAAAACTAACAGCAACAACGTCAAATATGAAATGCGTATGTATAAAACAAAATTGTTTCCCTGTATCCGAAGATCCTGAAAGCAGCATTCATTGTGAATAAAATGGATTTATTGTGCAAATGGACTAATTAGATAAACTTTGTATAAAATATTCAATGCAATTTACTGAATTTAGTCATCGGTCATTACAGATTTTGCATGTGGATACAGATCTAACTGCAATGCATTAGTTTGTCCTTAAAGTATAATAAGTATTTTTATATCTCTATATTCATTATTTATGTAGAGAAGAGTCTATTCGGACGAATAATGACTGTAGATATGTTGATATCTGATAAGATAATAAGAACAACAAGTGTGCAAGGCTTGATGACAGAATGACAGACCGAAAGAATCAGCTTTAAGTGCACAAATAACAGATAGATAAATAAAAAAACTCATATACATTTGACAGATTTCAAGATTTGACATGGAGATAAGTGCCGAGAAGACGAAGCTGATGACAAATAGTGGCAAACAAATCTCAACCAAGATTAAAATCAGAGGACAGGAACTGGGAACAGCGGGCCAACTCAAATATCTTGGTTCCATAATCACGGAAGAGCGAACAAGAGCAGAAGTTTTGTCACGAGCAACATAAACAACGGCAGCTATGTCAAAGCTAAGACCCATCTGGAGAGACAAGAATATGTGTCTGAAATCTAAAATCAGACTATTGAAAGCACTAGTCATCTCAATCTTTCTGTATTCATGTGAGGCCTGGACCCTGACAGCAGAATTACAACGAAGAATTCAGGCACTTGAAATGAGATGCTACAGAACCACCCTTGGCATCTCTTACATGGACCACATCACAAATGAAGAAGTGCGCAACATCATCAGGTACAAAGTAGGCCATTATGAAGACCTCCTCACCACTGTCAAAACGAGAAAGCTGAAATGGCTTGGCCATGTCACTAGAGCCAACAGGCTATCCACAACAGTTCTGCAGGGTAGTGTTCAAGGTGGTAGAAGGAGAGGTAGACAGAGAAAAAAGTGGAGTGACAACATCACAGAATGGACCAGGAAAAGTTTTGCAGAGACACTGGCATTGGCACATGATCGAGTCAAGTGGAGAGAACTGGTCAGATGTTCATCACCACAGTGCCTCAATTACCACAAATGAAGAAGTGCGCAACAACATACATATATATATATATATATATATATATATATATATATATATATATATATATATATATATATATATATATATATATATATATATATATATCCGGCCGCGACATCAAAAGCCTGACGGCAAGATCATCTAATTGTTGAACAAGGTATGGGTCGGAACTGGCAGTTTGTCGACAAAATTGTATAGAAAACAAAGGATTTGTTAAAGCTGGGACCAAGGGCTTCTGTCGACATGTACTTTGATCTTTTATTTCGACGTCGACATAAGCAATACAATTGGATAGTAATAGTAGACCAAGGGACTGGGACTTTTATTTTTTGTCGACATAGGTGGCTTGTCGATATAAGCGATGTCAATATAAACGGGTAGGACTGTATTACGAAATACTTTTTTAAAGTGAAAATACTAATTGTGACCTGAGATCAGACAGAGGACTATATTGTTTTGTTTTTAAAGAAATTAATTAGTCATGTTGTAAGATCTTAGCAGAATAATTTGTGTCCAGAAATTAATTAGTCTGGAGTTATATTTAGTCAGATTATTTTATTCAAGAGATCCTTCTCTGAAATGCAGGTTCTCAAAACTAACATTCTTAGAAATAGAGATTTGAATTTATACTAAATTTTCAAGTAAGTCTTTTATTGTATGATTGTGACACGCCACCAAAACATGTGCCACCACAGGCACATCAACACGTTCAGCATTGAATTTAATTTGGATTTCCACTAAAGTTTATTCAGAACATTAATAATTAGGACTTGTGTCTGTGGGATGCAATTTGCAAACTTGGAGAATAAATTATTTGTTGAATTATTTACAAAGCTTGTTGTTTCTCACTCGTTTCTTTTAATTTGTTTAAGACCATAGAGTCATAATAGGTGTAAATTACTATATTACTATTTGGGACACACACAGGTAATGAAATATCATTGTAGATCACAACAGAGGACATACCAGAGTAAGGCAACATCAAAAAGTAGATCTATATACAAAGGACATACAAAGACAAGAGAAAACCAAGATGTATATCACAAACACAGTACATGCCAAGGCTGCCTAGTTTGTTTAGAAAGAGCTACCAAGATGTAGATCCCAACATAGCCAAGGCTGCCTAGTTTGTTTGGAAAGTGTGTTCATTAGTGTCATGTTCATCAATGAAAATCATACAATGCATTGTCACCATAAGAACATCACCCAAAAACTTTATTTTGGATTGCTGTCAGTCCCTGGTGTATCCTTTTAAATGGAATGGCCTTATAGTGCTGTTGCAAGCATAACAGTGTTCTATTAAACCCTTTTTTCTGTCATCTTTACCACTAGATGTCCCCATTTTATTTTCTTAATGCATTCATTTGTATGTTGGATTAAGAAATTTGAAGAACATATGGTGTTACCCATTTCCATCCATGCATCTACCACACCTGGATTATTTTTTGTACTCTATTTGTGGATCATATAGTATTACTCATTTCCATCCATGCATCAACCACACTTTGATTAATGTTTATACTCTGTATTTGTGGAACATATGGTGTTACCCATTTCCATCCATGCATCTACCACACTTTGATTAATGTTTATACTCTATATTTGTGGAACATATGTGTTACCCATTTCCATCCATGCATCTACCACACTTTGATTAATGTTTATGCTCTGTATTTGTGGAACATATGGTGTTACCCATTTCCATCCATGCATCTACCATACCTTGATTAATGTTTATACTTGGTATTTGTAGTCTTCATTTCTAGATCTATACGTTACATTCTTTTGAAAATCTTTTTTTTAATCCCATTAGAATGCCACTGACCCATTTAATTATTTAGACGTTGATGCCTCAATGAATTTTGGACCCCCCTAAATTGTCATTGTTCTGTTGGTATATACAAAAATTGTATGTTATTTATTTGTTGTTTTTATTTTATTTTTATATACGTATTTAGTTAATTGATTAGTATCATATTTGCATTTTTGATTTTTAGTATTCATAAATTGCTTCCATTTTTAGGGGAGTTTATAATGCAGAGTAAGATGAACAACAAACCATATGATGTATTTGGAACATGGTATAATGATTGTTACTTCTTGTCGGGAGAATTGTTCTGGACTGGTCACCTAACATCTGCACTTTCACTTAACACGGTAATACCATCTGTGAATTTACCATCACCATTGAATCTTTACCAAAACCCCCACAAATTAGTTCTTACCTTAACGCAGGTTCATTGCATTACAATGTTTGTCCCGTGTAATCGACATTGCTTTATTTATCCTTTCATTTGGAGACTGAAATAGGAATACTTTGCCAGTTGATTTCCTGAATGAAATCTAACCAGGATTCAAAGATTGCTGCAAAGGAACTTTTTTTGGTTCGACAGTTTTCATTCAGCTGTTGGAAGTTCCTATTTTGTTCGTCGAGAATCCTATATTTACAGTCTTAAAAGTCTCCTGCAATCCTTTAGAATAATCTGGAGTCTGGAAATGCAGTCTATTTGGGGTCTATTTATAATTGTCTAGTATGTGCCAGTCTAGTGAATTTCTGGTAGAAGTCATATTAACATCTCCCAAGATATTATGAAATTATGAGATATGTGTGGAGTGAACCCAAAAATCAGGAGTTTGTTCCCCTCTCAGCATGGAAGTTGAGAGCTATGGTGTAAGGTTGCTTAAATCAAAGAAAATTACAACTCAAGCAGCAGAGAAGGTGAATCGGATAACTTTATAGAAACGTATATTTGGCAAACCAAGGTTTCCTCCAAATCGTGTAAAAAGTGTTTATTTGGCAAACCAAAGCTTCCTCCAAAATCGAAAAAAAAAAGTTTCCTTGGAGACGAAAAGTCGTTGTTGCGTCCTCTCTGCTGCTAAGGGGGTACTAGTTTATTTACGATTTCAACCGAATATTTGTTCAAGTCTGACACGATATCTTGATCTAGGATCATGCAAATGTATCGTTACAAATCCATGTGGGATTGAGTGAGTACCACTAAAGAAATTTCTTAAGAGATTTTAATCCATATCACCGCCGCACCAAGTTTGCCAAATATTTCGTAGCGTATGTGTGTCAACTCCATTAAATACAGCTAGAATAATGCAGTTATCTCTGATCACGTTTGGTATTTGAGTGTATCGCTGAGTGATATATATCACATCGGTATTGTTATGCCTACCTCTGGAAAATATCCTAGCGGGATTCTTTTGATGGTCTAACATGACATCATCATATGCGACTAAATTGTTAATACTTACATCAATATCATCAATATTCGGTGCTTCATCGATATCGGTCATAAACTCAATAATATCTTCATCGATTTCCGATTATACTTTCTTGTTAAAATCCTTTAACACCTCGTTACATCGCTGATCGTCTACACTCGGGGCTACCAAATATAATTTACCCCATTTCATCCATCTCGTTATCAAATTAAGTCACATCTGCGTCTTGCCGCACCCAGATGGTCCGATTATAATCATGCGAATATAATACGGTAGCACTGCATGATGCTTAACTGGTTCTCGTGTTTTAGTCGCCGAAAAATCAATTACATTCATGTTATTATAAATAAATTATGTCTCTGTATTGTGTGAAATGTAAGAAGCGTACTAGCACAAACGACTTGATGACGATTACATCTACAAATAACAGATCAGCACTTGCTGGTAAGTGTGCACAATGTGGTACAAACAAATTTTAGATTTGTTTCTTTGAAATCTGGAGATGTTTTTTTAAAAAGACGAGGATGTGATATTGCTTTCAATTTAGTAAAACTCCCAGGTGCACCTTGGGCGAAGTATCCAGGAGAAAAACACCTTCCAGGATATAGTTATTGTGGACCAGGGACCAGACTCGATATTAGACTCGATGATCAAAACCAACCCCGACCCCGTGAAAACCCAATAAACGCCATTGATAAGGCGTGTCATGCTCATGATGTTGCTTATAAAATCAGTAATCTGCAACACAGACATATCGCAGATGTGAAATTATTTCATGCGTTGAATTCTATCACTGATAAATCCTTCAAAGAAAAATTGGCTTCATGGTTGATAAAATCGGCGATGAAAAGTAAATTGATGTTGGGTGCTGGAAATTAATAACATCATGGAATCTATTTATTATTCTCCAAGAGGATACTGGAGGCGTAAATCAGCAATCAGTAAATTCGCTAGCGCTGCAAAGGTGAAAAATACCACTGCAGCGGATTGGTTATCCAAACAGGCGATATGGCAAATTTATCTACCACCGCCTAAACAAATTAACTTCTCGCATTTTGATGTCAGCACACCTAATGAGGTTCATCAGGCTGATATGGCTGATAGTTCTGCCCAATGATGGTGTTTACAAGTATGCGCTAACCGTAGTTGATGTTGTGAATCGATACAAACAAGCAGAGCCTCTAAAGACAAATCATCAACTGAAGTAGATTATGCGTTTGAAAGGATTTATCGTAGGGGTCCTCTGCATTGACCAAATCTACTACAATCTACTACAAGTTGTTCCTCGCAAGGGTGCAGTGTTATCAACAATGAAGCATCATAATGTCACCCTCAGACGAGGACATACTGCACTACATCGCGATCAAGCAATTGTTGAACGATTTAATCGGACACTTGCTGATCGGTTATTTGGATATCAATACGTGAAGGAGTTTATTCAGGATAAACGATCTCGTAAATGGGTCCAGAGATTACCATGCGTAATTACCGCGCTGAATAATGAGATTACTCGAACAATTAACATCAAACCTACCAACGCGATTAAACAAGTATATACCTGTAAAACCGCAAAATGATTTTTCAAGACAACCAATACTTGGCAATGTCACTGTTAGGTATTTATATGAACCAGGAGAGCTCGAAGGTGGCAAAAAAAGAGCTACTAATCCTGTTTGGAGGGTCACTTCGCATAAAATATCTAGCATAACACGATCCATGGGTATACCGCCAGTCTATAGATTGGATTCAGCTGCTCCTCAGCGAGGATTTCCTAGTGAACATGTGATACCAGAGGATACTTAATTACCGCTGCGTGGTCTTAACTAGCACCTCTGCGTCTGTTGCAATGAAGACAAGTCAGCATCACATTATCTCTGGTATGACCAATACTGCTAGGATCTTTATCCGACCAACACCAACGCATATTACAATTGCAACTCGCGCAGTGATTATTCTGTTGTTGTTTTAGTGTACTTATAAATTAGGCATCAATATCAAATTTTCTGTTATTTTTTTGTCCTGTTGTTTATAACCAGAGAGTTTTTTCTGATTATATTATCGCTGACAATATCACTTATTGTAGTGTCATTATACTCTAAAACAACTCTTCGAAGTTAATTTATTCTTCGTACTCTGGACACCGCAAGATAAACTGAATTCGACCACTCGATGCAATTATCTTTGATCCAACAATTGTATTGGATATATTTAACCCCTGAAAAGAATGTATCGTCGCTACGTATCCTAACTTCCATGGGGATTTATCAGCACGCAATACATCTTCGACGACATTGATATCAACCAACACAATATCATTTAACACGAGAAAATGTTTTCTTGACTCTATCAAGCCGGGAATATCAACTTCGATATTTTGTCTTCGTGTATCCTTGGGACTATAACACAATGGCACTGGAAGTGTTGCAAATTTTTATTTATGTGTGTTAAATAACTTCATCTGAAGTGTATCTCTGACTGTCTTTCTATTTGCCACTATCAAATCATTTGGTCTCCACGCTCCCCAAAAATCATTTAATGGGGTTTCCGAAATTATTTCACGCGCTATTTCACTCTGGATTCTATCCGGTTGTAATCTGATTAGTTTCTTGAAGTCGCGTAATTCATTGTCACGTGCTCTATGATCGGTATTAATTTCTTTATAATAATCAACAAAATTCTTTAGCCAATCATGTGGAGACAAACCGACAAATGGTGGTGGTTGACTATGATCGCCACACATTATCACTTTTGTATTAGCTATCAATAACCAATCAAGAAACCTTTGTAATATATCTAACGACACTGTGCATATCTCATCCCAAATGGTGATTTCAGGAATATATTTCTCGCCCATTCTATCAGGAGTCCATTCGTCACCTTTCCATCGAAAAAAAACTATGATAAGTGCAATCATTAATTCATCGCTGTTTCATCTCTCTTGCTAGTCTGTGAGTTCGTGTTAGCACAATCATATTTGATTTCCCTCGAAATAATTCAATCGCACGAGTAGTCTTCCCTGACTCACCACAGCCGTTTAAGTAACTGGTTTTATATCTACATATTGGATTGGAATACGACGGTGCATTAGATAGTTCTGATATCTGATTATGTTTCAAGTAATTATTTTCAATGGTAACATCTGTTGATTTGGAGTAATCACGCAGTATTTCCTTTTTAATTCTCCATGATCCCCAACTCTCGTCTGAAATAGTGAATTCAGCCACTGCTTCTTTATATTTTACGCCTATATAAAATGAATCAGTGGCTCCTCTAACCGCGATGTCAGGAAATCTATTTATAATCGAAAGTAAATTAATAGAAGCATAAGCCAGCATATGCGACCTTAGATGAACGTATTGAGGATTTTCTTCATCTGTGTCAGTAACAATTGTACCTAATTTGGTTAAATCGGACAAGAAAGCGTCTTTACGATTGACGTATATACCCTAGATGTTACATCTGCGATTATAAAATCCTATCCAACATCATCTATAATCAACCGCGAAGAATATCGTTTGTGATTGTATTTTCCACCTTCTGTGAACTTACCAATTATTCTTCTACCGAGATCTTTTGCGTGTTTATTTCTAACTTCAAAGATTTTTTTTGACCATTTCACGATATATTCTTCGTCGAGATCGGGGAATTGTTTTTTGTTTTCGGTGATTATACTATGTAGACTATCGGGTTGTGGTAACGAGACTTCAGTTTGTTTCCGATATGATATAATTGCTTCACTGACAATCAGCGATATCAGCATTTTAGAATCAATCATATACCGTAATAAAACTATTGGCATCCAGTGTTTTTCAGAGATGTGTCTACCAAACCAAACATAACAGCACGGATGAAGTCCTTTAGTTAATTAAAATGATACCACACGAGCGAATCCGGTTAAATCAAAATCAGGCAGTGGTCCTTTCATCGCAACACGGGTCATCTCACGTGTGGGATGTCCAAATCTTTTGAAGTACTCAGAACACTCTCCAAACCCAAGAAAACTCCCTAGTTAACACGCAATCATATCAACCGATATAATGTTTTCAGGGTCGTATTTTGTATTCCATTATTCACCATGGCCGTATTTAATGCAGCTTGATTCGATATCTGAGAAATTCTGCTCTTGTTGGTTTCCATAGATTTCTCTTTCTCGTGAAATGAGCTGCAACTGACGGAATTGTAAAACAGTTTGTTCGTAATTGTTCGTCGTAATCCGTTGAAAAACCACAAGCTAGTTTTATCATCCGGTTGTGGAGGGCTCCAGTACGGTATAATTCGCCATTGGGTCTTACAAATTGATCGAATTTACCCTCTTCGTCTTCAAAACTGTGAAGTAACCACACTGACACAGGATCGTTTTTACTTAACTCGTAAATAAAATGAAATAAACTTCCCGTGTAATATTTTATTGTTCTATCCGAGGAAATATTGTTACCGCAGGTGTTCATGCGTGTTCATTATGTTCAATAATTTTAATTGGAGCTCCTTTTCATTTATATTTCGATTCGTGTAATACCTCTCCTGTTATCGTTATTACGGTTATTGGGAATCTTAACGATGTTTCTAATTTGGCTATATCTTGAATTGATTGAATTGATGCGCCATTCTCATTCACTGTTAGTCCCCATTCGTTTATTTTTTTTGTGTCTTAGATCCGTCAATTTGTTTACACGCAACGCATTTGTAAAATGTTCTATTATTCGTTCTGCTACACAATTTATTCTTGACGAGTATTTCATGGGTTTTAGTTTTTCAATACTCGGTTTATCATTTATCGGATAGATCCCATAAAAAAACTGCTGTTATAGGATAGGGTCTCGCGTATATTCCAAATCCCCGTTTCTTAGCGGATAATGAATTTCACTCTAAAAAAATACTTTTTCTTGTCAAGATATGAGATTATCACTGCTGCTCTTTCGTCGTTCATGGTAGCATCAACACTACCATCAATTCCAAATGTTGGCCAACAGTGAGATGCTCCATCGTGCTTGAATTCATTAAAACAATCACGGATTTTACCCAACATGCTTCTATCACTTATTAGACTATTTGGCACATCAGTGGAGACTCTATCGATATTGAATTCAACATTTTTCCAAGGTGTAATTTTCGATAATCTTTCGAACTCCTCCATATTATAATTAAAACAGGTATTTAAATAAAGAATTATTATATAATGAACCATTGCAAATGGCTTATGATAGGATCAGTAACCTCTTGTAACAAATCATGCAGAAATGAATTATGTTGATATCATTTACAAAGCGTACGTCGTGGGAGTTTTGGGCCCTTACCTTACATACGATGTGGGGTAGGTGTGCGTGGTAAGTCGCAGTTGTGTCTCAATTGCGGTGATAAGCGATACAGAGAACTAAAGCGCTACTATGATAAAGGAGTCAAGAACTCCATCAATGGCTCTGTCCTTGACTCTGTCAAGAACAAAATCATAAGAACACCTCAAGACTACATTCATAGATTCTCAAGAAAAAAATTAAACCAAATAATGTATTAGACAAATAATATTATAGTATATAAATGAACCAAGAATTTAAACCACATCCCGTGATTACCAATTATAAAGCATCTCGTGACGGTATTGTCAGACACCGCAGGCTGAAGAACCCAGTGGGTGTTGTGAATAATCAAGGATATTTTATGTTTGGCGCTGGAGGGAAAAGGTATCTTAATCACAGATCCGTCCACGAGGTGTTTAATGGATTGATCAAAGATTGTTTTTTGATTGATCACATAAATGGCATAAAAACTGATAATCCTTTAGATAATCTGCAGGCTATCACACAAAGTGAGAATTCCAAAACGAGTATGGACTGGAAAACACTCGAAAATGCGAAACCTATAAAATCATTTAATACATAAAATAACGAAGGAAGAGTATCTCAATCAATGAATGAAGGTGGAAAATATTTCGATATTTGCGAGTCCTCAGTACGAAGAGTAGCAGAGAATATAACTAGATCAACGATTTCAAAGCGAACCGGACATAGAATTCAATTTACATATGTCTGAAGTCTGTTTTGTGCCATGTGTTATAAGACCAAGGGGAATAACTCGTGTGGGCTTGTGTGTGTAGTTTTGAAACAACGATAACTCGTTTGTTGTAGTCACGTATCTCAATGGGATTTTTGATGACTGAATGTTTTTTTTGTGTGGTTTAATGTTTCATCAGGTAGGAGTTTTCCAACAGGCACCGCATAATGCAACGTTTGGGAGAATCTCTTGTTGTCATCACTGAGCCTAGTCGATTAAATCCTTCACATGATACACATATATCGTATTCAAAATTATAGACTTATAGATTCCGAACACTAGTGTATTGTATACACAGATGGGATCTCGTCCTGGGGCCCATCGTTCGAATGTCGTGGCAGGCATTATTGTCGACGGTACCGATCGGAAGGTTTTTCTATATAATTGGGGGCTTTAAGACACTCGAAATTCAAACCGTGAAACCACCATACGCCACACACCGTCACACGGGTGAATGTGTTTTTACATTCAACCCGGGGTGATTTTGTTGGGGGTATGGTGGTTTCAGTTTGAATGTAGAACAGCCCCGTGTGTTTACGTGATGTGTGCATATCATTTCATTGTATATATATCGTTTCATTGTAAATACTATTATGTAAATGTGACGTCCATTCATGAAATATACCTTCTTGGAGTCCTAACCCGTTATTTGACGAGTTAGATCTCCTCTCGGAGACTATGTTTCGTGGTACATCTGGGCCCGGTCCGATGTGAATAACACCTGAGGGGTTCCAAATGGGGATGTGTTGTCTTATATAGGTAACCTCTGGGTCCCTCCGATGTGAATAACACCTGAGGGGTTTCAAATGGGGTTTTTAGTATATACCTCTAAGCGCAATAAGATGTGAATACACCTTATTGCGAATGGAGTTCATCATATATCTCTAGGCGCAATAAGATGTGAAATACACACCTTAGAGCGAATGAAGTTCATCATATCATACGAAAAAACGGGTCAAAAATTGACCCCTAATTTTTTTTGTTTATCATATTAAATATATAATATGTCATATATGAATTTCTAAAATATGAAGGTCATTATTAACCAGATTTAAAATTTGAAAATTCAAGGAAGTCAATTGTCAGACAAATTAGATTGTAATCAGATTCTTTGTGAATTTCAAGATATTGATGATAGCGCCCGGAATAGTAGGTATGTGTTATTGAAATCCTATTGTTTTATAAAGAGAATTCAACGCGGTATTTATGACTCCCTTGCATCAGTAAGTTCGTCCCTTTATTCACTACTGTCGAAAAGGTCAGAAGTGAATTGGGGAAACAATATGAAATCAAACGCACAATTAACTCGAAAATCAAAACAATAAAAGAGATTATCAGCCAAAATGAAAATTCCCCCTTGATTGTCTCAACAATTGACACTCTAAACACAACCATATATGAGTAATACAGGTATGCACTTACTCACCTAGAACAAAATTCTATAGACAGGTGATTTATCACTACGCGGAAGTATAACTCATAGTTTGAAATTCAAACGAATTTTTGGGGTGAGTTTTCACTTACAATTTAAATCGTACATTTATTTATAATGGTAAATGAAGCACTAACAACTAAATTAGCACTACAACGACTAGCTTCGATTAAGAAATTTATTCCAGTTCGTAATTCCGTTCGAAATAAGCTCCAAACGAGACAGGAATTTCAAACCGCTTTCACAACGGATACTGAACAATTATTTAAATCAATAACCACTGCAACGGGAAAAGTCGTATCAAACACTGAAAAAACCATATGGGGAGATATTCATGAGGAACAACGAGAGAAAAAATACCAGCCGTTCTTCCTATACTTGAAAAAAAATAGCAAAGAGATCCAAGCCAATAAAGGAATCTTTAAAAACACTTCTTGGTGATATAATAGCCACCGAACGACTTCAGAGACAACGTGAACGAGAACAACAACGACTAGAACAAGAATAACTTGAACAAAAACGACTGGAACGACTTAAACAACGACTAGGTGATATTATTGAAGAAGATGAGGGTGATATTATTGAAGAACAAAAAGGTGATATTATTGAAGGACAAGAGGGTGATATTATTGAAAAAAAAAGAAGAAATTTCGAAAGAGAGAATACATCTACCTGAAGAGATATTTCCGAAAGAATTGATGAATAAATTTAAAGATTCCACGTATGATGATTTATCGTATTTTGTTGTTAAACATTTTAAGAAGGAAAATAGGGGAAGGTAAATAAAAGATGGAGCTGAAGACTATATAAAACCTTTGACACCTAGTATAGAAAAATCTATTTGGCAAAATACGGTGGAACTAAAATCTCAAAAGATGGTAATAATTTTAATTCGTATAAACAAAAAGTAGAAAAAATAAGGAGTGGCCAACCACTATATGATCGAGACGAAGCTGATGATGCACAAGGTGCAACTGGTACAACTGAAAAATTCACTAGTGGATATCCAAGAGGGTTTTCAGGAAGTGGTCTAGTTCATTGTCCTAATAGTATTATCGGGCATATATCACGATAATAAATTCTCGTGTGAGGGAAACGAGCCGGAAATAACTCACCGGAAGTAATTAATGAAGCAGCTGATATCTGCGAACGACTATTTGAGGGCGATATCATGGATATTGGTGTATATCGAGAGTTTATTAATGAGCTAGCAGACGGTTATTATAGTGACTAATTTGATGACTTCGTCGAATTTCGCGATTAGATAAATAGCATTTAAATAAGATGATCATACACTACAACCACAACAAGCCAACCATGGTCTATGTAGTAAACTCACGATTGCCTGTTTATAGAGCGTACTATGGAGATGGTCTCGGCAATACCATTGCAGAGTTATTTGCAAGAATGGCTCCCAAAAGAGGACCAATCGCAAAACAATTATCAATGAAAGCAATTGATGTTATTCGTGATAAAGGTATTAGCGCTGTTCGTGATATTGCCGGGAGGGCATTTTTCGCGGCTAAGGAAAAACTAGTAGTGTTAGTTAGGCGGCGAAGGAAACCACCGCAAAAATCCCTTGGATTTTCTACTTCGTCACTAGGACCACTACCATCTACGGAAATTATGGATTTATCATTATTGGATCTGATTATTCACGTATGGATTTATTTTTATTGGATCTGATTATTCCCATATGGATTTATCGTTATTGGATCTGATCATATCCCATGTGGATTTTTCATTATTGGATCTGATTATTCCCGTATGGATTTATCATTATTGGATCTGATCATATCCCATGTGGATTTTTCATTATTGGATCTGATTATTCCCATATGGATTTATTGTTATTGGATCTGATCATATCCCATGTGGATTTTTCATTATTGGATCTGATTATTCCCATATGGATTTATCGTTATTGCATCTGATTATTCCCGTATGGATTTATCATTATTGGATCTGATTATTCCCGTATGGATTTATCATTATTGGATCTGATTATTCACGTATGGATTTATTTTTAATGCATCTGATTATTCCCATATGGATTTATTTTTATTGGATCTGATTATTCCCATATGGATTTATTTTTGTTGCATCTGATTATTCCCATATGGATTTATTATTATTGGATCTGATTATTCCCATATGGATTTATTGCTATTGGATCTGATTATTCCCGTATGGATTTATCATTATTGGATCTGATTATTCCAGTATGGATTTATCATTATTGGATCTGATTATTCACGTATGGATTTATTTTTATTGGATCTGATTATTCCCATATGGATTTATTTTTATTGGATCTGATTATTCCCATATGGATTTATTTTTATTGCATCGGATTATTCCCATATGGATTTATTTTTATTGGATGTGATTATCCCCATATGGATTTTTCATTATTGGATCTGATTATTCCCATATGGATTTATTTTTATTGGATGTGATTATTCCCATATGGATTTATTGTTATCGTTCTTGGACAAGGCTAGAAATTCCAGCTTCATACAGGTAAGTTCCTAATGTGTGTACTAGCATATATTACATATCTAGTATTATACATCCCTGCCAAGTTCATTAAAATCTAACTAATATTTTATTTTGTCTGTCATGTATCCACATGTAGTCACTCTAGAGTCTTTATTTCAGATATCATTTCAAACAGCATATGGACTGTTTAATAAAATATTCAGAAATGTGTGTATTAATGAGACAGATCCATACATATTAATGATATTACCTTTAATCTGACAGGTTGACTATGTCATCACTCTAGGTCCGTAATAGTGGTACGATATTAAAAACACTGAGATACATAATAATGCATTGATCATGTATCTAAAGAATGCATTTGTTGACTATCTCAAAATTTCTTTTCTAATTCAGTTTTGATCGAAACTGGAATGTATGCTTGTATCAAAAGGACATCAAATTGTTTTGATAATGAGAGGGATCCATGCATAATAAATGTTTTCTGAAATATTATTGAATCAACCTGTTACCATACTAGAAGTCTTGTTTCTGATATTATGCTCAAAAACGTTATATATCAACTTTTGTCATCATGATCTTGAAAAGGTTCAACACATTTTAATGAGGTAATCTTGCATCTAATTGACTGAGTTTGTAAATTAAGATCAGGAAAATAACCTATCATCAGGTCTATGGAAAATGACAGGTTTCGAATTGTGGAAAGAGTTATCTTGCTTGGACAATATTTAGACTTTGAAACGCATAAATTCTAAACGAATTAATAATATAAATAAGCGGACTAATACTCCGATGAAATATGTTGAATAATCTCTCATTTAAAACCGAAGAATATATATGTTCAATCGTTAAAACAAACATAAGCATATTGCATATTATACATATAATATCGGGACTGAATTAGACGTTTTGCGCTTAGAAATCAATTTGTTAATGCTGGTGTTACAGATGCTTACCAATTACCCAGTAAAACTAAGAAACCGATAAACATCTTTAAATAGTATCGCTGTACTAAAATGTACATATATGCATTATTTTATTTAATTTAATATATTAAATGTTTTTTGAGAAGTCTGACCACTTACTATCTGTGCTATTTTATTTCCTTTACAGCTGTTGTTAGTGGTGCTTACACAAACTAAACCACACACTCAATAATACGACATTAACAGGCAGACGATGGAAAATGAGAAAAAGTTTATTTCCTTCTTTCCTTTTCAATCGCTTTCTGTTATGCGGTTATCACATTCATGGGCTCTACTCCAAACTAACCTCTAATTCAGATTTATACTGCTTTCTATGATATACTATGAGCTTATTTAGTATTAAAACTGGGTTCTAGTCATTTGGATAATGCGTTAAAGATATTTGACTTACTGCCATGCTTCTTGAATGCTTGCAGTTCAGGCCGAATACTGAAAGTAAAAGAATATAATCATTTACATATTTTGTCCATACATACATACATACATACATACATACATACATACATACATACATACATACATACATACATACATATATACATACATAAGTACGTACGTGCGTGCGTGCGTGCGTACATACATACATACATATATACATACATACATACATACATACATACATACATACATACATACATACATACATACATACATACATACATACATACATACATACATACATACATACATACATACATACATAAGTACGTACGTGCGTGCGTGCGTGCGTGCATACATGCATACACAAACACAGACACACACATATACCTTCCTACCTACCTACCTACATACATGCATATATACTACTACCACAACTACTACTACTACTACTACTACTACTACTACTACTACTACTAATAATAATAATAATAATAATAATAATAATAATAATAATAATAATAATAAGGACTTTGTATAGCGCCTAAACTTTAAAAGCTTTATATCTAAAATGATATGACTTCACTACAGAAAAACAAACAACAAAAGCCATGAAATTGGAAAACGTAAAAACATGCTGAAAACATATAAGGTACAAAACATTATTATGTCTCTAAGTTTGTTCCTGCAGTCGTAAAAGGTGCGTTTTAAGAGCACTCTTAAAAGGGACCACTGTGTCTTTGTGTCTAATTTCAATAGTCAATTCGTTCCACATCGCCGAGCCATGGTATGCAAATGAACGTTATCCATATGACTTCGTTTTCATAGAGGAAACAATTAGTATACGATTGTCAGAAGAGGAGCGTAAGTTTCTTGCCGGTGTCTACATATAGGGGAGGCCGGATAGGTAATTTGGACTGGAGTCTGTCCGTGAAACGTAGCACAGAGAATAAATGTTGTGTTTGATTCTGTATCAAATGGAAAGCCAGTATATTGTACAGAGCAGTGGTGAGGTGTTCTCCGATCGAGGTTCTCTAAAGATGATCCGAGCAGCTGTGTTTTGAACTTTTTGAAATTTCTGGAGTAGATGTTGAGATCAACCAGACAGAATTGAATTACGATAGTCCAGTCTTGAAAGTACAAATGAACACACAATTGTTTTAGTGTCATCAACTGAAAGATATTTGCGAATGAATCTGATGCGTCTCAGCGCAGAATATGCAGCCTTTCATATGTTCATGACATGTTGGTGCAATGTGAAAGTACTGTCTAGAGGAACACCTAGGTTCCGTACTCACTGTGAGAATTTAATGTTGGTGTTGCTGATATGTATTGTCTGAGGTAAAGGCTGTGAATGAGAAAGTCTGTGTTGTGATCAGAATAGCCTCAGTTGTTTCATCATTCATTAGCAGCTTGTAAAAAATCATCCATGATTTCACATCAGAAATGCACTTACTCCATGGATGGTAGCATCAACTTCAGTTGGGTGGCTAGACTTATATACTTGTATGTCATCAGCGTACAATTGGAGATACACTGCATGGTGATCTATGACACTTGAGAGCGGCTGAGTGTATAGAATGAAGCAACCAGGTCCCAAAACAGACCCCTGTGGAACACCACAACATAGATAAACTGGCCTGGAGTTTATTCCATTTGCAGATACAATCTGTGTCCTGTTCACTAAGTCGGACTTGAACCTCTGTAAGGCCGTATTCTGAATGCCAAATACATGCTGGAGATGGTGAAGTAATATATCATGATCTGTTGTGTCAAATGCTGCAGACAAATCCAGGAGAGTGAGGACTGTAATCTTTGCACTATCCAAAGCAGAGATAATGTCACTAAATACTTTCAAAAGAGCAGTTTCAGTACTGTGGCAAGGTCGATATGCAGACTGTACATTGCTTAAAAGACTGTTTGAATTCAAATGAGATACAAGTTAGAACAACTTTTCCTAAGCTTTTTGTATAGGAATAAGAGATTAGAAACTGGGCGGTAGTTATTTAAATCGTTATGACCAAGTGGTGGTTTGTTTAGCAGCGGCTTTACGATAGCAGTTTTGATAAATGATAGGAATTTCCCGATGAGAGAGAGATATTAATAACATCAGTTAGTGAAGACTTTGGTGCACTCTTTTTTCCCTATTGTCTGTACTAAATCAATAGACAGGTTTAAATGCTCCTAATGGTTGTTGCTGAAATTCTCAATGGTGACGAGTCAATTGAAATTGTGTTGTCAAGCGAATCTCTAACAGTTTGTACTTTGTCACGGAAGAAATTTGGAAATAGGTCCAAGTAGTTGGAAGTGGTGTACATTTGTTCCTTGACATTAGTTTGTTAGATATCTCGAAGATCTCTTTTCAGTTGGAACTCTCCGTGATCTCAGTACTGTAGTGGTATAATTTTGCTGAATGGATTTTGTTTGTGACGTTCTTCTTAGCGGCTTCATAGAGTTGTTTATGAATAATGAGTCTGGTGGAAAGCCAAAGCCTTTCTGTTTTACGTCGATGTCTTTTAGCAGTGCGATGCTGGTCCCTAACACTGCTATATCATGGAGAACACTTTTTCTTATTCATACCCTGCATTTGGTGGCTGGGGCATGTTTTTCAAGCAATGAACGCAGGCATTTATCGAGCTGTTCTGCTGTAGGATGGAAGTAAGTCGTTAGGTTTTCTTGGATGCCATTAATTTGGTTATATTTATCATACGGAGGTTTTTCCTAGTAGCAAATATAGGTGGAATGTTAGGGACTGATACGTCGAGATGGTATGTAATGCAGAGGTGATGTGCTGCAAGTTCTTGGCACTGCATAATATTATTGCCTAATCAATGACGAAATCAGTCTAAAATTTGACCAACTTTATGGATGGGTTGGTGAACTGACTGTTTAAGTTGAAAAACATGAATGGAATCTACTTTTGGTGTGTACGAGTTTCCAGGATTTTCAAAGTTAAAGTTGAAATCTCCAAGAATAATTAGGTTGCCACCTATCGAATTCCTATAGTCCAGAAGATTCGGAAACTGCTCCAAAAAGAGAGATTTATTCAGCTTATTTTTTCAACTAGGAGGAGGGTGATAGAGACAGAAATAAATGTACTGACCTGTGTTCCAGTGTGTGTTTGGACTATTTCAAACGATGTATGGCAGAAATTGAAGGTTGTGTTGTAGTTGAGGCATTTTATCATGGAATTCTTTGTGATGACAGCTATTTCACCTCCGCCAGAGTTGCGGTGGAACGACTTGATGGAGTAAGAGGTGGGTGTTAAATCAGCGCACTTGGGCACAGCAGCTGATGTTTTTAGCCATTTTTCTGTCAGGCAGATGTAGTCGACATTCCGGTCGTTTATAAAATTAACTATTTATGCGCACCTTTCCGGTGAACATACTGATAGGGCGTTGAATAATGCAATACGTAGTGGTATCTCTGGGACAGTAGATACAATAGTTGACGATTGAAGATGAATTTGCACGAGGTTGTCAAAATGAACGGCCGATACACACACACACACACACACACACACACACACACACACACACACACACACACACACACACACACACACACACACACACACACACACACATACATACATACATACATACATACATACATACATACATACATACATTCAAAAGTGATATCACATTCACTATTTTATTGCGAAGAAAAGAATTTTGTTTTTGCAAGTCATCATCACCAGTCTCTTGACCTAGTGTGGTCGTTGAGGCACTGTGCTGCTGATCATCCGACCAGTTCCGGCCATTTGTCTCCAGCATGTACCAATGCCCATGTCTCCGCAAAACGTTTCCTAGTCCATTCTGTGATGGTGTCACTCCACTTATTTCTCTGTCTACCTCTCCTGCTGCTACCTTGGTCGCTGCCCTGTAGTACGGTTGTGGATAGACTGTTTCAGTTTTCTCTTTTAGACAGTGGTGAGGATTTGTGCCTGATGGTGTTTCGAACTGCTTCATTTGTGATGTGGTCCATGTAAGAGATTCCAAGGATGGTTATGTAACATCTCATTTCAAGAGCCTGGATTCTTCGTTATAATTCTGAGGTCAGGGTCAAGGCCTCACATGAATACAGAACGATTGAGATGACTAGTGCTCTCAATGGTCTAATTTTAGTTTTCAAAGAGATATTCTTTTCTCTCCAGATGGGTCTTAGCTTTGACATAGCTGCCGTTGTTTGTGCTGCTCGTGACAATTTTTCTGCTCTTGATCCTTTCCTTCCGTGAATATGGAACCAAGATATTTGAACTGGCCAAATGTTTCCCTTTTCTCTCCTCTGACTTTAATCTTGGTTGAGATTTGTTTGCCACCATTTATCATCAGCTTTGTCTTCTCGGCACTTATCTCCATGTCAAATCTAAAAGATGTTTCATCCAGGTTCTTCACTAAGGTGGCAAGCTCATCTTCACTGCCTGCCAGCCCATAAATGTCGTATACAAAACGTAGGTTGGTGATGTTACGCCCTCCAGTGCTGACTGTTATGTAGATGTTGAAAAGTGTGGGTGACAGGAGACAGCCTTGTTGTACTCCAACTGTAGTCTTGAACCAGTCCTTCACATAACCTTGATCAGTTACTGCACTGGTAGCCTTGGGGTATTGGTCAACGTTTGACCCATGTTGTACTTCGTCATTGTTTCCCACAATTCCTCTTGCCACAATCTGTCTGTGTGTTAAGTCTGTTCAAGATGATCTTCAGCATCACCTTACTCGCTTGGCTGATCAAAACTTACAGTTCTGTAATTTTGACACAGCTGGAGATTAACTTTTTTTGGGAGTGTTATAATCGGGGACTGGGTCCACTGTGTTGGCCATTTGCCTGTCTGCAAGATCTTGTTGCAGAGTTTTGTTAGTAGCTCTATCACTGATTCCCAGCCATTCGTGATAAGTTCAGCTGGGATGTTGTCTACTCCAGCTGCCTTCCAATTCTTCAGTGCTCTTATTACTGACTCCACCTCTTTTTTGAGAATGTGGAAATCATCATCATTGGTATAGTTTGGAACTTCAAGCACATCTGGGTCTCCTGTGGACGGATGGTCGTAGAGTTTTTTACAATACTCAGTCCATCTTTCTTCAATGCCACTTGCTTCTTTGAGGCATTTTCCATTTTCGTCTTGAAAGGTACTCACTCTTGGTTGCTTCTGTCCCGTGAGGTCTTTCACAATTTGGAATGCTTTTTTGATGTTATTCTTTATCAGACTGATCTCTATTTCTATCCACGTTTGTCCAATCCAATCTCCTTTTGCTTTATTCAAGTTTGTTCTGAAATTCAAACCACGGCCGAGTCCTACCAAAGACTAGGAAATATGGTACTAACAGCTGCCTTCTTTGGCGTTCAGCATTAAGGGGTTAGTGCTAGGATTGGTATGCCTGGTATCATGATAATGCGACTGTATGGGATATCATCCTACATGTGTGCGGCACGATGCCTCATCACTAGACATCACAATAAACTGCCACACTGCAGACATAGTAGTGGTATGATTGAAACATTGTTAATACTATGCTAACAACCCAAATCAAACACAAACACACATTGTTAAAACTATAGAAGGTGACTGTGATTTACATTTCGTGATTGCTAAATTGCCTCAGAAAGTACTATAATCTAGATGACAAAATTCAGTCCAATTGCTTACACGATTGGCAATACAATGCAACAACTTGATGAAGAACATAGAATATAATTTAGTTATATCTCAGTCCATAAAACCAGTACGCACCATCCTACCAGAGGTAAGAAATATATTGTCATTCTTGTCTTTGTTCTGCCCAGAGCAGGTGCAGTCATTCCACCAAACCATTACTATCTCCCCTCTTTTCATATAATCTTTTCTTAGAATCTACACAAAATGATCAATTCATTTGCGCAACTAAATCGTTTATTCAATTTTAAGTATTTGCAAACTTATTGAATAACCAATATGCTTACGAGATGACATTCTTCGTGGTCAGTAATGAGAGCTTCATGTATATAAGAAGTACATGTCTGAGTTCCAATGACTTAGGAGAAGGGGCCCCGAGTTGTCGTGTGGTCTAAAGCGCTCTCCGTTAAGGATCATTGCCATCTCAACTTTGTCTGCGTGGTTTCGAGTCTCGGATTCGGCCAATGTGGCTATGTGAGAAAGCTAGCGAGTAGCTTCTCGTGGGTCGGTGGTTCTTTCCGGGGCTTTCCCAGGTTATTCCTCCACCATTAACATTAGCCGTCATATACAGCATATCTTTTGCTGAAAAATGGCGTTAAACCCTACAACAACGACTTAGGAGAAAACCATTTTAAGTTTTAATGTTATAGAATATGTTGCTAACGTAATATATTTTGCTACTCTCGTATATCCTGTATTGATACAGAACAATAGTTATCATCATATGCAGGGATTGTTTCACTTTTTCTTTCTTATGTCTTTACATGTAGTATTTCATACCAACGCACTGGACCCAACTTGATTTGAGGCAGTGAACTAACTCTGGGTATATGTCCCTGGCTCTAGTGGAAGTTACACTATTTAAAGCCATTTCACACCTGTAGAAACATACATCTTACCTAAGCAATTATTTAAGTTTTCCAAAACAATATGGCGTCTACCTTCCAAGAATTCGTGAGATTGGTACGCTTGACAGTAAAATTATTGCAGTAGTTGCATAATAAAAAGTAATAGTAATACAATAACAATAAAATACTAGCTATAAGATAAAAAAAATCTACATCCAAAATTGTTATATATTCATATATGTGTCGCCAAAAAACCAGTACCGTCATTGATAATAGGTCTTCTGTATTAATTCCGGGGTCAATAAGCCGAATCTTTTTATAGATGAGCCTGTTTCACTGTGATCCTTGGCTTTAATTTAAGGAATTTTAACATTGTTTGTAAGGAACCTGAAGTTTGATTAGAATTTGAGATTGTTCGTTTTATTTTGGCGAATCGTACATCGAGTAATCTGACAATTATGCGTACCCGAAAGTGAAATCTGATCTATCGTTTGTGTTATTGCCATTGTAATGACTGTTAATATATGCGTTGAAGATATTTAAGACTAATACATATATTATTTAGCATCTGAACACACTGACGAACATATGTAGAGACAATATAGAGAAAATTTCGACCTGAGTTGTATCAGTGTGTCAACATCAAGTTAGACTAGTGTCTTATATGATATATATGATTGAAAGTTTGACATTTTATGTATAGTGCGCTTCAAGACATAAAAATGCAAATAAAGAGGTACATGTACGTTTTTGTTTACAGTTATGAATGAATAGTTATGAGTCCACTTTTTCTTAAACTCATTAGTTCTGTTATTCACTTTAGACATGCTTCCCAACCGGCTGTATAATTAAACACAATTTTTATAATAGTTGAGATTTTGTATTTTTTATGCACGACGTCATCTGTATATAACATATTTTGTAAATATTAGTAGAAAGTTGACAAGATCATCAGTTTTTTATTGTCTATAAAAATATCTTTTCAAGTCATTTTGAAAGCTGGGTTGTAAGTTTGGATCCATTGCACAAATAATTTCCACAAATGTTCATTAACTTAATAGTCATAGAATAAGTACCCTGTTTGTTATATTCCCTACTTACAGAAGGTACAATTATCAATATCTTTTCTCAAAATCGTGTTTGTGGCAATAGTTCTATCTATACCGCTAAAGTTAAAGCTAATAGAGTTTGTGTCTTTTATACAACGTTTAACCAAAGTAAAAGAGTTGTTTCATTCATTTACACTAACTGTTCACACTCGTGTTCTGAACCAAGTTTCATATTTACCTCTTGGCTGTATCTCGGATTTTATTAGATGTTTATAATAATAATAATAATAATAATAATAATAATAATAATAATAATAATAATAATAATAATAATGACTTTATTTAGAGAAGGTATTTCATTTAGTTACAGAACTAATCTACCTTGAGCCCTTCTATCTGTTATGTACAATATAACATGATGTGAAAAGTCTTGCTGGACACTCTAATTAAGGAATATTAAAATTCAAAGTATCAAGCCTAGAATACATGCACAGGCATCTGTAAAAACATAAACATATAAAGTAAACCATAACATATCATTTTGCATTGAAAACTTCAGCTTTGAAAATGTTGCAAAATTACATAAAAAGCAGGCGGTATTTTTGGGAATACTAGCACTGTTCAATTTTCTAAAGATTTCATCCATTTAAGACATTGATTATGAAAAGAAGAAATGCTATGAGCCCTTCTTATTGCGCTGAGAATGTTGTACCATACTACTGGACCAGTATAATACACACGTTTTTTTTCAAAAACAATTGCTTCTTTGCCCTTCGTATAATGTAACTTTTTCTTCTTATGGGTCTTACATTTGGAGCACCATCAGCATCTCTTTGGTGAAAGATATTGCTTAGATATACAGGAATGGCTTTTCTGGATACTTTATACATCAATTTGGCTTTTCTAAGAAATATTCTTTCTTGAATTGTTAAAACCTATATATTATTGATTGCATCCAGATAATTGTCCATACATTGATCTAGAATTAAATGGCATACCCTCTTGTGGAGCCTTAAAGGTATTGTGATGTTTGAATTAGAGGCATTACCCCAAAATACATTACAGTAGTCCAGATATGGCTGAATATAACTTTTATAAAAGATGACCCTATACTGAAGAGGAATGTATGTTTTGATTTTCCTCAGTAGCCAAAGATACGAATTAACCTTTTTTGAAATGTGTTTAATGTGAATAGACCAAGTAAGAATGTTATCTACGAATACACCAATAATTCTACCTTGAGAGGTCATATTAAGGCTCACATTGTCAAATAAAACATGGAGTTTGTCGCTATCTAGTCTTGCTCGTTTTTACTGTGTTGTAACTAGTAAGACTTTTATTTTTTTCTGTATTCATGATCATACTGTTTTCCTTGCACAATACCTGAAGTCTGTTGAGATCATCTTTTAAGTTCTTCTCAAGTACAGTTTTGGTTTTACCAATCTTAAACAGTGTAGTATCATCTACACAGAGGTCAGTGGAAGAAATTGAAGTTCCAATCTTAAGAGGTAAATCGTTGATAAATAAAATGAATAACAGAGGTCCATTTATAGAGCCTTGTGATACTCCCCAATTAATATTTTTACTTTCAGAAAGATGACGATTTAAATATGCATTTTGTATTCTATCGGTTAAGTAAGAAGTAAACAAGTTTAGGAAGTTTTCACTGCATTAATAAATCTTTAGTTTTTCAAGTAAAATTACATGGTCTACAAGATCAAAAGCTTTACGAAAATCAATCATAATAGTGCCTACCATTTTTCTTTGATCTAATGCTTTCAGCCATTTATCAATCAAAGATACAAGTGCAGTTTGACAAGAGTGATTCTGCCGAAAGTCAGACTGATTATCATGAATTAGATCATAAGTGTTCAAATAGTTGAGAATAAAATCATGTTCATGTTTTTCTAGTACTTTGGAAAGACAAGGAAGGATAGATATGGGTCTGTAGTTATTTACATCATCTTTTTTTGTTCCTGCTTTATGAAATGGTATAACCTTGGCAGTGTTCCATGTTTGTGGAATTTTATTAGACCTAATACTTTCATTACAAATGAAAGCTATACTCTCTCCAATTTCAGGTGCAGCCACCTTTAGTAGCCGTTTTCCAATCTTATCAAGTCCTGTACCTTTTTCAAACATCTATTTTTTATATATATTTCAACACAAATTCTGGACTCATTTCAGGAATTTGAAACTTTATATTGCTTGATAGTTTGTTTTAGCATAACAATGTTTTGAGTTCCAGATGATCAGATGACGTTCTGGGTTCTTTAAGTTTATCAGTAATTTGAAAACATAACAAAAGGTGTTAAAAATATTTGAAATGTCCTTTGGATTATCAATATAAATACCCTGATTATTGAGGGATACAATTTCAGATTTACGCTTACATTTACCTGCACCAAATCCTGTAAATACTTTCCAGATAGCTTTCGGGTTATTTTGGTTTTCATCCTGCATTTTTGTGTAGTGCGCTTGTTTGGCTTGATGTATCATTTTATGAACTTTATTCCTCCAAACTCCATATTCCGTTTAATTTCCTACTGATTTTAGTTGGTATCTTTGCTTTATTGCTTCTAAAATGGCTGGGGAGATCTAGCCTGGCTGATGATCTTTATGTAACCTGTGTGTTTTTAAAGGGGCATGCATGTCTACTATACTGATGAACAAATATGTCCAAGTATCTAAAACATCACCAGTATCCTCAAAGATTCGGACTGTATTCCATGGAATATGTTTCAGATCTTCTAAGAATTTAACAATATCAAAGCTTTGAAAGGATCTATAAGTAATGGATTATGGATAATATTTTTGGTTGATTTGACATTGACTGTTAGTAAAATTGCAAAGTGATCTATTATACCAATCTTTGGAACCATTACTTCCAAAATATTTTCTTTTGTATTGGTATAAATATAATATTTAAGCAGCAGAGAGGGTGAACAGACCACGTTTTCAAGCAAAAATAAGGCTTCATACGAAATCTCATTTTAACCGAAAAAAAATAAGTCTCCATTTAGCAAACGGAGACTTTACGATTCTTCAATCAATTTTGGTCGCAACGATGTGGTCATCACCCTCTCTGCTGCTACAAGTTAAAAAAAATAATAAATGATTTCAACCAAATATTTGATCGAGTCTTTAGGACGAAAATCATTTATGATGGAAGTCCTTAGGACTTTACAAACAAACTAATCGCTAACACCTCATCTTGTAGATCAATCAAATTATTTGACTGGTCGGTGAGTCGGAAATTAATTCTCGTTAACGAATTATTATGGCATCGCATGTAGACAGGATTAATTGGGTTTTCAATAATTAGGAATCCTGGAGGAGCTGTTGGTGCAAACGAATAAAGAATATATCCCTGCTGAGCTTGATTTGATTGCTCTAGATTAATTTGATAGCTTCCTTCAATTGCATCACATACTAAATTGAGCGCAATCGCCGCTGAAATATTTACATTATGCGGGGCAATATGCCTACCGCCACCATCTGGATCATTATTATACCTGAGGAGGACAGTTGAATCTGGTTTTTGTAGCGCCTTGATATCGGTTCTAACAATTCTTGCTAGTTCATCAGCGTTGTATTTGGGAAACTTGAAATTACGCAGATTGTCTTCTGTGATATTGTAATCGGTTAGGAATCGTTGTTTACTGTCGCTGTTGTCATTAATTATTGTTTGAATAATTAGTTCATAGATATATTTCATGTCAGATATAAGTTGATTTATTATTTCAACGTGTTTTTGCGATTTTATTTTCCGTAGTTGTTCTAGTTGTGTTTCATATAATTGTTTAATTTCATTAAAATAACCACTGACGTCAGTTAGCGTAAATGAAATAGTAACAGATGAGTCGGCTGTTCTTTTAAAGATAAAATCCCACTGCAATGTGTCTTTGTTGGTAAATATAAATCTATCGGCGATTTTTCCTTTTCTTACATCAGATAAATTATCTCGATAACTGGGATTGATTTCATGATATGATTGTACGTCCGTGGTTAAGTCGGCGGTGGATTTCTCCGGTGGTTTTTCAGGCCATCCTAACACTGTTCTTAACGAGCTGTTATAGATATCTACAATGTATCCCTATGTGCTTATTTCGATCGACGACGAGAGCGTCGGTTCATGAAGTTTAATAGCTATTTTTGATTCTTTTCCAGTGATTGATTTTATTCTACGCTGAATTTCAGCATCGATTTGCTTAATTTGTTACGACCTAGTTGGTAACGAAACAGTTTCCCACGCTGGAGTACCATCGGGTTTATTCTTATACGAGAACACCAGTGCGTTATTGGGTTGCTGACCACCAAATGCAACCGATCTGATATTAGGCCAGCTATGATATACTCGTAATTTTGCCAGCGCGATCTCACGCACTGGAATCGGAGAAGGGAAGTTCACACTAAATTCAGGGTTTGTTGATGTTATTGATATCATGCTTGTTCGTATCGGAGTGGTATTCTCCGCGATTCGTTGAAGCAGTTCGAGTGACATTATTGTTAACGCTGTCTTCAATTTCCAATTTCAACATCGCGGAATTATACAACTGGGTCATCGTGGAAAATTCAACATCGGATATGAACGAATTATCTATTGACAGCGAGATCAACTCTGATAATTTCGAGTATGCGTCAAATACCACCCGGTACCGAGCTGTATAATCGGCGAGTTTTTTCTGAGAACACGATGATAACTTTTTAGTTATTGCGGTGGCGACTGCAAAAATTGTTGTTGCCGCGGAGATAGCAATTGGAACTGCAATCGGAGCCATCATGGTCACCGTCGACAAAATAACCCCGGCGCTGGCCATCACACCGGACACTGAGTACACGGTGATGTCGATGATTGCTACGCTGCGTCGGTATTTTTTCATTTTTTCACGATAACGTTCAGAAAGTGATTTCAAATTCGCGGAAAATTCTTTCACGGTATCATATCGATATCGATGCGATTGTGATACCTCTGGGACTATTATCGGTTCAATTGATTTCGTCGATGTCATTATTATTTAAAACCCGCTAGTGTTTTCAATTATTCGATTGTGTACCTGGATTTATGGTCGATGGGGGGAATACCGGATACAAATTCTAGCGTCCAGGGTAGCGACTCCCTAACCCCTGCCGCTGGCCCGTCGGATGTAGTTATATCAATTCTAATAGGGGATCTTATTCGGTCGGGCGCTTCGGGTATCATATCGTTTATATACGTCACTGTGTTAACACCGCTTATATACATCGCCGGGCCGACTCCCAAATCAAATTTACGGCGATGTATTATTGTAAATCGATAACAACCCGGTATACTACCATATTTGCTGTGAAAATATAAACTATTTTCATTTCCTTGGATCCAATCAAAGGTCCCACTGGCATCTGTTTATACGATGTTATCAACGGTTTTTACGCGGTGTGGAATTTTTACCTTATCGAGTCGTTCGATCATTTTTGGAAAATCATCTTTGACGGCATTAACTGTTGTTTTACTTTCATCGATAGCTGCTTTAATTTCAGCGAGAGTCATGACTGCCACAAGTGGGGTTCCTAAAAACTTATCGACGACGTCGTTGGCGGGGTTTTGTACCTTTTCAGATTTTTCTTTTAGTTTAAGAATATCGTCGTAATCGTCGAGATAGGTTTTTTTTATTTCGGTATATTTCATCATCGTTCCATCACGGCGTTTAAAAAATGAAATCAAAAGGAGATTAAATCCAAAACCTTTTTGGGTATTATAATTCCCGTCGAGTTCAGAATATGTCGTCGTGATATTGTAACTTTCAGAGCCCTTAAAGAAATTATTAACCATTTCACTGGTGCGTTTTTGTTCGTCAATAGCGCTTTTAATTTCAGCGAGGGTCGGACCTGTCAGAGATGTGGTTTCAGACACAGTTGTTCTCCCTAAAAATTTATCCACGATGGTATTAAGTGTTGCTTGTCTCACCATAAACATATTAATATCTTTGAGAGTCATCGTAGATGTAGCCGGGACACCAAAGAAACTATTAGCGATGTAGGCATTGTGAGTATGCTTGCCAATAAACTCGCTAATTTCAGCGAGAGTCATACCTGCCACAAGTGCGGTTCCAAAAACCTTAACTACGACGTCGTTAATGGGTTTTTGTACCCTTTCAAAATTTTCTATTAGTTTAAAAATATCGAGATAATTTGCCTTGATTTCATCTTCATTCATCATCCTTCCCGCGTTCTTGTTAAAAAAAGAATAAAGATAGAAAGTTTTTAATTTCAGCGAGAGTCATGCCAACCACAAGCGGGGTTCCAAAGAATTTATGTACGACATTTTTGCGAAAATTATTATAACCTCGTATATAATCATCGAGCTCACGGCTGTGGATGGCAATCACGCTGCCGTGGGTGGCAATCGTGCCGTCATGGAGGGCAATCATGTTGTCGTGGGCGGCAATCTTGTCGGTGATCGTAGACACAAGTGCGCCTGGTTTAAGTTGTCCACCGTTGGAATACAGCGCAATAGAGTTTTCAGCGGCGTCGTGTTGTCGTTTTAAAATGTCATCCAATGACACATTACTGGTTTTCAATTTACCCTGACGATCTTGAAATACAAAGATTTCGTTCGGGTCAACACTTGCTAAATTTAACGTCTCAGCGATTTCATCTTCAATTATTTGTTTTACATCCTCTATAGACCCCGCAGATGTTTCCGCGGGGGGTTCCGACATTGACAGAGATTGTCCCCAAATATTAATCATTATTATAAAGACTCTAGTATTTTCAATTTATTGATTCTCTAAAATTACCTTGTAATTTCCCACTCGTGTATTTATTTACAACCAGATGAGGTGGTTTCCACGGAAATCCAAAAGATTTTAATGAAATCTCCGCGAGGACATTTAATACTTCACGGCCGCATATCGGTGGATCATTTAATTGTTGTGTTGGCAGGGTGGAATAAAAAATCGGAAACTCTTTGAGTTTCATCGAAGAATTTATATACCGCATAAACTCTCTTGGTGGGGCTAGCCCATATGAATCGAAATAGACAATTCCACGTGGATCAATCGCGTATGCAACCCAGTGAGTTCCCGATCCGCTGCTGTTATCAATATTGATTATACCGGTTTCAACGTTATTTGGTTTTCTTGGTAACTGATCTCTCATAAAAACCCCTCTGAAGTTTTTTATCGCTAGTTTTTTAGCAGCATCAATTAAATCAAAATTGGACATAGGGAGAATTTGGCTTTCAACTAATAAACCGTTCCTGGTATTCTCAGGCCGGATCCGTTCACGGATCTCCCGCTGTACCATGAATACGGGGTTCCTGGTAGGCACAACCCCTTTCCCTTTTTTTATATCCTTTCCCAGTTGCCTTTTTCAACGCCATCCCTGCCGCGGTACCAACGGCCCCCAATGCAATTTGAACTCCTCGCTTATTCTTTAGCGCATCATTGAAATGTTTTATTTGACGATCCGTCAGTGATATTTTATGTGTACCGCCGGACATCTGCGCTGGTTTTAACGTTATTGTTGTTCCACATTCTTGAGCTGATTTTGATTTTAATTTCTTGACCTGACCATCAGTCAGCTTGACACTAACAACACTATATGTCATTTTATTGTAAAACACATTTATGCTTTCAATTGATCTAATTGAAAACTCTTCAAGTTTCATTTACATATTTTTGAAAATCATAGATTTTCCACTGGTGCATCAACGATTCTCATTCGTCCTCCAGCCCCTTCAAGTAGCATTGATTTGTCGCTGAGAATGACAGCAACCGCTCTATAATTGACATCACCAGGGTCTATACGAGCTCGAAAATGTATGGCAACGACGGATTGCCTTGTTAAATCAAGATGCTCCAGCGAAAAGTAATAAATCGGATACAGGTTTTTAAAATCAAGTTGCGATATTTGTAAACCAGTATCAACATTTTGATCACGGGCCATAAATGACAGCATCCGATGATACACACGTGCTATATGGTTGTTGCCGTAATCAAGTTGTATATCCTCAGATGGTTCCTGTTGTCCGTTTATTCTCAGTGAAACCTCCTTGACTCCTAATCGATCAAATATCATATGACTGTGTTCTTGGGAGCCTAATCGATTCCGATTCTGCAGCGCTATAAATATATGACGTGGAGCTGAAACGCCTTGTTTTGATGCCAGGTGCCATGTAAATGTATCAGCAACATTATCCTCTTTGGCATCAGTTGCTGTTGTTAGCCAACTTATCAATGATTTGCCACCTGTGTCCATAAATGAAAGTAGCCGCTCTTCCGTGGTAATTGATGGGGTCATTACTGGCATCCACAATACTATTTTACTCAAAACAACTTTACCATCAGCGGCACCAGTACGCCAAATTGCATCATTGTCATTGCCTTTTCGCACTAACGCGATTGTGTGTTTGGCTCCATAGATGACTTTTCTGACATTTCTGCAGAATCCAAATATGTGATGGAGTGGAATCGCACATGAAAAATATCGCTGCTGTCCGTGCAATGCTAATTTTAGTGTTGCAAATCCTAAATTGAAATTACCATTAACGCCTCCGAGAATATCAAACGCAGCTCCCGGTCTAGCTCGACGTTCTGGATTAGTTGCTTCTCGTTGATTATCAACTGAAGTGTCTTGCGGTGTTAACACTTTAATGTATTGAAGGTGGTCAGCGTTATCAGAGGTATCCTTTGCAAACATCATAGATGGACCAGCCGATCTTGTATAATCATCGGAGTATCTTGCTAGCCCGATTATTCTTGTTGCAACATCAACTTTACGGTCTATTGATTCAGTTTCTTTTCCATCAATGAGATATCTTGCACTTTCAAATAACGCCATTATGCCATTATTAACAAAACCAACTCATATATTTGAATCATCTGCATATGGTGGATCATTATGAGCAGCATCGTTTGATACGAGTTTTCCCTCGATTTCAATAAATGCTTCACATGGCAAAAAGTATTTACTGGTATCTTGACCTTGAAGTTCAATTCGCGATCGTAGGTCGGGTTGTATTGCATGATAGGAATAGTATTGATAATCGCGGACGGAATCGTCCTTGGGTACTGGGGCTTCTATATCGAAGGCCGGATCAGCTTGTCGTTTAAACATTTTATTAAAATACTAGTGTTTTCAATTGCGAAACTCTTTGTAATCATCGTCGTTTTTGTTTTCGTTTCAAACCACTTCCTGCTATCGCGTTCATGATAGCGCTATCTGTTACCGGTGAAGCCGTCAATTGTGACGGAGTCACCGAAGCAGCCAACGACGCTAGTTTTTCTTTCACTGCGCTATTTATTGCTTTGCTGATTTTTGCAGGCATCACTGTAGTTGATGGCAGCACCGATGGTTTCTTTCGCACCAATGATGCTATTTTATCTTTCGCGGCGGAAAATGCCTTTCCGGCAAGATTTCCTACGAAATCTCCGATTTTGCTGGTTCCCTTATCACGAATAATATCAATGGCTTTCATTGATAATTGTTTAGCTAACGGCGCCACCTTGGGAGCCATTCTTGTAAATAACCCCGCAATGGTATTGCCGAAACCATCTCCGTAATATGCTCTATAAACAGGTAATCGTGAGTTCACCACGTAGACGCTTACGGGTTTATCATGGTTGTAGTGTATGATCATCTTGTTATAAAACTAGTAGTTTTTCAATTAGTGATCAATCGCTAAGATCCGTAGGATTTTCATCATAACCATGGGCATCTCTGTGAATTTCAACTAATTCAGCAATGAGTTCTCGATATACATCAATGCCCATGATACCGCCGGCAAATAATCGTCTACAGATATCAGCTGCTTCATTAATTATGTCGACGGAGTTGTTTCCGGCTCGCTTTCCACCCATAAGTACTTCTAACCGTGATATATCACCTAGGATGTTACCAGGACATGTCACGGCTGCGTTGAAATCCAAAGGATTTTTAATTGAATATCCTTTTCCGCTTGTTTTCTTAGAACCGGCTTCTGCTTTTATGTCTATTTCTTCCGGGATTGGATCCTCCGTATGACGTGGTTATTGTGGACCGCCTTTAACCGCAGCTACAAAGTCATCATAACCAGGGTGCTGCAACGCCGAGATTTTATTCCCGCCGCGTTTCGCTAGATATATTTTTGATGCCCAAGTGTCTTTGTTTTTTATAAAACTTTTAAACTCGTCTTTTAATAAATTCTCTCTTTTACCCTTTGGAAAATTTTCTCTAGCAAAATCAGCTAATTCGAAATCCGTATGGTTTCCTTTAATTTCATTTAATGCTGCGACTGTAAATATATTCTCAGGTCTTTTCCTCCAGCTGCACCTTGTTGTTCTTCTTCGCGTTCTTCAATTTCGCGTTGAGTTTTTATAACACTGGATAGCTGTTGTATCCCTGCGCGCGTTTGTTCGGTCTCTTCTGCTATCTTTTCAAGTGTATCAAGCAGCGGCGCCTTCTTTGCTCGTTCTCGCTCAGGAATATCTCCGTATATCGCTGCTTCAGTTAACTTTTTCACATCTTTGGTCGCACTTGTTATCGGAGTAAACAGTTGTTCACTTGACACAGAAAAGTCAGTCTGCGCTTGTTGTCGTTGTTGAAGTTTCTCGCGAAGTCTGTCTCGAACCGGTATAAACTTTTTAATTGCTGCTAGCCGCTCTCGGGCTAATTTAGATGTAAGTGATTCACCTACCATATATTGTTTGTGAACTGAATTTTCAAATGTGAAACTATCACAATTAAAAGATGAGTTATTAAATAATGTACCATCAAGCTAACGTATCCATCTTCGACAGGGTTAAACTGTACGACGCTATCCGCGAGTGTTTCAGAAATAACATCGCTGGGGGTTTCAGAATTGTAATATCTGAGAACGGCGATGAACGATTTGTGTTAACGACGCGGCAACAACAACAACTACGTGAAAATGGAGGCGACGCTGTGATTACTTGCTACTACGACCAGATCATCCAATATGCACATAACTGCATGAGCAAGCCCAAACTGATGAGTATTCTTTCAGGAGAAAATCCTATGTGAGTGTTACAAAAAACGCTAAAAAAAATTATTTTTTAATAAAATTTACTGAAAAGCCTATCGCTCACTTGGTTAAGATACTGGTTTTTCCTCGTTTAATATTTTTCTAAGATCACGAACCTTAGAACTAATTTCAGCTCGTTTTTGATACTCTTGGCCGAGCTTTTGACGTATTGCTTCAACGGTGCTAAATAGCGTTATAAATGCATTAATGTCGTTACCGTACAAACAAGCATTGATGGACTTTTGAATTCCTTTCACGAGTCTGTACATCTTGGGTAAAACATAACGACCCTTACTAAACTGATACTCTATGTCTTCATATTCCGAGGCAATCCTGTCGCAATCGAGATCTTCAGATAATATTATCCCTTGATCCTTTAAAATTGAAATTTCAGCAATTATAGAATTTACATCTTTGATATCCATATTTTTATAGTATACTGTATCTCTAATTATTAAAAAAAAATAACACTCATTTGGCAATCCCGCTGGCGCCCTATGACGTCAGAGAGACCCAGAGGTTAGGACAGCACATACATGAAAACCCCATTTGGAAACCCCTTTCGCGTCAAATAACGTGAAAGAGACCCAGAGGTTAGGACAGCACATCTTTGGAACTCCTTGGTTGCCTTCACATCCAAGTAAGCCCAAGGGGACCCGAAACATACATCTCCGGCGGGAGGCCTAAGGTGACAAACGTCATCTTAGACCGACCAGAAGATATGCTTGGGGTGACGTCACAAGACAGCACAAACATGAAACGACGGGGCGGATTTTCTACGGCCAATCCAACCAATCCAACCCAATTAAATTAACCCGGTTGCATGATTGTGAACAAAAGACAACCACACACCGGGTTAATGGCGTTGGTTAGTTTTGATCGGTCGCATTGGCCTTCGAAAGCCCCAAGATTTATACCTTTGATATGCTATATAAGGTGACTAATACAGCAGCGTTGATTCACGGGTATGTTATTTTATTTCCTCGAATTACTTATTAATGCTGTTTCACAACATTTAAATGAGACAAATAGTTAAATAAAACATTAAACAAAATAATACAGTTGTTAAATAACAGCGTATATTTTCCCTGTTCTAATTTTCTAGACAAAATGCATTATCGATTAAATCACAAAGAGCTGTATACAAGGAATTTTAACCACGCCCACCTACTTCAATGAATGGGAAACACTAGTATTTCCTGCTCGTTCCGACTGAGCGAACATAGGTAATACGCTGGATTATAAAGAACGTCTGTACTAAAAGTGTATTAATAGATGGTCTAAATAAATACAACTGTTTAAATAAATGCAGTTTTAGCCAAAGCGACAATAAAAGGTTTTAGAAATTGTTAAAGTTGATAAAAATATAACTCTAACGAAACGAATAATTCCGTGACAGAGATACTTTTTCCTCCCAGCTGAAAACATCAAATACCCTATATTATTCAGATATCCAACCGGTTTTTTTAGTCTGCGGTGCCTGACAACACCATCACTGGAGGCTTCGTAATTAACAAGCACTGGATGGGGTCTGAAATCTTGGCTCATTTGTATAATAATACTATTTGTCTAATTTATATTTGCTTTAATTATAAACCTCTTGATATAATCTTGAGGGTTTTTGATGACTTTGTCATCGTTAGGGTCAATGACGGTATTTTTTATTCGTTTGTCATAATAGTGTTTTAGTTCCCTGTATCGTTTGCCGCCGCAACTGAGACATAATTGTGATTTTCCTCTAACGCCCACCCCACATCGGAGGCATGGGAGAGGACCGAAAGAACCGTTGCGAACGCTTTGTAAATGATACCCACAGAATTCGCTTCTGCATGATTTGTTACACGGGGTTGTTGATCCAATCATTAGCCACTTGCAGTGATTCGTTATACTATATTTTTCTATTTAAATACTTGTTTTAATTATAACATGGAGGAGTTCAAGAGATTATCGAAAATTAAGCCCTGGAAAAATACTAAATTCATTGATTATAACATGGAAGAGTTCAAGAGATTATCGAAAATTAAGCCCTGGAAAAATGCTAAATTCAATCTCGATAAGGAGTTCACGAGATTATCGAAAATTAAGCCTTGGAGAAATACTAAATTCAATCTTGATAGAGTCTCTGATACACCAAAACGTCTAATCGGTGATAGAACTATACTAGGTAAAATCAGGGAGTGTTTTAATGAATTCTACCGAGACGGTGCAGCATACTGTTGGTCGACATTTCGAATTATTGATGAAGATGTCAATGTACCCAACATCGATGCTACTATGAACGATGAAAGAGCAGCTGAGATAATTTCACACCTTGGCCCGCCAAGGGGCTGGAAATTCAAGGGTGTAAAATCCAAAGGATTTTCATTGCAAAGCAATTCCCAACAGAAGTATTTTTTCAGAATAAAATTCATTATCGAAGTCGAAGGCAAATGGATTATCAGGGATAAATTTGAACCAATCCTCAAGGATAAAAAACCGTCATTGTAAGTAGAGATTCCAAACCAGGAATTCTAACTGGAATTGACAAACCATACTACGAGAGATCTTATCCTGTAACAGCAATTGTTTATGGGATATATCCGTTAAATGATAAACCCGATATTGCAAAACTAGCTCCTATGAAATATTCTAGTTCACTGAATTGTGTAGCAACACGGGTAATGGAACACTTCACAAATGCATCCCGAGGAAATAAACTAACTGATCTGCGACGTAGGAAAATAACCGAATGGGAACTGACAATGAAACAGCACGGTGCAAAGATTTCTGATATAGCTAAATTAGAAGCATCATTAAAATTCCCAATATCAGTAACGACAATAACCGGAGAAGTATTATACGAACCGAAATATCAATCGCGAGGAGCTCCAATTAAAATTATTGATCATAACAAGCACGCGTGGACGGCTGCAGTAACAATATTTCCACGAGATAGAACTGTGAGATATATCCCTAAGGAGTTCGTCGGGGATGTTTTTTATAATGAGAAATTATTCGATGCTATTCACACGCTGTGTAAGGATGATCCTGTGTCAGTGTGGTTACTTAGAAGTGATGAAGATCCCGAAATAGGATTTGATCAATTTGTAAGACCAAATGGTGAATTATATCGCGTTGAAGAATTAGATAACAGAATGAGAAAAATTGCTAGTGATTTTTCCCCGGAGAGTTCCCATGAAAAACTATTAACGGATAGTTTTACTATTCCATCAGTGATAGCTCACTTCGCAAGAGAAAAAAACTCATGGCGTCCAACGCAAAGTGATTTTCTCGAGGACGTTAAATTGAGTTGCATCGGATTTGGTCATGGAGGACTGTGGAATACGAAATACCATCGTGACGGTATGATTTCAATTGATATATCCGCGTGTTATCCTGGAAGTTTTCTCGGGTATGGAGAATGTAGTAACTATTTTAAACGATTTGGACACCCCACACATGAAATGACTCGTGTTGCGATTAATGGGCCATTACCTGATTTTGATTTAACCGGATTCGCTCGTGTGATATCATTTGAACTCGCTACAGGGTTACATCCATGTAGTTATGTTTGGCTTGGTAGACATATATCTGAAAAGGCCTGGATGCCAATAGTGTTACTACGATATATGATTGATTGTGGTATGCTAATATCGTTGATTGTTTCCGAAGCTATTATATGCTATCGAGCTCAGAAAGAAGTTTGGCTACCACAACCCGATCTAGATCGTATAATTAGCGAACAGCGAAAACAGTTTCCAGATTTCAATGAAGAACAAATCATGAATTGGTCTAAGGAGTTATTTGAAATTAAAAAAGAACAAGCAAAAGATTTTGGACGAAGAATAATCGGTAAATTTACCCAGGGTGGAAGATACGACAATGCAAAATATTCTTCGCGGTTGATCATAGACATCGCTGAATACGATTTTATTGTAACGGATTTAACGAAACAGGGAAAACTTGTAAATCGTAAAGACGCTTTCCTATCCGATGGAAGACGATTAGGTACAATTGTTACCTATTGTGATGGATATATTAAACAATATATGCATTTGAGAAGTTCTCTGCTAGCTTATGCTTCTATCAATTTATTTTCGATGATAAATAGATTTCCTAATACCGCAGTTAGAGTAGCCACTGATTCTATTTATATCCACGAGAAATACAAATCAGATGTAGCTAAATTCACAGATCCAGAGGCAAATTGGGGATGTTGGAGATTTAAAAAGGAAACGCTACATGAGTATTGTGAATCGGCAGATGTTACCAAGGATCAAAAGTACTTAAAGTGTGATGAGATTCAATCCGAATTTTCTAATGCACCACCGGTATCTGATCCAATATGTAGATACAAGACAGTTTATTTAAACGGTTGTGGTGGGTCAGGAAAGACAACTCGTGCAATTGAATTATATCATGGGAAAAATCCTACGGATTTTCACGCTAGCGTTTCAAAATCAAACATGATTGTCCTAACACCAACTCACAGACTCACCAGAGAGATGAAACAACGAGGGGTAAATGCCTGTACTTATCATAGTTTCTTTCGATGGAAAGGCGATGAATGGACTCCTGATCGAATGGGTGATAAATTCATTCCTGAAATCATAATCTGGTATGAAATATGCACGGTATCGTTGAGAGTATTACAGACATTTCTCGAGTGGTTGTTAAACAAAAACACAAAGGTCGTCATATGCGGTGATCACGGCCAACCACCACCATTTATCGGTGCATCCCCACATGAATGGCTAAAGGGTTTTGTAGACTATTATGAAGAAATTACCACTGATTATAGATCACTTGATGAACAATTACGCGAGTTTGAAGCGCTAATTAGATTATAGCCGGATAAAATCCAATGTGAAATAGCGCGTGAAATAATTTCAGAAACTCCAATGAATGATTTTTGGGAAACGTGGAGACCAAACGATTTGATAATTGCAAGTAGAAAAATAGTCAGAGACACACTTCAGATGAAGTTATTTGAATTGCATAAAGAAAAATTTGCAACACTTCCAGTACCGTTGTGTTATAGACCTTCGGATACACGAAAACAGAATATAGAAGTTGATATTCCAAGAACAAAATCCGAAGGATTTCAAAGACAGAATTTAGTGTTAAATGATAGTGTGCTAGTTGATATCAGCGTCGTTAAAGATGCATTGCGTGCTAATAATTCCCCATGGACGCTAGGTTACGCAGCGACGATACATTCTTCACATGGATTGACTATATCAGATACAATTGTTTGGATGGTGGATAATCACATCGAATGGTCGAATTTAGTCTATCTTGCAGTATCAAGAGTACGAAGAATAAATCAACTTCGAAGAATTGTTTTCGATGATGACACCACAATGGATGATGCTAGCATCGTTGATGTTAAAGTTATTGATAAAAAACTCTCCGGTTACAAACAACAAGACAAAAAAAAAACAACGAGAATTTGACATTGATGCTGAACTAATAATTACGCTGAAGCAACAACAGAATAATCACTGCGCAAGTTGCAATTGTATAATGCGTTGGCAGTATTCGGATAAAGATCCTCGCCAATTTACCGTAGACAGAAAAAATAACAGTCTCGGTCATGTCAGAAACAATGTGATATTGACTTGTCTTGAGTGCAACAGACGCCGGGGTGCCAGCACACTGGGTGCTAGTTAAAACCCCGCGGTGGTAATTGAGTATCGTCAGGAATCACTTGTAATTGTTCACGTGTAAAACCCCGCTGAGGGGCAGTTGAATCCAATTTATAGATTGGAGGTCTACCAGTTGATCGTGTTATAGTAGATATCTTGTGTGCAGTAACACTCCAAATAGGATCAGTAGCCCTTTTTCTGCCACCTTCAAGCTCTCCTGGTTCGTATAAATATCTCACAGTGACATTACTACCAAGAATTGGCTGAGAAACGCTATAATCTTTTTGTGAAATTCTTCGAATTTCCATTTTATGTATAGACTTCTTTTAAATCGCGTTGATAGGTTTCATGTTGATTGTTCTAGTAATCTCATTATTCAGTGCGGTAATCACAGCTGGTAACCTTTTGACCCATTCACGGGATCGCTTTTCTTGGATGAATTCTTTTGCGTATTGATATCCAAATAACCGCTCAGCAATCGTCCGATTAAATCGTCCAACAATTGCCTGATCTTTCATCGCTGATAAAACATCGCCTTGAAATTCCTTGCCAGGATCGACTTGTAATAGATTTGGCCAGCGTAGTGGGCCTCGTCGATAAATCTTTTCAAATGCAGAAGCAACTTCAGGTGATGATTTTGTTTTTAGCGGTTCTGCTTGTTTGTATCGACTCGCAACGTCAACTACGGTTAGCGCGTATTTGTAACCGTTGTCATGTGGTAAAAACAATAAATCAGCTTGATGAACTTCATTGGGTACAGTAACATCAAAATGCGAGAAATTGATTTGTTTAGGACGCGGTAGATAAATTTGCCATATAGCCTGTTTGGATAACCAATTAGCCGCAGTAGCCATTTTCACTTTTGCGGCGCTGGCGAGTTTACTGATTGCTGCTTTACCCTTCCAGTATCCTCTCGGAGAATAATAAATAGATTCCATATTATTAATTACCAGCGCCCATCATCAATTTACCTTTCATAGCCGATTTTACCAACCACGAAGCCAATTTTTCTTTCAAAAATTTATCAGGAACAGCATTTAACGCATGAATTAATTTTACATCCGCGAGATGCCTGTTTTGCAGATTGTTGCTTTTATATGCAACATCATGAGCATGACACGCCTTATCAATAGAATTTATCGGATACTCACCGGGTCGGGGCTGATTTTGATCATCAAGTCTGATATCTAATCGTGTTCCGGGACCACAGTATCTATATCCTGGAAGGTGCTTTTCTCCGGGGTATTTTGCCCATGGGGTTCCAGGGAGTTTTGCCAATTTGGCTGCGATGTCACCTCCTCGTTTTTTTTTTAAAACATCTCCGAATTGTAAAATCTTTGATTTTGTAGAAATAAATCTAAACTTTTTTATACCACGTGTTGCACATCTACCAGTAAGTGCTGATCTGTTATTTTTAGTTGTAACCGTCGTCACATCATTTGTGCTAGTACGCGTTTTACACTTCACACAATATTGATCCATAATTTATGTATAGAGATATGAATATAATTGATTTTTCAGCGACTAAAACAAAAGAACCAGTTAAGCATCATGCAGCGCTACCAAACTCTATCCGCGCAATTATAATCGGGCCATCTGGATCCGGCAAGACGCAATTGTTGCTCAATTTAATAGTGAGATGGATGAAGTGAGATAAGTTGTATTTAGTTGCTCCTAGCGTAGATGATCAACGATGCTATGAAGTGTTAAAGGATTTTAACGAGAATGCATCAGAAATTAAGGGTGAGAACGCCATTGATTTTATAACTGATATTGACGAGGCGCCATCCGTGGATGACCTTGATGGGAACATTAACAATTTAGTCGTATACGACGATGTGATGTTAGACAATCAAAAAAAAAACAGCTAGAATATTTTCCCGAGGCAGGCACAAAAACACCGACGTGATATATGTCACTCAACGCTACACTCAGATTCCAAAAGTGATCAGAGATAACTGTAATATTCTTGCTGTGTTTTATCGGCGTTGATACACATACGTTACGAAATATTTGGCAGACATGGTGTTCCGATATGGACTTCAATCAATTTAAAAATTTCTTTAGTAACGCTCAGTCGACCCCGCATGGATTTATAACAATATATTTACATGATCCTCGGACACGATATCGTATCGGACTCGATCAAATATTTGGTTGAAATCATTTATTATTTTTTGTTAACTTGTAGCAGCAGAGAGGGTGATGACCACATCGTTGCGACCAAAATTGATTGAAAAATCGTAAAGTCTCCGTTTGCTAAATGGAGACTTATTTTTTTTCGGTTAAAATGAGATTTCGTATGAAGCTTTATTTTTGCTTGAAAACGTGGTCTGTTCACCCTCTCTGCTGCTATTTAAGTGATCTAGAGGTAGATGTTACTCTGGTGGGTTCATTTCCTAGTTGCTCCATACCTAAAGAAGCAATAAATTTAATCCATTTCCCTTTTATTTGATCACTGAGAAGGTCTCTATTTATATAGCTTAGAATGTAAAATGCTTTCTCTTTATTTAAAATTTTATCTACTTGAAATTTAAAATATTCACACCAATCAGTATGTGTAAAACCTACTAAATAAGGCTTATATATTTCTGGAGTGAAATGTAGGCAAATGGATTATATTTCATGTATTTCTAGGTCTTCTTGTCTTTTACAAAAAGTACAGGTTCTAACATATACAAGGAGCCCACCACCTCCTACTTTCCTATCCTTACGATAAGGTTTGTCATAACCATTTATACACAATAAATTTTCAACCTGATTTTCAGTTAACATTGTTTCCGAGAGTCCAAATAAATGGATATTATTATTTGGAGTGGTTGACAGTAACTTCACTTGATCAATCTTTCCTCGAAAACACTGAATATTTAAATGACCTATGTGTAAAGCTTTGCTAGAAACTCCTAAATTCAAGAGACTAATATCAATGCTATTAGAGGCACTCCAGGAGACATTTAAACTATTAAAACTATGTTCATAGTGATCATCATTACATCTATCATTACTGTATAAAATATTAGTTTTTCTACAACTGCATTTTCTCCTTTTATAATCATTCTATAAATCTAAACTATTAATCCTATTTGAATATGTACAAGTAGCTTGTAGGTTTAGACATTCATAACATGCATCAACATGGGGATCAAATCTGTTTTGACAGGGGATGTCCAGGGTACATGACAGTACTTGATATATAGGTCCTCCTGCTGAATAGTGCCTTCTTGTGGAATTGAGATGGCCTCATTGCCCTTTTCCTATTCCATAATTCTAGTGTGAGTTTTGGCTTTGTGTCCGAAGCTACCACACTGATGGCATGGTATTGGCTGTCTGTGCCTGCATTCCTGTGCTGAATGTTTGATCTCACCACAGTAATCACATCCCATAGTATTCTGATTGTATTGATATGGCTGAACATATTGTCTGATGCTGTTTTTTTACCAACATTGGGTTTATGGGGACGGATGAAGTTTGTAAAGTGGCTGTAAGACCAGACTACATGACTGACTGCATTTATATTTTTTGACAGCTTTTCTGCCCCTTTGGAGTACAGGTGGATATTATCTCTTTTTCCAAACAGATGTTGCATCACCTGTCCCTCTTCATCCAGGAAACTCTATCACACTTCCATTTACTTGCCAGCCTTCGGATGACCTCATTGATAACTAACAAATCACAATCTCCCCTGGGGACCATTTAAGACAATGCAACCTGACAGCTTTGATTTTGCTTATGAATTAAATTAAGTAATTAGGTCATATAGTTCTTCAAAAAGTTCTAGATCAGTCCCTTCACTGGCATTGTTCCCTTCAATATAGAGGACTATTTTAGTAAACTTGGAGAGATCATATATTTTTATATCTTCCAGTATTGTCTGTATTTTGACACCTCAAATGGCATGCTTTCTAACACAGTGCCTCAGTCCTCTGTTGTTAATTCCATGTAAAATGAAACTACCAATAAGGAGGATGTTATCTTTGCTGATAGAAGGCAAAGTAGTATGTTTACTTTTTGTTGATATTGGTCTGTATGTTGCTTTATTACTTCTAGCTGAATCAGTGTCAGATTGGAGAACTGCATTGGGTTTTCTTTTGGCAATACTTCTGGTGTCTGTACACTTTGTCTGAGAGACATAGGTTTAGGACCAATGGTTTGTGAATGTCTGCTGATAGTCAAAGGTCTCTCTCTCTCTCTCTCTCTCTCTCTCTCTCTCTCTCTCTCTCTCTCTCTCTCTCTCTGGGCAGCTAATTTAACCTGTTCATTTATTAGCTTGTCAGTCTATTTTTGCATCTTGCCTACTTGTTTCTGCAGTGTTGGTATAACTATTTTGACTTTCTATAAACGTTTTTATTCCACTTCAAGGATATTTTTAAGATAAAAGCAAGTTATTTTATAAAATAATTGTGTTGTTCCTATTGTTTTATTTAAACCTAATACATTGTGAATCAAAAAGGTGTACAAAAAAAACAACATTAGGACATCATTTAAAATTGTATATACTTGCCAAATTAAAACTATCTTGTTGTATATACTTGCCAAATTAAAACTATCTTGAGAAAGGTATTCCTGAACAGGTGATGGTCCATTTTTTCTTTTGAGGAAAGGTATAAATAAATACCATCACGACAAAATGTCTTTTAATTGTTTTCTAGATTTCTTTGAGATTACGTTTTCCTAATTTTAATAACAGTATACCTAAAATGTTTTCAAACATTTGCTTAATACAGGTTTTTGCCATTAACGATCTTCGTTCAATATAAGGCGTCTAATCCAGGAACATTTTATATAACATATACATTAGTGAATCATATTAACTCCCCCATCCTTAATAGTAGTTATAAGAGTAACTCTTTCAACCTTCTCCCATTTGCCAACCCCAAAACACCTGAGCAATAATATATTTACTTCACTGACGATATGGTATGGAGGGACATGGTAGATCAGCAGAACGATGAATACATTTTGGCACAATCAAGGGTTTCATCAAAATAATATTTACCAGTAAGGGACAAATTTCATCTGCTGGACCATCCGAGCTTATTGATACTTTCATAATGCACATTCAAAAATCCGAGTGATTAACCATTGCATTTTTAGTCTTTGCTTACATTAGTCTTCATTCGGATCCTTTTTCGTTCGTGTGAAAACAAGGGTAACATGTGCAGGGTAAATAGCGTTAATTTTGTATTTGATTCTTAAAGTCAGTATTATTAAAATTTGCTTTAACAGCTGTTATCATTGTCTACCTTAGAAACTAGTTTGCTTTGCATGGGGGCCCAGAGTGGCAGATCACCGCAGAGTGGTCTAAAGCGCTCTCTGTTACAGATCACTTCCATCTCACCTCTGTCTGCGTGGTTTCCAGTCTCGGATTCGGAAATGGCGGGTATGTGAGAAATCATTTCAGTAGCTTCTCGTGGGTCGGTGGTTCTTCCTACATCATTAATACTAGCCACCACGTATAGCCTATCTTGTGCTGAAAAATAGCGTTAAACCCTACAACAACAACAACAACTTACGCTCTGCGTAACCTTTGAGTGACAACTAACAGTATGTGTATAATTTCTTTGAAAAAGGAAAGTTACGGCAGTATAACATCGAGACCTGCATCAGTATAATACTATTAGGGTCGATGCACCATTAGATCTGAAACAATGCCAGTCTGTTCGAGTTGTGTTTTGTAATGGTCACTTTAAATGCTATTGATGCACATCTCACAGTTATGATATTAAAGAATAAATTTGTTCTTGAAATGTTGGTCGAGATTCATCATTTCAATTGTGCGTTCATCTGATGTCCAAGTTCGAGCATCACGTGCTCCTTGTAAACATAATAATGGTCTTTTAAGTGATTGACTGTATTGTTGAAAATGCAGCCAGGCTATGGGTTGTATAATGGCCAGTGTGTAAGCAAATCTTAAACACAAGAAACATACCTTGGATTTCATTTTCATATTTTAAAATCAAACAAAAGGGATATGACATTTACTATTTTATCTGCTTTTTTTTGGATTAAATAACATTGTTATGCCCTATTAAAACCCCTGATATAGGTAAACTTGGCATCATTTCTAAGATGTATGCCTTATCTCCGCATTATTGAACGAAGATGGTTATTGCATCATCATGTTGGCTAAAACTTCGATGCAGCAGTAAACAAACGAAATACATTATTTAACGTGGTGGCTATGGAGTAAGGTTCTTTTCTCAAGAACACACATGGTAGCAGGTCCATGCCTCAGTTTTTGGTCATGATTTTGATTTCGCACCAATTGTTGTAAACCTTACACAGGAACAGATTCACTTCAATGTAGATTTTAGTGAGTAATGTGAAATGGATGTCCTTTTTTACCTTGTTGTTTCTCCTCCACTTTTTAGCTTTGCATAATTTCCTGTTTCCTTTGGATTTGATGATATGCAGGTTACAATCACTAGCAAGACAAACTTCTCTAAATTGTAATAGCTTTAGCAACACAATGTGCAGGCCAGTGTGAAAATGATGCAAAGTGACTTTCTTAGTGTTCTTAAAATACATTATTATCCATACATATTGTCTTATCAATAGCTGGGATTAATCTGGATATAGAATTTCAATGTTTAAGTTTCACAAATGATGTCATTCAGTTTACAAAGATTGGTTCATACATTTTATGTTACCTGATGAGTTGCCTTCCTTACAGTCTACCTCAAATTTATCTGTTCTAGTATAGATTTGAACTTTGTCATGAAATGAGTGAGATAGTTCTGGCCAGTTTGTATATGCTGTGTTAATATTTTGTTAAGTACTTAGCATGTACATTTTACAGTTATTTTACAACAGAATCAGCTTAGCTTTTTTTAAAAATCTTTAGTTCACTACCTTTGAGATTTCATAAATAATTCTATTTTTCCTGTGAGATATGATTGATATCACTAGGTACTTATATTAAAGGATATATTAGCTATCAAAAATGATAACATTGACTTGTTGCAAGGAAATTGTAGGTCTAAGTGTGGAAAGTAAAATGAAAGTATGCAGGTGTCTAAAAACTGTTGCTCTATATCATGGCTCTCGATTATCGACACATGCCATGGATCATAGGAAACAGATAATTGTGAATTTTAAACATGCTAAGTGTGCATTATACTCAGAATTGACCAATGTTATAAAACTAAGAAACATCTCCCCTAATCTGACTGGGATATAAATTCTAAAGGTCTCATTGGATAGTTTCGCATTTTGACACCTCCCTAATAGAAGGCATCCTAGCATTTTACAGTTCACACATAAGCTAACTCTGTAATGTGGTTTAGATTTACTTTGAGTTAGGCTTTGAAACTGGTTGACTTCTTGCTGACTGCTTGTCACAGTTGGACTAGCACAGGAGATCAGATGTGTAACTTGGGCTTCAAATGAGCCGCGGACTTGGCTTACGTATTTACATGTGTCTGCTACAGAGGTAAATATCTAAAAATCTAGATGATTGAGGGTGATGAAAAGTATGCGGTACTAGTGATCTTTATTCATGTATAAGGCACATGCTGATTGTTTTAGCTCTGTTGTCACAGGGAAATATTAAAAATACCCCCTTTCTGTATCTATCATGAAAATTAAAATAAAGAAAAGCAGAATAGATCAAAAGATTTTAATTTTAAGGAAATTAGAGAAATAATTATGATTTTTACATAGTTCAAAACGGATGGCTAGTAATCTCTAGTTGCTGCTGTTCTTACGAGACAGTGAGAGTGTATTTGTGCGCGTGTGTATGTCTCTAACTGACCTTTGATGCAAGTCATCAATCAACAACTTACCTTTTATTTAAATAATACATATGTTATCTCTTTTCAGGTCTTGTCTTGTATTTCGAACAAGATAGAAGAGCTGGTGTATAATGGATGCTCTCAGCCTGTCAGGCGATGATACAAAAGCCCCAGTAGGACCAATGTATCTGCTATGAATGAAGTGTATTACTGGACAAAAAAATGTCTCAGAACGGAACGCACATAACAGTGACGTATTCCACCAAAGACACAGGCTACTGACATATCCACACAAGGGCACAGACTGCCGACGTATTCAACCACACAATGGCGACTCCGGTCAAAAAGTATTATCTCGAAATTGGGTTGCATGGCGATTGATTTATCTGATCGACAGCATTGTTCAGTAGGATAGAGCCTTCCTGTTTTACTATTACAATGTTATCTCTTTAGTAAAACAACAACCCCATTGAAAAGCTTTGCATTTTTGCTATTAAACATAGTACAGGTGCCATCACCAATGGTCATTTTAAATGCTAACAACATGCTAATTATATGATATAATAAACACTTGTCATTGTCCGTACACCTCTATTGATTGGAACACGCATATTGCAATTTGCTTAAAATAACATTGTGAATTATCACACATAGATACTCCTGTACAAATTTCTTTACAATGCTCAAGCCCAAACCTGATTGCGGAACTTTGCTGCCTACAATCAAAACTCCGTGTAAGGTTTAGTTTATTTTTCTTTCTATTGAAAGTAAATGTATCAATATGTTATTATATCCAACATTTTCTATAATTACAGGTATTACTGCTTTGATAAAGTAATATAATGTTGGAAGTTAGAACAAACTGAGTTAGCCAAAATCATTCTGTCTACAATCAGCGCCATGCTGAATACCATGACTGTACATTTGTTGACAGTTGTCGCATTGTTTGCGCTGAAAGCCAAAACGATTTCGTGAGTGGAAATAGCTATAGCATACTGTTATGTGGCAGAACAATTGCTAACAATAATATTCAACAGAAAATATACCCCAACTAATTTTAATGTTCACACAGTGTAAGGCACAAGACATCTGACCTTTAAACTGACACTACCGTATACATCATTAATCTTGTCTTACTTTTGATAATTTTTTATTCAATAACTTGCAAGAAAATTTTAAAATATTAATATGATGTTGAAACACTTATCTCTCTTTCTTTAAAACTTTAGTTTTTGAAACAATTTATTAAAGTTGGATAGGTAAATGTGAATGGTTATTCTTTGGCCGCATTATGTAAACTTCTGTGCAGGTAGTTTAGTTCATTGATGTTCTAGCATCGCCCTGGCAAATGTAATTCTTTCCAATTACTATAATAGAGAAAACACACACACCATTTATGACAACATTAATATAAACACACAAGTTGCGGAGGTTTAAAGATTACAACATACTACAGCATAATGAAAATCTAGGCAGGAACTCTGTTTTTTACACAGAGTGACAAATAAATATAATTGGAGTTCACTTTGCCTTTAATCAATCTTTGCAATATTATGGCATCTTCTTTCTTTATTTGTATACCGTCCCTAATGAAGCCGAGATATTCTGTTTAAAAACAAATGTCAATATAATATTTGTTTATATATATTAATGGTTGTTATATATAAATTTCCATGATATATGTTCCTTTAGAAATTTAGGAAATAACTAATTTGATTGCATTCGTGAAATAAATGTATCTCATTGCAATCATACGCTGTTTGTCTTTAACAAGACTATAACAAACAGATGTAACGTTAAAAATACAATACTAATCTTTTAAAAACAACGACACATGATTTGGTTGTATCTGCATTAGATATTAGCTCACTTGTCTTTTATTTACAATCCATATGTCATTAAATTACTTTAAATGAAAAATATATCTTTACACGTCTTTTAATATGTAACTGTAGAGTGCAACGGATGGATTGAAAGACGTCGTGTGACCTATATTTATATATTATGTTTGCTACATTCCAAAAGAGCTAAATTACGAAGTAAACTTTACATGCCGTTTCTGAAGATACGAACTTGTAAAACACCAGGATAAGAACAGGACTAAACGGTTCATGGGTTAAGGTAAGGTTGGCGCATGCAAAACAATAAGAAAATAATTAGTACTCTCAAGACTTGACTATTGTAACTCAATTCTATCTGGTTCATCTCAATATCTACTTCAGAAACTTCAAAAGGTTCAAAACACATCTGCTTGGATGATCCTTAGAGTACATGTACCAGGATCAGAGCACACTGTGCTACTGCTATGTACCCTACCTACAGTGGCTATCCATTTGATACAGAATCAAACACAGAATTTGTTCTCTGCGCTACGCTTCACTGATGGACTCCAGTCCAACATACATATCTGGCCTCACCCATGTGTACACAGCAGCAAGAAACTTATGCTACTATTCTGACAATTGTATAATCATTATTCTCACTATGAAAACGAAGTCATGTGGACAGCATTCTTTTACACACCAGGGCCCAGCAATGTGGAATAAATTGTTCAATGTTCTCCTACCTTAAAGATTTTCAGCGTTGTATGTTTTATAATGTCATGGTGGTTGTTTGTTTTGTTTTTTGTAGTCATATCATTATAATTGTTGTAAAGTGCTTAGAGCTATTAAAGATTAGGCGCTATACAAAGTCCTCATTATTTTTATTATTGTGTAACACAGTTTTCAAACAAAAAGGTCAAGGCCTGCCTGTCAAACGTACAATCAAAGCATTGCTGAATATCTTTAACCAAAACCTTAAATTGATTATGATGACCCCAGGAAAGTGAGTACTACATCGTGTTTCCCAATAACAATAATAAGTCTTCAAGATAATTTTGATCAGAATCTTATTTTATTCAACAAGCATAATAATTTTACAGAATGGACACTGATGAAATAATCCTTTCGTCTGCATCTTGTATCTTTAAAGAATATTTGTAAAATGAGACGCAGGACTTGTTTTGAAAATTGAGCTTTAAATGATCACAACATATCCATGAATTGTCAGCCAATAAAAAAAAATCATTAAACAAACAGGACAAATTTATCATGATTAAAAGAAAAAAAACATTGTCATTTGAGATGTAATATAAGATAAAATCTCAAACACAGTCTGAAATGTAATTTGAGATGAAATCTGAGATACAATCTGAGATGGAATATGAGATAAAATTGACTTTTGGATGCACTAAAATATATAAATAGATACTAAATACTTTGACTTCAATCAACATTGAAACCTAGTTAATATTGAAAGTAAAAGCAACAAGCTGCATTATGCACTGAAAGAATCAATTAAATCCCACCCTGCAATGATAGAATCAATTAAATCCCACCCTGCAATGATAGAATCAATCAAATCCCACCATGCAATGATAGAATCAATTAAATCCCACCCTGCAATGAAAGAATCAATTAAATCATAATATGCACTGATAGAATCAATTAAATCCCACCATGCAATGATAGAATCAATTAAATCCCATTATGCATTGATAAAATCAATTAAGTCCCACCATGCAATGATAGAATAATTAAATCCCATTATGCACTGATAGAATCAATTAAATCCCACCATGCAATGAAAGAATTAAATCCAATTATGCAATTTGATAGAATCAATTAAATCCCATTATGCACTGATAGAATCAATTAAATCCCATTATGCATTGATAGAATCAATTAAATCCCATTATGCATTGATATAATTAATTAAATCCCATTATGGACTGATATAATCAATTAAATCCCATTATGGACTGATAGAATCAATTAAATCCCATTATGCATTGATAGAATCAATTAAATCCCATTATGCATTGATAGAATCAATTAAATCCCATTATGCATTGATATAATTAATTAAATCCCATTATGGATTGATATAATCAATTAAATCCCATTATGGACTGATAGAATCAAATAAACCCTATTCATAATTTGATTAAATTTCAGAAAGAATTTCTAAGCACAATGTGGAAGATGTTGATGAACATACTGTAGTAACATACCTATCATATTAGCAGTAATGAATTTTTTATGCATTGTCAATCACTGTAAATTCATTGGAATGAATCTTGTGGTTAAAAAAAATGCACATTCATGAGAAATTAATTTCATGGATTTATCCTTTGAAACAATTGAGAAATATGAAACAAGAGACACTCAAGCAAAATAATGAGGGACAATGTTATATCTGTAAAACAATTAATCCAAACTGATCCATGCATTTTCAAGTAAGCAGGCTCAATACTTCATTAGGTGTCTATCTGTTGGTAATACCTAGCCTGAATTCAGAGATCTAAATCAAACAAAATGCAGACTAACTTTCTGAAAGCAGTTTAATTCTACTTCTTGTATTAGGACTGTAATTGTTGTTTTCAGTGCTAAGGACCTGTATCAAAAAATAAACTATGAACAATTAGAAATTTAATGATAGAAAAACCATTGACAACGAATCAAACATAACTTTTCCATTAACAGCTCTGTCAAAACTGAGTTTCTCTATGTCATCAATCCTAATACCATTAAGACAGTGGTGAACAAGCAGGAATCAAATTTGACAAAGTCATCTATCATAATGCCATTAAGACAGTGGTCAACAAGCAGGAAACAAATCTGACTAAGTCATCTATCATAATTCCAAAAATAACAGTGGTCAACAAGAAGGAAACAAGATTAACTACAACAACTACCTTACTGCCATTAAGATGGTACTCAACAAGCATGAAACTTAAGAGATACTACATCTCTTTGCATAGCACATTGCTGCCGTAACAAGCTGTTGTCACATTTAAGGCAAATCAGCATCATAACACTGTTTGTGCTGGATGCATGCAACTCCTAAATGTCACAGCCCAGGTTATTGCCCAAAAACGTTAACATAAAGGCAATGGAAATGTACTATAAGATTAGATTTCAATCAACTCCTAGGTACATACCCAAAGGTAATTTGTACCAAATGATTTATCGCCATAATAAAATGTCACCTCAGATAGTAGTGAATAATGTGAAAATGAAAGACGGATCTGCTGACCTTTTATGTATCAGTTATTTATATGTATGACCCCTTGGGTTACGGGATGGATGATGATGATGATGATGATGATATGTTTGAAACATGTACAGTTACTGTATTAAAAATGTGCTCTTATGTTCCATTTGCTTAGTAGAATAGAAAATATTACAGTACTTGTGAGCAGCAAAATTAAAAAAACTGTAAAAACATTTGTTATCAAGATTAATATTTGAATAAGAAACTGCAATTTCTTTATATGGCTGATCAATAAATTATGCTGGATATCTTTATGGGTTAATAGGGATTAACATAATTCAACTTTAAAATCATTACAATATTAGCTTGGAGCATTAGTACATAATTCATCTATCTTACCCATGAAAATTCACACCCCATGAATTTAAAGTGATTCACACAATTTTGATTACTGGAATCAGTGGTTTAATAAATTATTCATTTAGATATAACCTGACAATAGGTGATTTAATTTTTATAAAAATAGATACAAGTGAACACTTCAAATATAAAAACGGTTGTAACAGCATAAAATGATTATCTATGCTGAACCAAAATACATGACTATTTTGAATATCTCCACGGATTAATAGAGATTAACATAATTCAAGTTTAAAATCATAACAAAATATTACAATACATAATTATTTTGATAACTTAATAAAAGGTAATACTGACTTACAATGTAAATGTGCTTTCAAACAGTAATTTTGACACTGTATTCATAAAAAAATAATAGTTGGATAAAATTGTTATGCTCAACATGCATAACACTAAAATATTACAATCTTTGTCAAAAGACAAAAAAATGTCACACATAAAATTTACCTACCAAGTCTTCCATGTATTAAGTGAACACTTTCTCAGCCAAAGTTCAGCTAGCTTTTTTCTCAAAAAAGATAACAATATAGCCTTTGTCATGACACAAAAGAACAAGTATACATATTCCAATATAATGTAAATGTTACAATACAAATATACATATACTTAAAGAAACTAACAAAATTACTCATAAATATTGTAAATAGATAGAAATTTGTTATGACTAGAACTGTATCAGGGATAAAACTCATAGGCAAATAATTTATCAAAATGTATTGCTGATAAACATGCTATATTCACAAATAGAAATGGATTCAGCAGTTACTGTAGGATTAAGTGCATGAGACACACCAGATGTAACAGATAATCTATTAGCAAGAGGAGTACAGGGAAGACCTGACTCCAAATGATCTCCCCAGTTTCAGCCACGAAATCCACAAGACCACATTATCTATTTATACAATCATAATATAACATCATTAATAAAAAAAGTTTTAAAAAATACTGATGATTAAAGTACTGATAAAATAGTATCATATACATTTACTCTGATGCTAACATCATGCTCATTAATTTAAAACTACCACTATTTTTGTGGAATTGTTATAACTGCCACTATTTTTGTGGAAGCTGTACAGTTGTTATAACTGCCACTAATTTTGTGGAATTGTTATAACTGCCACTAATTTTGTGGAAGCTGTACAATTGTTATAACTGCCACTAATTTTGTGGAAGCTGTACAGTTGTTAAAACTGCCATAATATTTGTGAAAGCTGTACAATTGTTAAATCTCTTTATCATGTATGCTATAACAGTAGTCAGAATACATTACTAATGTAAGCCCAGAAATTGTTATGGATTAAAAATTAATTATTTTCTTAATAAAAGTAGCTTCTTAAAGCAAAGTTATTATCAATCATCTCCTTGGCTTTTAACAAGTACACCAAAAAGTATATCTGGGATTTTTAAATTGATGAAAAATATTCTTACTTTTGGGACTTCCATTCCTTGATTGTATAATATTGAAAATTAGTCACATGTTAGGGACTTACATTCCTTGTTTCTTAAATACATTACAAGTAATCTCACTACTGACAATTACATTCCTTGATTTGTAAACACTGAATTCACTGTGGCCATGTAATCCAGATTAGCATAATTTTTTCTGATGGTGAAAGGTTTTCCATATGTTGCAATGGCAGACATAATGGTAGACATAATGGTAGGCATAATGGCAGACATAATGGTAGACATAATGGCAGACATAATGGTAGACATAATGGCAGACATAATGGTAGACATAATGGCAGACATAATGGTAGCCATAATGGCATACATAATAGTAGACATAATGGCAGACATAATGGCAGACATAATGGTAGACATAATGGCAGACATAATGGTAGACATAATGGCAGACATAATGGTAGACATAATGGCAGACATAATGGTAGATCCAGGCTTTCAGTGAAAATTAGTCAATCGTGTATAGTAATTTTTAAAGAATTTAATTTTTTTTTAAAAAGTTTGACTATATTCAATGCTGATCAGAATCTTTAATCGATGATGCTTTCTGTCATACTCGGTCCAATTTTCTTCATCAGTGTTTAAGTCAACACAAGTTGGTTCTTTATTTCTAGAAATGACAAATTTAATGGCAGTCTGGCATCATTTGTAATGCTTGTAGGGTGACAGGATTCATTGTCTAATTTGATTCATTTCATATGAGCAGTCTTCATGAAGTCTATTGAAACTTGCACTGTTTGGTACAAATTTGTTGATAGACTGGCATCATTTGGTACAAATTTGTTGACAGACTGGCTTCATTTGGTACAAATTTGTTGACAGACTGGCATCATTTGGTACAAATTTGTTGATGAACTGGCATCATTTGGTACAAATTTGTTGACAGACTGGCATCATTTGGTAGAAATTTAAAAGCCCTCATGTTACAATGGTATATGCCAAGTCAGTCTATTAGGATGTTTTTAATAAATTGTTTATATGTTTTTTGGGTTTTTTTTTCACCAGCAGCCAGATTTAATACTGGACTGGCATTAGTCTGTTAGAAAAAACACGTATTAATTTCTACAAAGCCTTATAAGCATAGCCTAAATCATGTCCCTAATTTGTGTTGAAAACCAAAAACAATTGTAACCATGTTCACATATATATTTTTATATGGAATCAGATGAAATAAATAAAACTTTTCATGGTGCTGGCTTTTCACCAAACTGAAGAAATGTTTTTATTCTTATTGTTCTGTTTTCATAATTGACTTTGCAGAGAACGCAGAGAAAACCAATACAGTAATCTGAATCAATGGAAATATATATCCATTTGTATGTTATATCCATTTGTATGTTATATCCATTTGCATGTTATATCCATCTGTATGTTATATCCATTTGTATGTTATATCCATTTGTATGTTATATCCATCTGTATGTTATATCCATTTGTATGTTATATCCATTTACATGTTTTATCCATTTGTATGTTATATCCATTTGTATGTTATATCCATTTGTATGTTATATCCATTTGTATGTTATATCCATTTACATGTTTTATCCATTTGTATGTTATATCCATTTGTATGTTATATCCATTTGCATGTTATATCCATTTGTATGTTATATCCATTTGTATGTTATATCCATTTGTATGTTATATCCATCTGTATGTTATATCCATTTGTATGTTATATCCATTTACATGTTTTATCCATTTGTATGTTATATCCATTTGTATGTTATATCCATCTGTATGTTATATCCATTTGTATGTTATATCCATTTACATGTTTTATCCATTTGTATGTTATATCCATCTGTATGTTATATCCATTTGTATGCTATATCCATTTGTATGTTATATCCATTTGTATGTTATATCCATTTGTATGTTATATCCATTTGTATGCTATATCCATTTACATGCTATATCCATTTACATGCTATATCCATTTGTATGTTATATCCATCTGTATGTTATATCCATTTGTATGTTATATCCATTTGTATGCTATATCCATTTACATGCTATATCCATTTACATGCTATATCCATTTGTATGTTATATCCATCTGTATGTTATATCCATCTGTATGTTATATCCATTTGTATGTTATATCCATTTACATGTTATATCCATTTGTATGTTATTCCATTTGTATGTTATTCCATTTTGATTGCAAACCAATGCAAATTTTCCATGTGTATGATATTCATTTTGACTGGAAATCAATGCATTCAAAATTATTTAGTTACCTTTTTAAACAAAAGACATAATATAAAATGTTTCCTTCTGCATTTGATTAAAAGATATGCAGACATGTAAATAAAAGAAACATCCCTTTTGTCTTTCAGGGGACATTTTTATACCAGGTAACTTAATCAAATATATGCATTTTGTATTGTAAATAAAAACCTGCCAACAAATTAAGCAATTTCAACTGTGGACAGGTGAGAGATAAACACAGTACCCTGCATGTAATTAATTAGATGCATTTTTACACTATCAAAAATAAATGTCCAAATTAAATGAGCATGATTACCAGAAATGTTCATTTACATTTACTAATTTGCAAAAAATGAGGGACAAAACAACAATGCAAACAAACCATTATGAAATTGTCGATCTATAATGTAGTAATGTATTAATGTAGTACATTCATATTAATTATGAAACTGTCGATCTATAATGTAGTAATGTAGTACATTCATATTAATTATGAAACTGTTGATCTATAATGTAGTAATTTAGTAATATAGTAATGTAGTACATTCATATTAATTGCTGTATGAAATCTTTCTGCATTCAGCAGCTGTAATTTAGCTTGGCAGATACAACTCTCCATCAAAACTTAAATTGCTGACAACACTCGACTGCTTAACAGTTGCAGATATCAATTTGTAAATATTATAATCAGCAATTCAAAGAAAGACATTTTGTAAATATTATAATCAGAAATTCAAAGAAAGACATTTTGTAAATATTAAAATCACAAATTCTTAAAAGTCCTTTTGAAAATGTTGTATTCATCAGTTCACAAAAAGACATTTTGTAAACATTATAATCAGCAGTTTACAAAACGTCATTTTGTAAATATTGTAATCAGCAATTCAAAGAAAGGCATTTTGTAAATATTATAATCAGTAATTCTTAAAAGTAATTTTGTAAATATTAAAATCACCAATTCTTAAAAGTCAATTTGTAAATCTTATAATCAGCAGTTTACAAAAAGTCATTTTGTAAATATTGTAATCAGCAATTCAATGAAATACATTTTGTAAATATTATAATCAGCAGTTTACAAAGTCATTTGGAAAACAATTTATGCACATAAAAAATTCCAATGTTGATCCATAACAGTCAGTATGTTGCACAGCAAGAACAAAGGTGGATGCATAATAATTAGTATTCTGTACAGCAAGAAACAAAGTGTATCCCTAATAATCAGTACACTGCACAACACAAAACAAGATGGATCCATAACAATCACTATGATTGGCAGCAAGAAACAACAAGATAGATTCATAATAATAAATACACTGCACAACACAAAACAAGATGAATCCATATTAATTTGCATTTCACTCAGCAGGAAACAAGGTGGATCCTTAACAATCAATGATTTGCAGCAAGAAACAACAAGATGGATTCATAATAATCAGTACACTGCACAACACAAAACAAGATGGATCCATCATGATCAGTATGTTGCATAGAGGGAAACATAAATCAATTGAAAACATAATCATAATAATCAGCATCTTGCTCTGTCATAGAAAAGGCAGACCCCAAAAATCAACTCATCGCTCAGCAAGATGGCTTTATAGTTTCTAGCAGTCCTGTACAACAAGAATAAGAAAAATCCACAAATAATCAAATGCTATACAGCAAGAACAAGATCCACAAATAACCAGAATGCTGTACAGGCACAAACAATGTGGATTCATACTAAACATAATAATTGGCATGTTGCACAGTAAGATGGCTTGTATTTAGATGAAAAAGCAACATGTTGTATAATGATGTAATTTTTCTATATTCTGCAACAAATTTGCAGTGAATAAATGTTTTTGGTTTTTCAAGTCCACTCTTCATCTAGGTCACTCTGTTTTGAACTTTCATGTTTTGACAGCTTCTAGATTAAAGTGTTGGTGAAAAAGCCAATAATGAAAATTTTTTGAGGAACATTGGAATGTGCAGCTACTAATTGCTTTATTCCTATACAGGTCCAACATGCATCTGCTGTCACTCTACATTTTGATATCATGGAGTATCATTCAGCTAATGGATTGTCCTGACACTATGCAAGATGTTGGTTATTAAAATAATTTCCATATCTGTTCGGTGCTCTCCCATCCATTTTTAAATGTATGTGTTCTAATGCTCTACAGTTGAATTTTCAACCAATATACTTAAATTGTTCTTGCCAGCTAGAGATTGAGAATTTTGGCAGATTTTTTTGGTTCTCATCTGCAAGGACGTTTTCTGAATGTTTTCAGTAAATAAAATGTGACATATTCTAGTGTTCCTTAAGTCATAGGTTTCCTTATACGTTCAGTCTGCCAGTTTTAGCAGCTTCCAGGTTAAGAGTGTTGGTGAACAGTGCTGTCTTCCCCACCTTTTGCCAGCGATTCTTCATCACCTTCTCCTTCTGTTTTCTACGCTGTTCCTCTCGTGCCTTTCTCAGTTCTTCCTTCTCATTCTCCTACAATCAATAGGACAGATATGTTGTTATCCAATGAAGACATTTGCAAGAAAAGTTCAATTAAGTAAATAACTTAACCAAAAACTATAACAGTAAATCTACACCAATCAAATGAATTTAGAATCTATACTAATTTATTTAATACCATCGTTTATCTGCAAAAATACACATTTATAAGCTTTCTAAAACATGAGCACAACTGACTAGTATAAAAGCATCTATGCAGTTTGTTGACGAAATTTGTGTGTGTGTGTGATTTGGATTTTTAAAGTAGCTTTAACATTGTTTCAGTCATATCAATAGAATGTATGCAATGTGGCAATTTATAGTGGTGTCTAGCACTGAGGCATCATGCCACAGATGTGTCACATCATGTCTCTCACACTCACATTATCCTTACACCAGGATGACCAGTCCTAAAACTATCCTCTTAATGCTGAGCACCACATGAGGCAGGTGCCAGTACCATTTTTGTATAAGTCTTTGGTAAGACTCAGCCGGGGATCATACCAGCAACCTCTTGCATCCAAGCTGTATGTTTTGACCACTTAGGCCACTGAAGAAGTATATTGATAAAATTATTGGAAATGTATGGCTGGGATGTAAAATACCATTCTCCAAAAGCCTATGAGAATACCGATTATGTTAGAATTGTCAGAACATGGGAGTGTTTTGGTTACAATAAACATTTTAGATCCCTGTACTTCAGGACAGATGTATACATACACAGTTTGATGGATTTTAGATCCCTGTACTTCAGGACAGATGCATACCTTACAGCTGGATGCAAATTTCAAAGAAATATAACTCTTCTTGGAAATTTTAAAACTCCTTCCAAAAATGCAAAGTATTATAATGTCGAACAGATTTCTGAAGTGTTAACTAAATGTGACCAAATACTGAACTTGTGCCTAAAGAGTATGCAGAACATTCCTGTATACTTGCCTCACACTTTCATTACATTAATTATATTGTTGACTTCATTGCTTTTTTATGAATTCCACATGCTCATAACAAAAATGTTTCTGTAATTTACATTAATACTATTAAAAAGAATAATACTTGCGCATATTTGTTAACATTGATTTTATTCGTTTTCTTGACTAATCCTTTTGAAAAAAATGTTAAGATTATGCGATTATATCCATTAATGAATGCATACATGTTTAATAATCCTATATTTATAGGTTAATGTATTTTTATGGGAAAATAGGAACAAGTTTTTCTGCAAAATACTGCACGACCTTGCAGAGTGAATCATTTTGCAGAACAAAGAGTTTATACTCTATCACATAAATGCTGTAAACTTTTTATTATATGTTAATTTTTTAACTACCCAAGGCTCAACAGTAAAAGATCTTACAAGATCTCATAATTTGAATTTATACTTTATTCCAAAATAAATTCACAATGGTAGATCCATCACTAAACAATGATGGTATTCCCTTTTAACTTAAGTCACGTGCTCTACATCAGTTTAAATATGAACTGGAGGTTTGGTCTACTTAAAATTGAAATTTAGTGTTATATTCTGAATGAATATTAATGGATTTTGTTTGTTTTTTTTAAAACTCAATTCTGCTTTTCTGATTATGAGGGACTGGATTATTGGGACAATTCAGTGAAATAAGGTAAATGGATTTCAGCGGTAAATGTAGTCTACTCAAAATGCCAGTACAACTTCTGTTTGTATCCAGTTTTAGCAGGACATGCTGGTCGAATTTGAAGAACTAAGAAATTACAATTTGAGGAAATTCAAGATGCATAAATGTGAGTGAATTTATTATCATTCTTTTTAGCAGCTAAGGAAGACATGCTTATCCAGTTGCATGATCTCACAGTTGGAAAGACCCCAGCTGAGACCTCTATCATACAGTGTCATCTATCGCTAGCCTAACACTGTATCAAAATAGTTACTTTGGGAAAACTGAAAAGCAGCTGTTGTGTGACGCTCAATTTGCCCAGCAGTAATAATACTTTATCAGCAACTTGGATTATTGGCTCTGTTGCTACCAGAATCTTCAGCTGCATTTGTTTCCTGAATCTAGTATTTTGACAGACTTGTAAAATGGCATGTCTCTGATAGATACATGACAGTCCATAGACTCAATAGGTTTTTCTTATGCTATATTTTTTAGACCCTTCTCATCATACTCTTATCCATTCCATTTGTGACAAAATATGAATATTCTCCTAAATAGCTATTTCAGTGATCAGAATGCTAGTATCTATTACTGCATCTCTCGTGTTTGTTACTGACATTGCAAATATTCATTTGCTTGTTTTGAAAGTTTCATTTCTGACTTAGTGAACTCATCCACATTGTTAACTTTCTCACCTGTACTTTCAAATGGATGAATCAGCTTCTTTAGTTCATTCACAAACAAATTTAATCAAACAAAAACCTAAAGCTTCTACTACGTGAGTGTAGACAGCTTGTTTACAAAGTAGTTCCTAATACACTACACTATTTTCAGGCATATGTGTCATGCACATGCATGCAATATGAAGATGTTCATTATCATAAAATACTGCACACTTCTGACAATTTAATGTTAAAAAAATGAGCATCTATTAATATTTATAATTCTGACTTAAAACTTTGGAATACTTTTCCTCTGGTTTATAGATAAATATGAAATTCAATGCACTGTGTGTGTGTGTATGGATGGTATATACTGTTAAATTTATGTAAAAAATTAAAGTGGAGGGGAATAACACAAAAGCAAGTGGATGCTACCTGTTTGTTATAGACTTTTAGTTATGATATTGAAAACTTACAGACTGTTTTAGTTATGAAATTGAAAACTTACAGACTGATGCCATCGGATGACAAAAGCACGCCGTTTATCGTTTATTGGCTGGGAGTAAGCTATCTGGTACTTCTGTCGTTCCAAGGTTGTCACACTCTGTTCAACAACAAGAACAATCTTGGCCCACTAGAAAGAAAAAAAACTAAGTACTCACTAGCTGAACTAAATACTCACTAGCTGAAATGCACGTAAATAATTGTACACAGAAATATCTAAAAAAACTAAATACTCACTAGCTGAACTAAATACTCACTAGCTGAAAAAAACTAAATACTCACTAGCTGAAATGCACGTAAAAAATTGTACACAGAAATATCTAAAATAAACTAAATACTCACTAGCTGAAATGCATGTAAATAATTGTACACAGAAATATCTAAAAAAACTAAATACACACTAGCTGAACTAAATACTCACTAGCTGAAATGCACGTAAATAATTGTACACAGAAATATCTAAAAAAAACTAAATACTCACTAGCTGAAATGCACGTAAATAATTGTACACAGAAATATCTAAAAAAAACTAAATACTCACTAGCTGAAATGCACGTAAATAATTGTACACAGAAATATCTAAAAAAACTAAATACTCACTAGCTGAACTAAATACTAGCTGAAATGCACGTAAATAATTGTACACAGAAATATCTAAAAAAACTAAATACTCACTAGCTGAAATGCATGTAAATAATTGTACACAGAAATATCTAAAAAAACTAAATACTCACTACTGAAATGCACGTAAATAATTGTACACAGAAATATCTAAAATCATGGCGATGATGTTACAATATTAAATTACTACTCAAACATTTCAACGTAGTAATCTCATCTATCTCACGCTATTAAATTATTACTCAAACATTTCAATGTAGTAATCTCATCTATCTCACGCTATTAAATTATTACTCAAACATTTCAATGTAGTAATCTCATCTATCTCATGCTATTAAATTATTACTCAAACATTTCAATATAGTAATCTCATCTATCTCACGCTATTAAATTATTACTCAAACATTTCAATGTAGTAATCTCAACTATCTCATGCTATTTTTATCTCATTTTTGTGTTCATGTGATGCACTTTTTGTAATGACAGAAACAGTTTTACTTAATAGTGTGTACTTCTTGATCTGCAGTACCAAACTACGACCATTGTATTTATAACCAAACATTCTTTTTATCTAAGAATGTTGAAAATATTCAATCATGTGAATAGATAAATCATGTGAATAGATAAATCATGTGAATAGATAAATCATGTGAATAGATAGGGATAGGAATGATAATTTCTAAGAAAGGAAATTAGGCAACATTCTGACATTTTGCTTAAAGCCATAAATGAAGATGCCTTAGTTTAAAATAGAAGCAAACTTATAGGTCCAACAGTCACTCATTCAAATTTAGACAATTAAAGGAAAATCCTTAACTTATTATTGAGTAGAAATAAAATTTGTCAAGTACAGGATGGACTGATGAACAGAGTAAAACATCTGTAAAAATATATGCTCTCTTCACAGACTATAACAGGGGAATAACAATGGGAAAATCGGGATGCAAGAATGCTAACACAGTGCCATTATATAAAACCAACCTTTGGTGATGAAATTAAAAAACTGACAAATCATCAAAAACAGACACAGCCATACTCTCTAATTAGCACCAAAAAAAATTATTTAGAATTAAACATTTTATTCTGAAAATATTATCAATTTATTACATATTAAAATTTTAGATTATCATAAAAATGTTTTAAAAATCTGTACCAAAAGATAAAATTATAGCAGTATTTTTTTAAATCAGGCTACACTATAAAACTAACCAAAGTTAAATATTATCAGCAAACCAGGCTATAACAGCATGACTAACTTACCATACATTATCAGTTAACCAGGCTATAACAGCATGACTAACTTACCATACATTATCAGTTAACCAGGCTATAATGGCAAGACTAACTTACCATACATTATCAGTTAACCAGGCTATAATGACATATGACTAACTTACCATACATTATCAGTTAACCAGGCTATAATGGCAAGACTAACTTACCATACATTATCAGTTAACCAGGCTATAATGACATAAGACTAACTTACCATACATTATCAGTTAACGAGGCTTATAATGGCAAGACTAACTTACCATACATTATCAGTTAACCAGGCTATAATGGCAAGACTAACTTACCATACATTATCAGTTAACCAGGCTATAATGGCAAGACTAACTTACCATACATTATCAGTTAACCAGGTTATAATGGCAAGACTAACTTACCATACATTATCAGTTAACCAGACTTATAATGGCAAGACTAACTTACCATACATTATCAGTTAACCAAGCTATAATGGCAAGACTAACTTACCATACATTATCAGTTAACCAGGCTATAATGACATAAGACTAACTTACCATACATTATCAGTTAACGAGGCTTATAATGGCAAGACTAACTTACCATACATTATCAGTTAACCAGGCTATAATGGCAAGACTAACTTACCATACATTATCAGTTAACCAGGTTATAATGGCAAGACTAACTTACCATACATTATCAGTTAACCAGGCTATAATGGCAAGACTAACTTACCATACATTATCAGTTAACCAGGCTATAATGACATATGACTAACTTACCATACATTATCAGTTAACCAGGCTATAATGGCAAGACTAACTTACCATACATTATCAGTTAACCAGACTATAATGACATAAGACTAACTTACCATACATTATCAGTTAACCACTCTATAATGACATAAGATTAACTTACCATACATTATCAGTTAACCAGGCTATAATTGCAAGACTAACTCACTATACATTATCAGTTAACCAGGCTATAATGACATATGACTAACTTACCATACATTATCAGTTAACACGTTATAATGCTAACAGACTAACTTACCATACATTATCAGTTAACCAGGCTATAATGACATATGACTAACTTACCATACATTATCAGTTAACCAGGCTATAATGGCAAGACTAACTTACCATACATTATCAGTTAACCAGGCTATAATGGCAAGACTAACTTACCATACATTATCAGTTAACCAGGCTATAATGGCATATGACTAACTTACCATACATTATCAGTTAACACGTTATAATGCTAACCATACATTATCAGTTAACCAGGCTATAATGGCAAGACTAACTTACCATACATTATCAGTTAACCAGACTATAATGACATATGACTAACTTACCATACATTATCAGTTAACACGTTATAATGCTAACAGACAAACTTACCATACATTATCAGTTAACCAGGCTATAATGGCAAGATTAACTTACCATACATTATCAGTTAACCAGGCTATAATGACATATGACTAACTTACCATACATTATCAGTTAACACGTTATAATGCTAACAGACTAACTTACCATACATTATCAGTTAACCAGGCTATAATGGCAAGATTAACTTACTATACATTATCAGTTAACCAGGCTATAATGACATAAGACTAATTTACCATACATTATCAGTTAACCAGGCTATAATGGCAAGATTAACTTACTATACATTATCAGTTAACCAGGCTATAATGACATAAGACTAATTTACCATACATTATCAGTTAACCAGGCTATAATGGCAAGATTAACTTACCATACATTATCAGTTAACCAGGCTATAATGACATAAGACTAACTTACCATACATTATCAGTTAACCAGGCTATAATGGCAAGATTAACTTACCATACATTATGATTTGACCAGGCTATAATGGCAAGATTAACTTACCATCTCAGATGTTCTAATGTAATGTTCATCTGCAAAATTGCCAAGAAGCCAAATTATTGGATAAAGAGACCAATCTAAAGTCAGGCAACCTTACCATAGCAGATTTTCTTATGTAATTTGAACATCCTAAACTGAAACACATGCCAAAGTGACAAATCATCTGTTAACTTTATTGTCAAAATAACTTTAAGCTACTGGTCCCAATGTTTATAAGCAATCAGTACAGTGCTACACAGTAACCATATTGACAGATCATCAATCAAATAGTATGAAGTCACTTTGCTGTCAGAGCAGTTTACCACCATAGATGATCTATATATATATATATATATATATATATATATATATATATATATATATATATATATATATATATATATATATAATTTGTGCAGATTCAATTTGTAGAAAATACACAGTAAACTGCCAAAGCTGACATCGGTTAGCCATATCATCTGCAGTCAGACAGGCTTTAAAAAGACTTGATATTTCTTCATGAATCTAACAAAGCCAAGTCAAGTGCATACTATGGTCAACTGTAATGTTGAATAAAGAATGTGTGACTGACAACAAGTGGTAGGCAAGTTTAGTTTCAGCAATGGTCTCTTTTCGTTTTCCTTTTCTCCAGGAAAACATGTTGATTCTCAATATGTCTGTAAAAAGAGGATGATGGAACACAATTTATCCATGTTTGTGTGCAATCTCCTTAAGATTTATTACAAAAAGAATTTTCCACATCCCTTAAATGTAGCTCATTTTAATTTTGCAATGATCCTGTGACATTTTAAGGATTTTTCTGCTCTGTATGGACATTCTATTAACCAACATCTGTTAGCCAAGGGCATGCTTATCGCAAACGATTATGAGTTACAATTTATGTTTACTTGAAAGCTTACCAGTTGGAACCATTATTTTTGTTTTTACTTGAAAGCTTACCTGTTGGAACCATTCCTTTTGTGTTTACTTGAAAGCTTACCTGTCAGAACCATTCCTTTTGTGTTTACTTGAAAGCTTACCAGTCGGAACCATTCCTTTTGTGTTTACTTGAAAGCTTTCCTGTTGGAACCATTCCTTTTGTGTTTACTTGAAAGCTTACCTGTCAGAACCATTCCTTTTGTGTTTACTTGAAAGCTTACTTGTCGGAACCATTCCTTTTGTGTTTACTTGAAAGCTTACCTGTCAGAACCATTCCTTTTGTGTTTACTTGAAAGCTTACCTGTCAGAACCATTCCTTTTGTGTTTACTTGAAAGCTTACTTGTCAGAACCATTCCTTTTGTGTTTACTTGAAAGCTTACTTGTCAGAACCATTCCTTTTGTGTTTACTTGAAAGCTTACTTGTCAGAACCATTCCTTTTGTGTTTACTTGAAAGCTTACTTGTCAGAACCATTCCTTTTGTGTTTACTTGAAAGCTTACCTGTCAGAACCATTCCTTTTGTGTTTACTTGAAAGCTTACTTGTCAGAACCATTCCTTTTGTGTTTACTTGAAAGCTTACTTGTCAGAACCATTCCTTTTGTGTTTACTTGAAAGCTTACCTGTCAGAACCATTCCTTTTGTGTTTACTTGAAAGCTTACTTGTTGGAACCATTCCTTTTGTGTTTACTTGAAAGCTTTCCTGTTGGAACCATTCCTTTTGTGTTTACTTGAAAGCTTACTTGTCGGAACCATTCCTTTTGTGTTTACTTGAAAGCTTACTTGTCAGAACCATTCCTTTTGTGTTTACTTGAAAGCTTACCTGTCGGAACCATTCCTTTTGTGTTTACTTGAAAGCTTACCTGTCAGAACCATTCCTTTTGTGTTTACTTGAAAGCTTACCTGTTGGAACCATTCCTTTTGTGTTTACTTGAAAGCTTACCCGTTGGAACCATTCCTTTTGTGTTTACTTGAAAGCTTTCCTGTTGGAACCATTCCTTTTGTGTTTACTTGAAAGCTTACTTGTCAGAACCATTCCTTTTGTGTTTACTTTAAAGCTTACTTGTTGGAACCATTCCTTTTGTGTTTACTTGAAAGCTTACCTGTTGGAACCATTCCTTTTGTGTTTACTTGAAAGCTTACTTGTCAGAACCATTCCTTTTGTGTTTACTTGAAACCTTACCTGTCAGAACCATTCCTTTTGTATTTACTTAAAAGCTTACCTGTCGGAACCATTCCTTTTGTGTTTACTTGAAAGCTTACCTGTTGGAACCATTCCTTTTGTGTTTATGTGAAAGCTTACCTGTCGGAACCATTCCTTTTGTGTTTCATTAACAAGTTGATAGGTGTTGCCCATCATGGCAATCAACATGTTGACCAGCAGCAGTGTCACCATAATCATATACACCACAAACACAATCTAAAATGAATATCAGAAATATATGACCAGATTAATACATTCTGAATGCCAGTAGCTTATTTATTTAGACACATATTATATACATTTAAGGAAAATAGATGCCAACACTTTAATCTTTACTATTAAATATACTGTTATTTTACTGTTTTTGTTATTTAGAATATTTTTTCATTTTTTTATTTTCATGTATTAAACCCTTCCCTTTAAAATCATTTTAAGTAATTCTTGCATTAATAAAACAAAAAGATAAAATCTGATCTGAAATGTAAATAAATAAGTATGTAGGTGTAAAAATATAAAAATGCTTAATGTCATACCATTGTTTTCAAGTACAGGTACAGACTTTAAAAAAAAATATATATTATCTATATAACAACACAGTAATTCTTTTCAGTTATTTCTTTGTTTTACTGAAGGAACATCAGACACAAATAATTCAAAATGAATAAAACAGTAACCAAAGATCTCTAATTTTTTCAGGGAAAAGTGAGAAGAAACTGTAAGCAAATAAAATTTAAATAGCCTAAAATTAACAAAGGACATTATGACTAACTATGCTACTTCAAAACAACCCTAGACTGGAGTGAATAAAAGGACAAAACAAAACTTCTACTTTATCCCCTAATGAATGGTTGCAAAATGTTTTATGTGAAAATAATTTCTAAGGTAATATGATAAAGAATGTAACAATGATACCTCAACTCCAAAATACTGGATATTTAAAACGCATGTGTTGGGTCCCATGTAAAGTCAAATTTAAATAATGTTCTAATTATAATCAATTATACACTAAAATAAGTAAAGTGGTTCTCAGAGTGCTGATTTTCTAGTCACGCTAGTGTTCATTATGATATCCAAGGGAACAAAACGGAACTATCGATTTATATGATAATAAAGTTTTAGCTTATTTTATTAAAAAAGGAAACAAAGTCGATAATTTTTAAGTCATACTTCTCTTGAAATAGCTCACCTGAATAGTGTTATAGCTAGACATTCACCTGAATAGTGTTATAGCTAGACATTCACCTGAATAGTGTTATAGCTAGACATTCACCTGAATAGTGTTATAGCTAGACATTCACCTGAATAGGGTTATAGCTAGACATTCACCTGAATAGTGTTATAGCTAGACATTCACCTGCCCCACACAACAGCCCAGGTGTTCTTGCCATTGGTAGAAAGGTTTACACATTTTTGGCAAATGGTTAACAAAACTTAACGATGGGTAAATCATCATGCTTAGGCATAACATGGAAATCCCTAAGTAATTTGAATCAATTATTTCCCCATTAAATCAACTTTCTCATTTGAGTCAATTATATCCCCACTAAATTAACTTTTTCATCTGAATCAATTATCTCCCCATTAAATCAATTTTCTCATCTGAATCAATTATCTCCCTCATTAAATCAACTTTCTCATCTGAATCAATTATCTCCCCATTAAATCAATTTTTTGTTCATTTTTATCTTTTCATTTCTCCATGGCTAATTGAAACAAGAAACTGTTCATCCTAAGGCCTACAAGATTTCTTCGAAATTTTAAAAGAGAAAACCATGGTTAATAATTTTATTAACTGAACCTAATAACTAATACTGTTTTTGTACTTTAAAGTTTGATATTTTACTTTCATGCAAATATCTAAGACTTACTTTAATCAGTTCGGGATACCGTGAGGAACCAAAAGTGGCATATATATCTTCAAACTGCCCCACCGACATGGCAAAGACACCAAGTATTCCCTCAGCACCATTAGTAAAGACACAGGGACGACCGTGTTCACATGTGCAACCAATAAAGGCAATATAAAATGCTGGAAAGGATAGAATCTTGTGCAAAGACGACAACAACTGCATTAACAAAGAAAGCTAAAAACATAATCAACTTAGAAATATTTACAAAAACAATAAAGCCAAAACAAAATGTAAAGTGAAGGAAGTAATGGAATGCATATAGCCTGCAAAATAATCTGTGAATAATGAAGACATAGTAAACAAAAGCAAGATTAAGGACAACATTTTTCACTCAATATTCTGTTTTAAATATTCAGTCATTATGGTTTAGTTTATCTATAAAAGCATTTAAACATGGTATCTAAAAAATTGATTCTAAAATATACATCAAAATGAGACTTTTAAATGTTTTATTTTGTGTCCCCTTGTTAATAAGATTAAAATCCTTAACATGTAGTTAACCATATTAACTTATCTGAGTTAATCATGATAACTTGTCTGAGTTAGCCATATTAACTTGTCTGAGTTAACCAAATTAACTTATCTGAGTTAACCATATTAACTTATCTGAGTTAACCATATTAACTTATCTGAGTTAACCATACCAACTTATCTGAGTTAACCATATCAACTTATCTTAGTTAACCATATTAACTTAACTGAGTTAAGCATATTAACTTATCTGAGTTAACCATACCAACTTATCTGAGGTAACCATATTAACTTATCTGAGATCCATATTAACTTGTGTGAGTAATCCATATTAACTTGTGTGAGTTAACCATATTAACTTATCTGAGTTAACCATATTAGCCTGTGTGAGTTAACCATATTAACTTGTCAGAGTTAACCATATTAACTTGTGAGTTAACCATATTAACTTATCTGAGTTATTCATATTAACTTGTGTGAGATAACCATATTAACTTACTTGAGTTAACCATATTAACTTGTGTGAGTTAACCATATTAACTTGTCAGAGTTAACCATATTAACTTGTCATAGTTAACCATATTAACTTATCTGAGTTATCCATATTAAATTGTGTGAGTTAACCATATTAACGTATCTGAGTTAACCATATTAACTTGTGTTAGTTAACCATATTAACTTGTGAGTTAACCATACCAACTTATCTGAGTTAAACATATTAACTTATCTGAGTTAACCATACAACTTATTTGAGGTAACCATATTAACTTATCTGAGTTAGACATATTAACTTGTGTGATTTATCCATATTAACTTGTGAGTTAACCATATTAACTTATCTGAGTTAACCATATTAACCTGTGTGAGTTAACCATATTAACTTGTGAGTTAACCATATTAACTTATCTGAGTTACCATATTAACTTGTGTGAGTTAACCATATTAACTTATCTGAGTCATTCATATTAACTTGTGTGAGTTAACCATATTAACTTGTGTGAGATAACCATATTAACTTGTGAATAACCATATTAACTTATCTGAGTTATTCATATTAACTTGTGTGAGTTAACCATATTAACTTGTCTGAGATAACCATATTAACCTGTGAGTTAACCATATTAACTTATCTGAGTTATTCATATTAACTTGTGTGAGTTAACCATATTAACTTATTTGAGTTAACCATATTAACTTGTGTTAGTTAACCATATTAACTTGTGTGAGTTAACTATACCAACTTATCTGAGTTAAACATATTAACTTATCTGAGTTAGACATATTAACTTGTGTGATTTATCCATATTAACTTGTGAGTTAACCATATTAACCTGTTGTGAGTTAACCATATTAACTTGTCAGAGTTAACCATATTAACTTGTGAGTTAACCATATTAACTTATCTGAGTTACCATATTAACTTGTGTGAGTTAACCATATTAACTTATATGAGTTATTCATATTAACTTGTGTGAGTTAACCATATTAATTTGTGTGAGATAACCATATTACTTGTGAATAACCATATTAACTTATCTGAGTTATTCATATTAACTTGTGTGAGTTAACCATATTATCTTGTGAGTTAACCATATTAACTTATCTGAGTTAACGATATTAACTTGTGTGAGTTAACCATATTAACTTGTCATAGTTTACCATATTAACTTTTCTGAGTTATCCATATTAACTTGTGTGAGTTAACCATATTAACTTATCTGAGTTAACCATATTAACTTGCATGAGTTAACCATATTAACTTGTGTGAGTTAACCATAGCAACTTATCTGAGTTAACCATATTAACTTATCTGAGTTAACCATATTAACTTATCTGAGTTATCCATATTAACTTGTGTGAGTTAACCATACCAACTTATCTGAGTTAACCATATTAACTTATCTGAGTTAACCATATTAACTTATCTGAGTTAACCATACCAACTTATCTGAGTTAGCCATTTTAACTTATCTGAGTTAACCATATTAATTTATCTGAGTTATCCATATTAACTTGTGAGTTATCCATATTAACTTGTGTGAGTTAACCATATTAACTTATCTGAGTTATCCATATTAACTTGTGTGAGTTAACCATACCAACTTATCTGAGTTAACCATATTAACTTGTGTGAGTTAGCCATTTTAACTTATCTGAGTTAACCATATTAACTTATCTGAGTTATCCATATTAACTTGTGTAAGATATCCATATTAACTTGTGTGAGTTAACCATATTAACTTATCTGAGTTATCCATATTAACTTGTGTGAGTTAACCATACCAACTTATCTGAGTTAACCATATTAACTTGTGTGAGTTAACCATATTAACTTATTTGAGTTAACATATTAACTTATCTGAGTTAACCATACCAACTTATTTGAAGCAACCATATTAACTTATCTGAGTTATCCATATTAACTTGTGTGAGTTATCCATATTAACTTGTGTGAGTTAACCATATTAACTTTTCAGAGTTAACCATATTAACTTGTGAGTTAACCATATTAACTTGTGTGAGTTAACCATATTAACTTGTCATAGTTAACCATATTAACTATCTGAGTTATTCATATTAACTTGTGTGAGTTATCCATATATCTTGTGAGTTAACCATATTAACTTATGAGTTAACCATATTAACTTGTGTAAGTTAACCATATTAACTTGTGTGCGTTAACCATATTAACTTGTCAGAGTTAACCATATTAACTTGTGAGTTAACCATATTAACTTATCTGAGTTAACCATATTAACTTGTGTGAGTTAACCATATTAACTTGTCATAGTTAACCATATTAACTTATCTGAATTATTCATATTAACTTGTGTGAGTTAACCATATTAACTTGTGTGAGATAACCATATTAACCTGTGAGTTAACCATATTAACTTATCTGAGTTATTCATATTAACTTGTGTGAGTTAACCATATTATCTTGTGAGTTAACCATATTAACTTATCTGAGTTAACCATATTAACTTGTGTGAGTTAACCATATTAACTTGTCATAGTTAACCATATTAACTTATCTGAGTTATCCATATTAACTTGTGTGAGTTAACCATATTAACTTATCTGAGTTAACCATATTAACTTGCATGAGTTAACCATATTAACTTGTGTGAGTTAACCATAGCAACTTATCTGAGTTAACCATATTAACTTATCTGAGTTAACCATATTAACTTATCTGAGTTATCCATATTAACTTGTGTGAGTTAACCATACCAACTTATCTGAGTTAACCATATTAACTTATCTGAGTTAACCATATTATCTTATCTGAGTTAACCATACCAACTTATCTGAGTTAGCCATTTTAACTTATCTGAGTTAACCATATTAACTTATCTGAGTTATCCATATTAACTTGTGTGAGTTATCCATATTAACTTGTGTGAGTTAACCATATTAACTGATCTGAGTTATCCATATTAACTTGTGTGAGTTAACCATACCAACCTATCTGAGTTAACCATATTAACTTGTGTGAGTTAGCCATTTTAACTTATCTGAGTTAACCATATTAACTTATCTGAGTTATCCATATTAACTTGTGTGAGTTATCCATATTAACTTGTGTGAGTTAACCATATTAACTTATCTGAGTTATCCATATTAACTTGTGTGAGTTAACCATACCAACTTATCTGAGTTAACCATATTAACTTGTGTGAGTTAACCATATTAACTTATTTGAGTTAACATATTAACTTATCTGAGTTAACCATACCAACTTATTTGAAGTAACCATATTAACTTATCTGAGTTATCCATATTAACTTGTGTGAGTTATCCATATTAACTTGTGTGAGTTAACCATATCAACTTTTCAGAGTTAACCATATTAACTTGTGAGTTAACCATATTAACTTGTGAGTTAACCATATTAACTTGTGTGAGTTAACCATATTAACTTGTCATAGTTAACCATATTAACTTATCTGAGTGATTCATATTAACTTGTGTGAGTTAACCATATAACTTGTGAGTTAACCATATTAACTTATCTGAGTTAACCATATTAACTTGTGTGCATTAACCATATTAACTTGTCAGAGTTAACCATATTAACTTGTGAGTTAACCATATTAACTTATCTGAGTTAACCATATTAACTTGTGTGAGTTAACCATATTAACTTGTCATAGTTAACCATATTAACTTATCTGAGTTAACCATATTAACTTGTGTGAGTTAACCATATTAACTTGTCATAGTTGACCATATTAACTTATCTGAGTTATTCATATTTACTTGTGTGAGTTAACCATATAACTTGTGAGTTAACCATATTAACTTATCTGAGTTAACCATATTAACTTGTGTGAGTTATCCATATTAACTTGTGTGAGTTAACCATACCAACTTATCTGAGTTAACCATATTAACTTATCTGAGTTAACCATATTAACTTATCTGAGTTAACCAACCATACTCCTAGCAATATAATTAAGTCCATACGTATAACAAGATAATTAAGTCCATACGTATAGCAAGATAATTAAGTCCATATGTATAACAAGATAATTAAGTCCATACGTATAGCAAGATAATTAAGTCCATATGTATAACAAGATAATTAAGTCCATACGTATAACAAGATAATTAAGTCCATATGTATAACAATATGCCTATGAAAAGCTCTTTTTAACATGGGTTATACATACGTAAAACAAGATGCCCATGAAAAGCTCTTTTTAAAATGGGTTATGCATACATAGAACAAGCATGCTAGTGGTAAATGCTGGCTATATTAGTGACAAATTATCTAGATTGGAAGCAAGAGTTAGTTACCTCCAAAATACCTTTTAATTTTTTTCAAGTTGAATCTTTTTTAAATACCAAGATAGAAAACTCATAATCAAATGCATGATACAAACAATGACACATTCTGAATTTCCAAAATCCTGCAATATCAAAGAGATAAATAAATAGATGAGCATAAAAATGCTGACTCAACGAGTCTTTGCATGTTTCTTTTTGGCACCAGCTACATGAAATATTAAAATTAACACTTTTGCTGTAACTTGAAGTAATTTGGTAAATACTGAGTTACAAATAAATAACAAAATCAGTAGTAAAATATAACATTATTGATGCCTCCCAACACAGCTAATGTGAAAATGATTTAAAATGGGTCTATACAATATCCTTTATCCCACTTTTAGTCTGGTTTTATAATTCCTAACAGTTTATGGATGAAAACAGATAATTAAACATTATTAATGTAATGAGAATTAATAAAGAATAATCACTTCTAAGCAATTAACAATTTTAACAATTCATATTTTATATACCAGAGGATGTAAGAAATATATACCTACTATGCAAAAGCGCATAGTTTAGTTTGTATTTTCTTGTGCCATATTTATTTACAATGATCAGTACATGGAAATTAAGAGAAAACGTACCCCGTCCCAAATTAATTCAAGAAAAAAAGTATCCTGTCCCCAATTAAATAACCCTAACCCTTCCCCAATTAATTAACCCTATCCCCAATTAATTGTCAAGAGATAAGTACCTGTCACTAATTGATTCTCAAATATGCAAAGGTTGAAGGTCATAGGAAATATACAAAGAAGAGTCTGAGTCAGTGAATTTGTTTGCGTTACAGTTAATTAGATCATGAGTTTTCTACAACAAGAACCCTGTGCAGTCAATTTACTCCAAATGTAAATGGCTAATTATAGACAAAGGTCTTGTATAATATTCATTAATTTTATCTTTTTTTCCACATGAATGAAACTGCGATTATTAATAATAAATAGGATTATAATGATTTAATTATCTACTAAAATATGGAGGTTATCTACTAAAATATGCATTCTTTTTACATGCAGACTATACCAGAGTTAGAAACACTACAAAAGAACTTGACAAACCATACTCCTTGAAGCACTACAAAAGAACTTGACAAACCATACTCAATGAAGCACTACAAAAGAACTTGACAAACCATACTCCTTGAAGTACTACAAAAGAACTTGACAAACCATACACCTTGAAGCACTACAAAAGAACTTGACAAACCATACTCTTTGAAGCACTACAAAAGAACTTGACAAACCATACTCCTTGAAAAAGCCAAATATTGATTTATTTGTCCCTTGACAAACCATACTCCTTGAAGCACAACAAAAAACTTTACAAACTATACTACTTCAAGCACTACAAAAGAACTTGACAAACCATACTCCTTGAAGCACTACAAAAGAACTTGACAAACCATACTCCTTGAAGCACTACAAAAGAACCTGACAAACCATACTTCTTGAAGCACTACAAAAGAACTTGACAAACCATACTCCTTGAAGCACTACAAAAGAACTTGACAAACCATATTCCTTGAAGCACTATCAAAGAACTTGACAAACCATACTCCTTGAAGCACTACAAAAGAACTTGACAAACCATACTCCTTGAAATCACAACAAAAGAACCTGACAAACCATACTCCTTGAAGCACTACAAAAGAACATGACAAACCATACTCCTTGAAGTACTACAAAAGAACTTGACAAACCATACTCCTTGAAGTACTACAAAAGAACTTGACAAACGATACTCCTTGAAGAAGCCAAATATTTATTTATTTGTCCCTTGACAAACCATACTCCTTGAAGCACAACAAAAGAACTTGAAAAACCATACTTCTTGAAGTACTACAAAAGAACTTGACAAACGATACTCCTTGAAGAAGCCAAATATTGATTTATTTGTCCCTTGACAAACCATACTCCTTGAAGCACTACCAAAAACTTGACAAACCATACTCCTTGAAGAAGCCGAATATTGATTTATTTGTCTCTTATTCTTATATTAATAACCATATATCTCAAAGATTAATTATCAAAAAAGTAAAACACATCAACTTATTTATTCAAAACGGCTGTCAACTGTAAAATATCAATAATGTAACAAATCAAAGGAAAATAGCAACATAAAATAGCTTTCAAAGTGAAACATTTAGGAACGTGCAAAAGAAAGAAATAAGAGAAAAGCAAAGTTGCCAAATATTGAGCATATTAATAATACATCTATTTAACAACATCAGCCAAGTAAAAATAGGAAAGTTCCACAGATCTTAAAGATTACATCCATATTTACAATCAACAAAGTCAGTGTTACTGCGTAATGCTGTTGAATTATCTGGCACTGCTTTATAAAAAACATCGTATTCTGAAAACCACTATCATGCACATGTTGTCAGACATCACCATCCTACCATTTGACAAATGAATCATATTTAACTTTGCACCAAAATGAGTCCATGTTTTTAAAATCATGCTGTAGTCACCATTCTTCAACTTTGCCCCAAAATGAGCACATGCTTTTAAAATCAAGCTGTAGTCACCATTTTTCTCTTTATCCATTATACATGCTGTAGCAAGCATTCTCCCCCAAAATGGCCCCATTTAGTTACTATTTAAGCTGCAGTCAGACTTCTCACCCTAAATGGCCATGTTCTTTTGTTATTCATGGTGTAACCAGCTTTCTTCCCCAAAATTGTCCCATATAATTGTATTCATGCTGTATCCAGCTTTCTCACCCAAAATAACCCAATTTACTTGTATTCATGCTGTAATCACCTTTCTACCCCAAAATGGCCCCATTTATTTCTTATTCATGTTATATGTAAGGAATGTGGAATTTCTTGCAATTTAAAATAATTTTACAAATGAACCACGACATACATCATACTGTGGAATTTTACTATAAATCTCAACATATTAAACATAGGCGTGTTATGTATTTGACAACTTTACTTAAAACACAGCTTCACACAAATCTGGATAGATTTGAAACCATAGATTAGTGCAATAACTAAAACTCAAACTGCAAGTGGAAATGTATACAAAAATATCAGATAGACTGGGTCAATAGTGATGTCATACATAAAAGTATACAAAAATAGACTGGGTCAATTGTGATGTCATACATATTACAGTATCCAGATTATCTCTTTACCATTATAACGATATTCTTGTCAAGGGACAAATTTATTGAAGTTATATTTAATCTGATTTCTCTTACATTTCTCATTTCTCAAACAAAATAATTTATTAAAAAAACAATAAGAGAACTTTTAAAACACTGAACTATCTATTTGCAAGAACAGGAACTGATTTAGTTTGGTTTGCTGATTAATTTTATTCACGATTTTTCACAATTATTTTCTTAAATGACATTCTGGAGTCTGTTGATAGTTTGACATTATCTGTGTTAAAGAATGTACTGAAGAAATGATAACACAACACATGGCCTACTTTAGCCAGAACCGGATGTTTAGTTTCTTCAAAAGAATCGTAAAAATCACCAAACTGCCCCAGTGACATCAAAAACATGCCCATAATGGCTTCAGCCGGGTGACCAAAGATGCTGCCATCAATTCCCAAAAATATAATGTACATGGCTGAAATAGATAGGAAGGAAATTTTAAGCTGCCACAGGAAGGAAATGTTCCCACTATTTACTCTGTGACATGGGTGGTTGGAATTATGTACATGTCCAGCCTTGTGCCCAATCCCAAGATTTCCAAAATTAATACATTAAAAGGAAACACATCATCTCACCATAAATGAATTTGTCTAGTAAAATATCTTTTTATTTCAAAACTACTTTCACGATACATTAAAAGCACTACCACTACCTCAGACATCCAGCTCTTCAAACAAAAAAAAATGTTTTCTACAGGAGGGACATGTTGTTTGGCTACATATGTGAGAGCCAAACTGAACTTTCCTTGACACAGGGACTGGCACTAAACCTGTTTGTACCTTGGATACCACTGGAGCAGAATGCATGCTCTCCAAGTAGGATGTAACAGCAAGGACAGGGGCCCCGAGTGGCCGATTGGTCTAAAGCTCTTTCCGTTATGGATCACTGCCGTCTCATCTCTGTCTGTGTGGGTTTCAGTCTAAGATTCGGCTAATGAAGTTATGTGAGAAAGCTTGCCAGTAGCTTCTCATGGGTTGGTGGTTCTTTCCAGGGGTTTTCCTGGGTTCTTACTTCACCAATAATACTGGCCGCCATAAATAGCCTATCATGTGCTGAAAAATGGTGTTAAACCCTAAAAAACAACAATAACAGCAAGGACAGATGGGTTAATCTAGGCACATGTATAATAATTAAAGAATGCAGATGTGAACTGTTTTTTCGATAAATTCACAAAGGCTTCAATATCACTACTCAAATGAAACATGCATCAAGCACATTATTTAGGAAAAAGATGTCCTCTTAATGTACTTCTGATGAGAAAAATAAACAGTTTGAATTGTAAATATTGCATTCCAATTTAACCATGAATAAAAAACAATAAAGAAAAATTTACTAGAACAACAATTTTCAAAAACTGAACATATCTAAAACTTTAATTGCAAGAGCTGGAATTTCAAGGTGTAGTACTACTCCTAAGGTATCATGCTCAGGTGTGTCTGGACCATGTCATAATTATGGACCATGTCATTATTATGGACCATGTCATTATTATGGACCCTGTCATTATTATGTATACCATACTTTAATCTAAAATAACCTGACCATTAAGGTGATTCTTTTGTATGGTTATGAAGACTGGTTATCGTGAAAAAAATGCACATTGTTTCCTTTTCATCAAATGCACATTGTTTCCTTTTCGTCAAATGCACATTGTTTCCTTTTCATCAAATGCACATTGTTTCCTTTTCATCAAATGCACATTGTTCCTTTTCATCAAAAGCACAGTGTTTCATTTTCATCAAATGAACATTGTTTCCTTTTCATCAAATGAACATTGTTTCCTTTTCATCAAAAGCACATTGTTTCCTTTTCATTTAAAGCACATATTTTCCTTTTCATCAAATGCACATTGTTTCCTTTTCATCAAATGCACATTGTTTCCTTTTCATCAAATGCACACTGTTCCTTAAATCAAACCCCATACCTGTGCTAGGTGAACTGGAGATCTGATCTCAGCTATTCAAAAAAGTCCAGCAATTATTGCAGACACATCACTCCACAACACTTAAACGCACATATCAATTGTTTGGTTTTAATTTGACATTCTGAAAAGCATAGTTCTGGATTAAATATGATGCTTATGAAACAATGTGCATTTGATGAAAAGGAAAATATGTGCTTTAAATGAAAAGGAAACAATGTGCAACACTACTGTACTTGCTGTTGCCATTCTGATATACTAATCTACATCAGAGCCTATTCAAATATCCTATCAATATCAAGGAACCAATCAGATGCAACATGCATTCAATATTACTGTGATGGTCAGGTGAATCAAGTACCTGCAGATTTGTTATGTGACTGTCACATGATGACTATCTCATCTTATGACTATTATAACATTTCAAATATGAGTAAATGTACAAAATGGGTAGATTCAATGAGTGTTCTCTGCAATTTTTTTTTACAATGTAAATTTAATCTGTCATGTGTTTTCATTGATCAAAAGGAATATATTTCTTTACCAAATTTAATTTATATATCAAAAAGCAATTGTTTTGGGTAGTCTGCAATGGTGAAATGTCATGAATAAAATAAAGATAATAAAGATAAAGATAAAATCCTGAAATACGTTTTCAAAATTTGTCCAAAATAAACAGTTCTTTTATAAAAGTCTAAAGTTTCGTCTGGAATAATCTTATGCAATGAATCCCACAGGGATTTGCCAATCCTAACAATACCTTCTCAGTTTGGCAGTCAATTCAGTAAACCATTTTAAGAGGTTTATTTTCCCTTTAGCTGTGTACATGTATGGACACCAGTTTTAGAACATTCTGTGAGCAACAGTTTGATCATGCTGATATTCTGCATGAAAAATAGATGCATCTCAAAATGTCTTCAGTATTGCTGTAAAGGTAGTCTGGTTCCCTGACTAATTCTACTGAATCTAAAACGAAACTCAGATCTGACTGTAAAGGTAGTCTGGTTCCCTGACTAATTCTACTGAATCTAAAAAGAAACCCAGATCTGAATCAAACACAAACAAGCCAGTATCCAGAATCTGACCACAACAATCATATTCCATCATTTGTGCTTTTATTCTGAAAGTCTGTATTTTAAGGGTAATTTCCATAACATTTCTGCCTCTTATGACCTGCAGCTGAATGCATTTAGTCTGTTTTACGTCCTTTTAACATCCCATAACTTTAAACATGACCACTAGTATGAAGAAGCTGCCTTAAGTACAGCCTACAAATATTCAACACAATGTTACGAGAATAGCTTTACCTTGAGAGAAGCCAATGATGAAGACAAGATAGATGATGCAAAACCTAAGAAGATCTCCTTTAATCATCTTGTAGATCATCACCACAAACGGTCCAATGATGCGGAATCCTCTGTAAAAAAATATATATGGAATCTTGAGCTAAAAGTGATGGGTGCATTGCAATTTGGCTTGTACTAAATATTTAATGGGATGGGCCATAAACAATAGAAACTGTGTTCAGAAGAGAAGAAAAAAAACAGTTGGAAAAATGGGCACGAAGGGACCACAACTCTTGGAAATGAGGACTATAAATGCTGGAAATTTAAGACCTGCAAGATCTCCTATTTATAAAGGTACATGACAAATCTGAATGAAATGCAGCATTTCCTTTCTAAAGTCAAACTGCAAAAACAAAATTAGGAGGCCATGTATCTCCGTGAATCTGAAACAAGAGATAAGCAATATAGATCTAAAGATGAAAGCCATATTTTGCAGAAATCACAAAGAATCAGGGGAAACAACTCTGTCAATTAAAAACCAGGATGGCAATAATAGGCATAAATCCTGTAAGTGATGTCTTGGAATGTTATAAACTGAATTCATACAAGGTTTCATCAATACAGAGAAACAAAAAAAACTGGTTCAAATTCAACACAGCTTGCTAAGTTCTGTTCTAGAAATAAAAATCAAGAGAAAAAGCATTCAGGGGTAATAACCCAGGGGGAATAACTAGTGTGTATACTTAAGTGAAAAGTGTAAAATGAACTTAACGAATATGTCAATCTAAACCTGCAAAGAACCTTTGCAGAAAGTCCAAAAATTATTGGTCAAGTTAATCCATAAATTTAAAGGTAACCGGCTTTATGGACTCTTATTAACTATGACATCAAAACTGGCAGTCAAACTATATTTGAGACGTCGTTACAATAAAGCAGCAGCCCAAAATTTGTCGAAAATTTAATAATTACCAGTAATGCTATATTGCAGAATCCAAATTGTTAATAGACAGTGTGATAAATTGTTAATAGACAGTGTGATAAATTGTTAATAGACAGTGTGATAAATATAAATCCAGTCAGAGTGATAATAAAAGAGCTCTAATACTGAAACACATGAGGCCTTACTAAACAATACCACCACACAAGGCCGAACTTGGCATGTTGATATAACAAAAATGTCAGCCATTACACAAGACCTAATTTGACATGTCAATAAAAAAATTGATGTCAGCCATCACACAATGCCTAATTTGACATGCCAATATAACAAAGATGTCAGCCATCACACAATGCCTAATTTGACATGTCAATAAAAAATTGATGTCAGCCATCACACAATGCCTAATTTGACATGCCAATATAACAAAGATGTCAGCCATCACACAATGCCTAATTTGACATGTCAATAAAAAAATTGATGTCAGCCATAACACAATGCCTAATTTGACATGTCAATAAAAAATTGATGTCAGCCATCACACAATGCCTAATTTGACATGTCAATAAAAAATTGATGTCAGCCATAACACTGCCTAATTTGACATGTCAATAAAAAATTGATGTCAGCCATCACACAATGCCTAATTTGACATGCCAATATAACAAAGATGTCAGCCATCACACCAGGCTTTGATATGTAATTATAACAAAGATGTCAGCCATCACACCAGGCTTTGATATGTAATTATAACAAAGATGTCAGCCATCACACCAGGCTTTGATATGTAAATATAACAAAGATGTCAGCCATCACACCAGGCTTTGATATGTAAATATAACAAAAATGTCAGCCACTACACAAGGCCTAACTTGGCATATCAATAAAATAAGATGTCATTAACAGTAAGATGTAAAGAAACCTTGATTAAAAGTAAAATTCTAACAGGATCATAAAAATGTCAAAGATTATCTGAAAACGGTTTAAATTAAACTTGAAAATGGTCTTCCTAATATAAAATGCTAAACAAATTTGATCTCAAGTTCTTCAAAATTTATTTGAACATGAATTAAATTCATGATAATAAACTAATGGGATTGACACATGGACATGGGTAGCACTATCCATTACTTCTAAAGATATGGTAAGGGCATAAAATAAATTATTGGTGTGGGTGGATGTCCTAACAAAATGTGCATATTTATAGACTTAAAATATGTAGAGGATAGTAATGTTATCTAGTTTCTACATTTTCACCTGTCAAGTCAAGGGTCTGATCTCCTAAGCCAAGACATGCAGCAATAGAGAGGCCAGCATAGCCATATTGGGAGTCTTCCAGTATAGTGTATAAAAACCTCAATGAATTTTTGATTTTGACTGCTGAATCCTCTCTCACACTCAGGGGTTTGGTATGGCATAAGCATGGCCACAGAAGCCCTTGATGAATATGTTGTGTTTCCTTCTACTCTCATGTTGCCAACATCAACACCCAAAAGTCAACAAAATCCACTAGTGAAACATATTTTAGAGAAACAATATTCTCCTTTGTCAAGTAATAGGCAACTGACAAAGCATGAATAATTGATTCAGATTTCTTGCTGTTAGCTGCCATGCATGTAATTTAAAATTTTCATTTTGTTTCAATCCTGAATTGCCTATCTATGAGCTGGTAATTCAACATGCCTGTCAAGGGATGATGTCCTGAAATTAGTATTTTCAAGTGTGAAAGAATTTTTTGCCAGTTTTTACACGGCATCTGCAAAGCATCTCATTTTTGTCATTCTTTTCCAGCCATGGTCGATTTGTTTCCAGTCTGATTTGAATTAGTTTTTTTGATGTCAGATGAACCTTACTTTTTGCTGGAAATCTTGAATTTAGGGGCATTTGCATGATCACACATCTTAGATGCTACCCTGAATATGTGCTATCAAGTGTTTCCACCACCTTAAATACCACATGAAAACCACTAGCAATGGAAAATATCTGTGCCATAAAAGTTGCAAAATATTGTCTCAATTGCCAGATAAAGTTTTTCCTAAATTTGCCACGTACTAGGTCAACGCTTTCTCACTAAATATAGTTACTCCTAATCAGTCCCATTGCTATATCAATCTGTTTTCTCGCTTATAATGCATAATTATCCCAAATTGTATCCCTTGCTAGATTAATACCTTCCCATATACTAGATGTAGTTATGCCTAATTGTCCCTTGCTAGATTAATACCTTCCCATATACTAGATGTAGTTATCCCTAACTGTCTCTTGCTAGATTAATACCTTCCCATATACTAGATGTAGTTATCCCTAACTGTCCCTTGCTAGATTAATACCTTCCAATATACTAGATGTAGTTATCCCTAACTGTCCCTTGCTAGATTAATACCTTCCCATATACTAGATGTAGTTATCCCTAACTGTCCCTTGCTAGATTAATACCTTCCCATATACTAGATGTAGTTATCCCTAACTGTCCCTTGCTAGATTAATACCTTCCAATATACTAGATGTAGTTATCCCTAACTGTCCCTTGCTAGATTAATACCTTCCCATATACTAGATGTAGTTATCCCTAACTGTCCCTTGCTAGATTAATACCTTCCCATATACCCATATACTAGATGTAGTTATCCCTAACTGTCCCTTGCTAGATTAATACCTTCCCATATACTAGATGTAGTTATCCCAAATTTATCTCTTGCTAGATTAATACCTTCCCATATACTATAGTTATGCCTAATTGTCCCTTGCTAGATTAATACCTTCCCATATACTAGATGTAGTTATCCCTAACTGTCCCTTGCTAGATTAATACCTTCCCATATACTAGATGTAGTTATCCCTAACTGTCCCTTGCTAGATTAATACCTTCCTATATACTAGATGTAGTTATCCCTAACTGTCTCTTGCTAGACTAATACCTTCCCATATACTAGATGTAGTTATCCCTAACTGTCCCTTGCTAGATTAATACCTTCCCATATACTAGATGTAGTTATCCCTAACTGTCCCTTGCTAGATTAATACCTTCCCATATACTAGATGCAGTTATCCCTAACTGTCCTTTGCTAGATTAATACCTTCCCATATACTAGATGTAGTTATCCCTAACTATCCCTTGCTAGATCAATCTGTTTTCTCACTTACCAAATACAGACTTCTCTAATTTGTTCTTTGCTAGATCATATTTTCTCACACGTTTCTTGATAACCATAATTTGTCCGAAGGCTAGATCAATCTGTTTTACGACATGCCAGATATAGTTGATAATAATTTTTCACTTGGCTATATATATTTTACTGCATGCCAGATATTGATATTCATAATGTGTCCCTTGGCTAGACCAATCTGTGTTCTCATTTACAAGATATACATTATTCTATGTCCTGCCTTGATCAATTTGTTTTCTCAATTACCAGATTCTGTTATCCCTATTTTGTCTCTTTATTAGATCATTCTGCTTTCTCCTTGAGAGAGTTATACCTAATTTGTCCCTTGGTTAGATCAATCTATTTTACCAAAGGGGTATGACAGCATTCAATATACATAACCAATACACATACTACTACAAAATTTTCCAATATAATAAAAACACGGATTACCTGCAAAAGAAAAGGAAGTATGGGGCAGTTGTTAGAATTGCTAGTACTCCAACTACATCCTCATAAACATACGCACATGCCGCACGTCCTGGCAGCATCATTATCACAAATACACAGGATAGCAAGAATGTAGCCTTGCCTGGTGCTCCTTTCTGAAAATTAAATAATAATAATAATAATAATAATAATAATAATAATAATAATAATAATAATAATAATAAAACTGGTTTCTCACAATAATGAAGGGTTGTAAGTAGATCAAGAATTCTATCAAATGAAGCTTTGGTTAGAGTATGTGTTTTATTTATACCTAAGCTATTGGTACAAATTTTGGATACAATCAGGTAGCTTTATTTGGATCTATTCACATTAACAAGTTTTTACACAAGATCTGTTTTAATGAAAAGAAAGCAGTATTCATAGCAGTAGTAGTAAAATAACAGGTGATGATGTCACCGTAGTACTGACAATGACAATATGACATTAATTCAAGGCAAGAAAAAAGTTATTGTTGAAAAATATGACTACACATTTAACCATAACTAAGTTACAAATTAAGTTTATAATGGGTCATAACTCTGTGCAAGTTTGTAATGAGCCATAACTCAATGTGCATTAGTTTGTAATGAGCCATAACTCTGTTTGCAATAGTCTGTAAAGAGCTATAACTCCGTGTGCAAGTTTGTAATGAGCCATAACTCTGTGTGCAATAGTCTATAATGAGCCATAACTCTGTGTGCAATAGTCTGTCAAGAACCATAACTCAGTGCAAGTTTGTTATGAGCCATAACACTGTGTGCAAGTCTGTAAAGAGCCATAACTCTGTGAGCAAATTTGTAATAAGCCATAACTCTGTGAGCAAATTTGTAATAAGTCATAACTATGTGTGCAATTTGTAATTAGGCATAACTCTGTGTGCAATAGTCTGTCAAGAGCCATAACTCTGTGTGCAAATTATTCCCACATTTTCCCAATACTATCTTGAAATTGAAAATACTACGTTTTATACCTCTGATAATATATATGGTCACATATATGGCAAGGGACAAACCTAACACCGTTATATTCATTCTGTGGCAATAATCTCTATCGATAATCAACATTAAAATATCAAATCACTGAAAAATTACTGAATAAGAATGCAGTTATTTATGTTCCTACAGAAATTAGACATATTATTAGCAAATTTCAAAACTGTAATGATCAATTCTGCAAATGCTTATAGAAAATTGATAGTGGCAACAAAAATTTCTTCCCATGAATATATCATAATAATAATAATAATAATAATAATAATAATAATAATAATAATAATAATAATAATGCTTTATTTATAGAGGGTGACTCATTAGTCAAGGACTATTCTCCCTTGAGGCCCTCTTAATGAAAGTATAACAAATGCACATTGTGTGAAGAAGCAATAATTAGTGCTTATATTAGCATGTTTCGTATTAAAATACTAAATTCCATTATCTGTTAGAAACACATGCATGCTCCTGATATCTCATACCAGCGTAGTAAAGAAAATCTTGAATCCCTGGTGGTAAATTTCCTTCATTGCTAGAAAAAGATAGGTGCTGGCTCCAAACAGAATGAAACCTTCTAGAACAAATCGAGCCTACAATAATAATAATAATAATAATAATAATAATAATAATAATAATAATAATAATAATAATAACAATAAAACCAATAATGATAATCTAATAATAATAATAATATTAATAATAATAATAATAATAATAATAATAATAATAATAATAATAACAATGTTATAATACTCTATCCTACTCATTAGCATTATTAACATTATCCAAATTAATCAATTATATAACAAACAACTTCCCTCTAGAAAATAATAAGACTCAATCCCACTAATCAGATTTATTAAAAATGTCCAAATTAATCAATTGTATAACAAACAACTTCCCTCTAGAAAATAATAAACTCTATCCCACTAATCAGATTTATTAACAACGTCCAAATTAATCAATTGTATAACAAACAACTTCCCTCTAGAAAATAATAAACTCTATCCCACTAATCAGATTTATTAACAACGTCCAAATTAATCATCGATATAACAAACAACTTCCCTCTAGAAAATAATAAGACTCAATCCCACTAATCAGATTTATGAACATCGTCCAAGTCAATCATCGGTATAACAAACAACTTCTTCAACAAAGAAATTATAACAATATTGTTAGAAAACTTCAGTTTCTAGTTAAATTAGGTAAACTGTATTTTTTTTATAAAATGGTTATAATAAAGGTAAACTGTATTTTTATAAAATGGTTATAACAAAGGTTTACTACAATGTTTTTATTGTGGTTGTACATGTGTTTAAAAGCCAACTAATTTTAAATAAAATATGGTATTGTGCATCATGGGTTATTTTACTATTTTTTGTAAATTTATTCTGAATCGCATGAAAAATGTATAATTTTAATTTCACAAATGGTAAACCTGTACAGTTTATAAAACCGTGTAAATTTATATAATTCAGTAAATATGCGCTTACTTTTGACTAAAGAAATAGAATAGCAAACAAAATTATCCAGTATGTGAACAATTCCTTACACAAAACATTTTACAGTATGTGAAAAATGTTTTACACAAAAAAAATTATACAGAATGAGCAAAATTCCATACACAAAAAATTATACAGTATGTTAACAAGTCCTTACACAAAATTAGTACATATGAAAATGTCCTTACACAAAAAATTATATAGTATGTGAAAAAGTCCTTACACAAAATATTTTACAGTATGTGAAAAAGTCCTCACACAAAATATTATACAGTATGTGAAAAAGTCCTTACACAAAAAATTATACAGTATGTGAAAAAGTCCTTACAATATCCTCCTGCTGACAAACTTTTATCAAGTAGCATCTGTCAACTTCTGTGACATTCTCTGAAAGTCCATTGCTTGTGTTTACTTCCTTTGTAACGGGACATTCATCCTGACCTGGCCGCAGTACAAAGGCAGTTACAAATATCACAAAGTAGATGATGAAGATGATAAAGCGACGATAAAACCTGAAAATAAATATTTTTCAATTAATATTTATTGACCGGATACTTATATACAGTATCAATCATTAATTGATTTGCATAAAGTGAGATGACTCCTTTATGACCTGGATTCCTCTACTAACTGGCCACATGCACATAATTTTGTCTTCTTATTACCTGCCTTACTCTACTCACTGACCAAATATACATATTCATTACTGACTGGTGACATGTACATAATTTGGTCCTCTTTGGCCAAGCTTCCCGCTATGTATTAGCTATATAGATACATAATTCATTACTGAAAGTTCACATACACCCAAATTGTATTCCTCTGTGACCTAGGTTCCACTACTGACTGCCTGTATACATATAATTCTCTACTGACTGCCTGTATACATATAATTCTCTACCGACTGGTCTACTGACTGCATGTATAATTCTCTACTGACTGGACTACTGACTGCCTGTATACATATAATTCTCTACTGACTGCCTGTATACATATAATTCTCTACCGACTGGTCTACTGACTGCCTGTATAATTCTCTACTGACTGGTCTACTGACTGCCTGTATACATATAATTCTCTACCCTGACTGCCTGTATACATATAATTATCTACCCTGACTGCCTGTATACATATAATTATCTACCCTGACTGCCTGTATACATATAATTCTCTACTGACTGGTCTACTGACTGGATGTATAATTATCTACCGACTGGTCTACTGACTGCCTGTATACATATAATTATCTACCCTGACTGCCTGTATACATATAATTATCTACCCTGACTGCCTGTATACATATAATTCTCTACTGACTGGTCTACTGACTGCATGTATAATTCTCTACCGACTGGTTTACTGACTGCCTGTATACATATAATTCTCTACCCTGACTGCCTGTATACATATAATTATCTACCCTGACTGCCTGTATATATATAATTATCTACCGACTGGTCTACTGCCTGCCTGTATACATATAATTATCTACCCTGATTGCCTGTATACATATAATTCTCTACCAACTGGTTTACTGACTGCCTGTATAATTCTCTACTGACTGGTCTACTGATGGCCTATATACATATAATTCTCTACCGACTGGTCTACTGACTGCCTGTATACATATAATTCTCTACCCTGATTGCCTGTATACATAGAATTCTCTACCAACTGGTCTACTGATGGCCTATATACATATAATTCTCTACTGACTGGTCTACTGACTGCCTGTATTACATATAATTCTCTACCCTGACTGCCTGTATACATATAATTATCTACCGACTGGTCTACTGACTGCCTGTATAATTCTCTACTGACTGGTCTACTGACTGCCTGTATTACATATAATTCTCTACCCTGACAGCCTATACACATATAATTCTCTACCGACTGGTCTACTGACTGGATGTATAATTATCTACCGACTGGTCTACTGACTGCCTGTATACATATAATTATCTACCCTGACTGCCTGTATACATATAATTATCTACCCTGACTGCCTGTATACATATAATTATCTACCGACTGGTTTACTGACTGCCTGTATACATATAATTATCTACCGACTGGTCTACTGCCTGCCTGTATTACATATAATTCTCTACCCTGACTGCCTGTATACATGTAATTCTCTACCAACTGGTTTACTGACTGCCTGTATAATTCTCTACTGACTGGTCTACTGATGGCCTATATACATATAATTCTCTACCGACTGGTCTACTGACTGCCTGTATACATATAATTCTCTACCCTGATTGCCTGTATACATAGAATTCTCTACCAACTGGTCTACTGATGGCCTATATACATATAATTCTCTACTGACTGGTCTACTGACTGCCTGTATTACATATAATTCTCTACCCTGACTGCCTGTATACATATAATTCTCTACCGACTGGTCTACTGACTGCCTGTATAATTCTCTACTGACTGGTCTACTGACTGCCTGTATTACATATAATTCTCTACCCTGACTGCCTATACACATATAATTCTCTACCGACTGGTCTACTGACTGGATGTATAATTATCTACCGACTGGTCTACTGACTGCCTGTATACATATAATTATCTACCCTGACTGCCTGTATACATATAATTATCTACCCTGACTGCCTGTATACATATAATTATCTACCGACTGGTTTACTGACTGCCTGTATACATATAATTATCTACCGACTGGTCTACTGCCTGCCTGTATTACATATAATTCTCTACCCTGACTGCCTGTATACATATAATTCTCTACCGACTGGTCTACTGACTGCCTGTATAATTCTCTACTGACTGGTCTACTGACTGCCTGTATTACATATAATTCTCTACCCTGACTGCCTGTATACATATAATTCTCTACCCTGACTGCCTGTATACATATAATTATCTACCCTGACTGCCTGTATACATACAATTATCTACCGACTGGTCTACTGACTGCATGTATAATTCTCTACTAACTGGTCTACTGACTGCCTGTATACATATAATTCTCTACTACTACTAATAATAATAATGAGGACTTTGTATAGCGTCTAATCTTTACAAGCTCTAAGCGCTTTACACCATCTATAATGATATGCCTACATTACAGAAAAACAAATGACAAAAACAATGAAATTGGAGAAAAAAAATATGCTGAAAACATATAAGATACAAAACATTATTAGGTCTCTAAGTTTATCCATACAGTCGAAAAAGGTGAGTTTTAAGAGCACTCTTAAAAGCGGACACTGTCTTTGTGTCTAATCTCAATGGGCAATTCGTTCCACATCGCCGGTACCTGGTATGCAAAAGAACGTTGTCCATATGACTTCATTTTCATAGTGGGAACAATGAGTATATGATTGTCAGAAGAAGAGTGTAAGTATCTTGCTGGTGTATACACATCAGAAATGCACCTCTCTACTCCATGGATGGTAGCATCAACTTCAGTTGGGTGGATAGACTTGTATATTTGGGTGTCATCAGCATACAATTGATGAGACACTGGGTGATGATCTATGACACTTGAGAGCGGCTGAGTGTATAGAATGAAGAGAACAGGTCCAATAACAAACCCCTGTGGAACACCACATGATAGATCAACTGGGCTGGAATGTATTCCATTTGTAGATACAATTTGTGTCCTGTTGACTAAGTAGGACGTGAACCACTGTAAGGCTATATTCTGAATGCCAAATACATACTGGAGAAGGTGAAGTAATATATCATGGTCTATTGTGTCAAATGCTGCAAACAAATCCAGGAGGGTGAGGACTGTAATCTTTCCACTATCCAAAGCAGAGAGAACGTCATTAAATACTTTCAAAACAGTAGTTTCCGTACTGTGGCAAGGGCGATATGCTGACTGTACATTGCTAACAAGACTGTTTGAATTAAAATGAGATACAAGTTGGGTTAGAACAACCTTTTCTAAAAAATTTTATATGAATGGGAGATTAGAAACTGGGTGGTAGTTCTTTAAATCGTTATGGTCCAGTGTTGGCTTCTTCAGCAGTGGCTTTATGATGGCAGTTTTGAAAAATGAAGGCAATTACCTGGATGAGAGAGAGATATTAATAACTTCAGTTAGTGAAGGCAATATTGGGTCTAAGCACTCAAGCAGAAGTGATGTCGGAATTGGATCAAGTTCACAAGACCTTCATGCACTCTTCATCATGATTGTCTGTAATAAATCAATAGAGACAAGTTCAAATGCTCCTAATGGTTGTCGCTGAAATTCTGCATCATAACTGTATGGTGATGAGTCAGTTGAAATTGTGCTGTCAAGCGAATCTCAAATGGTTTGTACTTTGTCACGGAAGAAAGTTGCAAATTGGTCCAGAAGGTTTGTTCCTTGACATTAGTTTGTTAATTGTCTCAAAGAGCTCTTTGCAGCTGGAACTCTCCATGATCTTAGTACTGTAGTGGGATAATTTTGCTAAATGGACTTTGTTTGTGAAGTTCTTCTTAGCGGCTTCATAGATCTGTTTATGAATAGTGAGTCTGGTGGAAAGTCAAAGCCTCTCTGCTTTTTGGCGATGTCTTTTAGCACTGCGAAGCTGGTCCCTAACACTGCTGTATCATGGAGAACACTTTTTTGTTGAAACTCTGCATTTGGTGGCTGGGGCATGTTTTTCAAGTAATGAACACAGGCAGTTATCAAGTTGTTCTGCTGTTGGATGTAAGAAAGTTGTTAGGTTTTCTTGGATGTCATGAATGAATTTGGTTCTATCAATCATACAAAGGTTTCTCTTAGTAGCAAATAAAGGTGGAGGGTTGGGGACTGATACGTCGAGATGGCATATAATACAGAGGTGATCTGATGCAAGTTTGTGGGACACAAGGGTGGATTGCAGAATATTATCATCAGGTCTATAAAGAAACCAGTCTAAAATGTGACCAAGTTTATGGGTGGGTTGGTTAACTGACTGTTTAAGATTGAAAACATGAATGGAATCTAGGAGTTTTTACATGTATGGGTTTCCAGGACAGTCAAAGTGAAAGTTGAAATCTCCAAAAATAATTAGGTTGCCACCTATCAAATTTCCATACTCCAGAAGATTTGGAAACTGCTCCAAAAAGAGTGATTCAGTCAGCTTGTTGTTTCTACTAGGAGGAGGGCAGTAGAGACAGAAAAAAATGGACTGACCTTTGTTCCATTGTGAGTGTTGTTTGGACTAGTTCAAATGATGTGTGGCAGAAATTGAAGTTTGTGTTGTACTTAAGGCATTTTATCATGGAATTCTTTGTGATGACAGCAATTCCATCTCCGCGAGAGATGCGGGGGAATGACTTGATGGAGTAATCACTGGGTGTTAAATCCACACACTTTGGTTCATCGTTTGATGGTTGTAACCGTGTTTCTGTCAGGAAGAAGACGTCGATATTCTGGTCATTGATAAATTTAACTATTTCTGTGCGCTTTTCCAATTATCCTACTGATTGAGCATTGAATAATGCAATACGTAGTGGTATCCCTGGGACAGTTGACACAACGGTTGACGATTTAAGAGGAATTTGAACCAGGTTATCAAAATTAACAGCAGGATTTTTAAATTATCTGTAACGGACGAAAGGGATATAACTGGAATTCTTCTTCCTGTTTTACACCAGCCAGCTTTGAAAAACGTTTCTTATTTTGCTTCCGTTTACATTTAAGTAATGATAAATGTAGTCCTAGTTTGTTTAGTCTTGAGCACAATGTAGTATCAAGAGCCAAAGTGTGGTCATTTAATGCAATTAATGAGGGTCCATCATATTGTAAGTGGGTTGACTGAGAATCACGTGATGGCGGTTTATTAAAAAACAAATGACATCTTAACTCTGAAAAAAAACAGCTGAGAAATATTATAATTGTTCTCGTTTCCAAAACAAGGAGATGAATTAACACATATGAACTGAACAGCCAATGCATGATAGAACACAATAATGTAGACGAAGATAGACAACATGCACATATATCATGAAAAATAGCACAAAATCGGAAGAGCCTTCCTCAAGCTAGTTAAGCGATGGCGGCCATTTTTCTGGTATTAAACTGTCTGCCTGTAATAAACCACACATTCATGAAAAAAAGAATTTTCCAATCTGTCTCCTGCTGTAAGGTGCCTTTATTAAGCTATGTAATTTTTAAAAACCAAACATGTTTCCCCTATTGCAACAACACACCTCATAATTCTGATGAAATATATTTCATTTCTTTCAATCAAGAAATTATGTAGGTATGTGTGTGTGTGTGTCTGTGTATGTGTGTGTGTGTGTGTGTGTGTGTGTGTGTGTATATGTATGTATGTATGTATGTATGTATGTATGTATGTATGTATGTATGTATGTATGTATGTATGTATGTATGTATGTATGTATGTATGTATGTATGTATGTTAAAGACACAGCCAGCACAATCTGTGCCAATTAAAAGTTAGGTTACAAGCCCTGTAAAGACGGCTAAAAATTATCTTAATGATAAGTGACCAAAAAAAACAGACTGGTACAAAAACAAGAACTGCCTCTGGTGCCCTAGTGGTTACAGTGTCCACCGTGGAAGTGGGAGGTCAAGGGTTTGATCCCCGGCCAAGTCATACCAAAGACTTACGAAAATGGTACTAACAGCTGCCTCACTTGGCGCTCAGCATTAACAGGTTAATGTTCAGACTGATCGTCCTGATATCAGGATAATGTGACTGGGTGGGACATTATGATACATGTCTGTGGCATGATGCCCCAGTGCTAGACATCATTAAAAACTGTCTCAATGCAGACATTGTAGAGCGATATGACTGAAATCATTAAAGTTATGTTAAAAATCCTAATCACACACACACACACACACACACACACACACACACACACACACACACACACAAAAAAAGATCAAAACCTTATGCTTCATGCAATTGATAATAATAAACATAGAAGGACATAATAATATGGATCCTGTTCAATGAAAATCAAATGACATTTCAAAGATGCTACCCCAATAAAACTTTTCTAGTATGAAAGGTAAATATTAGAAAAAACAAGCGGAGCAATAGTAACTTATATGGACTGACACTTTGTGTGTACCATCCAAGACATCACCATACAGTAAAATAGTCACTTGTATGGACTGACACTTTGTGTGTACCATCCAAGTACTTCACCATACAGTAAAATAGTCACTTGAGGCCATCTCAATTCCACAGGAAGACTCTATTCAACAGGAGGACCAATCTATCTATCAAGGACTGTCATATACACTGGGCATCCCTTGTCAAAACAGATTTAATCCCCTTGTTGATGCATGTTCTGAATGTGTAACCTTACAAGCTACTTATGCATATTCCAACAGGAACGATAGTTCAGATTTATACATTGATTATAAAAGTAGAAAATGCAGTTGTAGAAAAACTAATTTTTTATACAGTAATGATAGTTGTAATGATGATCACTGTGAACATAGTTTTAATACTTTCAAAGTCTCCTTGAATGCCTCTAATAGCATTGATATTAGACTCTTGAATTTAGGAGTTTCTAGCAAAGGTTTACCCATAGGTCATTTAAATATTCAGGGTTTTCGAGGAAAGATTGATCAAGTGAAGTTACTGTTAACCTCTCCAAATAATAATATCCATTTATCTGGACTCTCAGAAACAAAGTTAACAGAAAATCAGGGTGAAAATTTCTTATATATTAATGTCTATGAAAAACCTTATTGTAAGGATAGGAAAGCAGGCGGTGGTGGGCTCCTTGTGTATGTTAAAACCAGTACTATTTGTAAAAGATGGGAAGACCTAGAAATACTGGAAATAGAATCCATTTGGCTACAGATCACTCCAGAAAAAGCAAAGCTCTATTTCGTAGGTTTTGTGTATAGACCCCCATCATCACATACTGATTGGTGTGAATATTTTGAACTTCAAGTAGATAGAATTTCAAATGAAGAGAAAGAATTTTACATTCTAGGTATTATAAAATTATAGAGATCTTTTCAATGATCAAATAAAAGGGAATTGGATGAAATTTATTGATTCGTTAGGTATGGAGCAACTAGTAAATGAACCAGCAGCAGAGAGGGCGAATCCAACAACTTTATAGAAGCGTCCATTTGGCAAACCAAGGTTTCCTCCAAAATAAATAAAAAAAAGTTTCTTTGGAGACACAAAATCGTTGTCGCGTCCTCTCTGCTGCTATGGGGGTAAAAATCTTTTTACAATTTCACAAACAGACTAATCTGTAAATCAATCAGATTATTGGACTGGTCAGTGAGTTTAAAATTAATTCTCATTAATGAATCATTATGACATTGCACATAGACTGGATTAATTGGATCCTCAATTATTAAAAATCCAGGTGGAGCTGTTGGTGCAAATGAATATAAAATATATCCCTGCTGGGCTTGATTTGATCTTTCAAGATTTATTTGATAACTTCCTTTGATAACATCACATACTAAATTCACTGCAATCTTCGAGGATATATTGACGTTTTGAGGATCGATATGCCTACCACCACCAACTGGGTCATTATTATGCTTGAGGATTGTTGTTGTTTGTGGTTGTGCTTTTTTCTTCCATGCGTCGTGAATCCTTTTAAAACCACCATCAATGGTGTCACTGAGAGAGACGTTATATCCTGGTAATTTAAAATTAAATAACTCTTCTTTTGTTAAATTATATGCGGATAGAAATTTTTGTTTTTCTCCTCCTCGCTCATCAACAGATTCATCAAAAGATTTTATAAAAAATTCATTTAATTTTTTTTATATCTTTTATATAAGTGTCCATATCTTTTATTATTTTTATGATTTCATCACGTGAACCCGTTACATCCAAAAGATATTTTTTAAAACTTTGATGTAGTCTCTCTCTATCAGATTCAAAATATTCATTTGTTGTTTTCAAAAACACATTAATATGTTTATCTAATAGAATCATGTTGTACGTTTTTTTACCATCGTATTTAAATTCAAAATGAAACCCAGAGAAACCCTTACTATAGAATTCAAAATGTATTTTCTTTACTTCTGTAATATCTTCTCCTACTAGATAGTAATTTTTCGGCGACAAAAACACGAGAACCAGTTAAACATCATGCAGCGCTACCAAATTCTATTCGTATGATTATAATCAGACCATCTGGAAGCGGCAAGATGCAGTTGTTACTTAGTTTCATAATGAGATGGATGAAATGGGATAAACTATATTTGATTGCTCCTAGCGCAGACGATCAGCGATGTTATCAAGTGTTAAAGGATTTTAATGAGAAAGCAAAATCGGAAATCGATGAAGATATTATTGAGTTTATCATGGATATTGATGAGGTGCCATCCGTGGAAGACCTCGATAAAAGTATTAATAATTTTGTTGTATCCGATAATGTAATGTTGGAATGACAAAAAAAAAGCCTGCCAAAATATTTTCTCAAGGACGACATAAAAACACAGATGTGATATATGTCAATCAAAAATATGCACAGATTCCAAGCTTAATCAGAGAAAATTGCAATTTAGTATGTGTGTTTAACGGAACTGGAAAATACACACTACAAAATATTTATCAATATTGGTGTGACGGTGACATGGACTTTAATCAATTTCGAAATTTCTTTAATGTGACGGTGTGATGGTGACATGGACTTTAATCAATTTCGAAATTTCTTTAGTGGTGCTCAGGCTACCCAGCACGGATTTATAACTATAAATTTATCAGATCCGAAAACACGATATTGTATCAGACTTGATCAAATATTTTTACACCCATAGCAACAGAAAGGAAATGACAACAACTTTGCGTCTCCAAAGGGAACTCTTTTTTTTTTTATTTTGGCGGAAACCTTTTTTTGCCAAATAGACGCTTCTATAAAGTTGTCGGATTCACCCTCTCTGCTGCTGAACCCACCAGAGTAACATCTACCTCTAAAACACTTATAAATCATATTTATACCAATACAAAAGAAAATGTTTTGGAAGTAATGGTTCCAAAGATTGGTATAAGTGATCACTTTCCAATTTTTCTAACACATAAAGTCAATGGCAAATCAACAAAAAATAATATCCATAAATCCATTGCTTATAGGTCCTTACAAAACTTTGATACTTTTAAATTCCAAGAAGATCTAGAACAGATTCCATGTAATACAGTCCAAATCTTTGAGGATATTGATGATGTTTTAGATACTTGGACAGACTTTGTGTGTATCATCCATGACATCACCATACAGTAAAATAGTCACTTGTATGGACTGACACTAAGTGTGTACCATCCAAGTACTTCACCATACAGTTGAAGAGTCATTTGAATGGACTGACACTTTGTGTGTACCATCCATGTACTTTGTCATTCTGTAGAATAGTCACTTGTAAGGACTGACATTCTGTGTTTTGGTTTTAAGGATTAGAAATTATCTTAAATATGCAAATGTTTGTGTGATTAGAAGGTAAATTTTAGTCCACCTTTCTTTTAGTGGGTAATTTAGTACCTGTATCTTGCAAATGTCTTCCATTTCTCCTGCAGCAGGTTGACCACTAGACCATCCATCATGCTCAAATGACTGTCATGGTCCTGAAATTTATCAATATCAAATCTATGTATGATGATGTAAACAAACAAAAATAAACAACATGCAGAAGACAGCTATGGGTTGAGGACTGCCTTTGTCATTGCTGTTGGCATCTTTTCCCAAGGCTGTAAACCATTTTGGCAACAGCTGATCGTACTGTAAATATGACCCAGATACACTGGGAAACACAGCCTTTTTAGCAAATATGTCAGCAAATTTAAATACCAATGAAACTAATGTAATTTTCTGCAAATCCATGACATTTAATGGCTCCAAATAAAACTTATACAAAGATGACATATCATACAAATTCCCACTTCCACTTATGTAAAGTACCCCCAGCATATCCCACAAATATAAACTACCCCCTCATATCCCACAAATTTCACACATATGTAATGTACCCCTATCATATTCCATGAATTATTCCACTTATGTAATGTACCCCATCATATCCCACAAATTAATCCACATATATAAAGTGCCCAATCAAATCCCACAAAGTTCCTCATATAGGTAAAGTACCCCATCATATCCAACAAAGTGCCCAATTATGTAATGGCTCCTGCTCAAAATACCCCATCATATCCCACAAAATTCCCCACTTAAGTACCATTTACCAAAATATCCAAAATATTCCCACGTATGCCATGACTCCTACTAAAAGTATTCCAATGTCCATTATTCTCCATTTACCATGTCTCATGCTAATTGTCAGGCACCCTCAGTGTTATTAAAGTGGTCACCTTCTTATAAGTCCATCCCTTCTGCACTCAACAGGTAGCCTTATAAAACTGATGGTCACTCGTGTGGAGACAAAATTGTCAAGATACAGTCATTTGTGTTCAGTAAGGTAGCCTTAAAATAGGGGTGGGGGTGGCATTGTAATACTTATGCTATTTTTATTTCCATGATACCACAAAAGAAATATTGAATACAAATATTTTTAATGATCAAAACTGCACCTCTATGTTAGTTGCTTAACATGTGTACAAAGATTACTGCACAAAAGGTCTGAGACTTATGTTATAGTTACTCATTTAAGAAGAGATATCATGAGCATGTATGTGTTTCTAATAGATAATGAAATTTAGTATTTTAATACGAAACATGCTAAAATTAATTATTGCTATCTTCATATATGGTGTGTTGTTATACTCTTCATAAGAGGGCCTCAAGGGAGATAAGTCCTTGACTAATGAGTCACCCTCAATTAAATAAAGCATTATTATTCTTATTCCTATTCTTATTCTTATTATTATTATTATTAATATTATTATTATAGAAACAAAAGTGTTTGCACACAGACTGGCAAACCTATTATTAGTCAGGCAGACATAAAAATTTAAGAATATAATAAATGAATTCACAGTACCCAACCAAACAATTTTTGCTACTTCATATTTGTAAAAGACTGTGAGCATTAAAAAAGAAAATCTAGAAGACTTTAACAACTATTAATTCTTAAAAGCGCCTTACCCCATACACAATCAGATTGAGAGCAGAGTTCTCATGTATCTCTCCTGTTGCAGTGATAGTGTCGATGTCTTGCAATGGATACCCAGCCGATGTCACATTGCCATAGATCCAGTACACCTGTCGAATCTTCTCCAAAATGTGCTCATACATCTATAAAGGCAAAATAAATTCATATCTGATGTTAACATTAAACTGAACCAGTAGATGAAAAATAATACCAGCTGATGCAGACAAAATCTTTTATTCATATGTGATTAATTGATTAATTACAAAATAATCATTGGAAGTGAAAGTTAATCGTATGGTAGAACACTAGACTTGTAATCTAATGGTTGCAGGTTCAATAAACATTCTTGCCTGTTTGAGTCTGTTGCCTTACTGTGTTTTTGGGATTAGCACATATCTCCCATTTACTCTGCATATATATATATGATAAAGCCAATAATTTGTAAGTGCTGCTAAAACCAATAGAAAAATACTGTACCAAATAATGAAACAAGATTTCATTTGCAAATAGCCTACAATTTATATTTTAGAACTTAAATAATCTAACTTAATCTGCAAGTGACTTTTTTAATTATTATTAACATTTTTGAACAGCTAGAATCATACAATGTTCTTGTGACAATAATGGAGTTTGGACTATACTGAATTTACCGTTGTTCATTGGATACCAATTTGTTAACATTTTATCATTTCTACAAAATTTAGCTTCTATGTAAGGAGTCCTTCAAAAGTCGCTGACTTGAAAATGAAAAGAAAAGTTGTCACTTAAGCAGAGATCATGACAATAAATTCTGCATAAAATTGGTTAAAATTAAACTTTACATAAATCCTTTTAATTAAAAGCATTAATCCAAGTTTTAAAAAATTCCATGAAATCCTTCTACTGTGCAGGAACTTAAGGACAAAGTTCTAAATGCAACAGCATCAATAACTGTTACTGGAAAATGAGAATAATCAAAACTTGACCCTTGTCTACTTATTGCAGAATCTTATCTCCATCATCAAAAAAATACCAATTGGTAACAATATGTCTGACAAGTGATGCGACAAAATAGAACTAGGATAAAACTATATTCTGTGACAAGATATGTCAGTTTCTGTAACTTTTTACATATACATTAATTGACAATTTACAGATTAATCTAATAAATATAAATACAGTGAAAAAAGATTATTATGCTTTTTCCTTTATTAATCAGTTAGACCAATGACAATGATGTTGTGCAATTATTAATACATATATCCTATTCCATTCCAATATTATTATTTTTTGTGTAATCATTAATACATATATTCTATTCCATTCTGATATTATTATGTTGTGTAATGATTAATACATATATTTTATTCCATTCCGATATTATTATTTTGTGTAATCATTAATACATATATTCTATTCCATTCTGATACTATGTACACTTTGTAACTGTTTTGAAAAACAATGTTCAAAAATGACTATGAAACATTTAATATGACAAAATACAGAGACATTTTTCTGCATCAATTAGTCTTTCTAATAAGAGAAGCTTAACATATTATGAAAAAGTAGTGTCCATTCTAGAAAAGGTAATAAGAGGAGCCCAGAGCCCATTTCAAATTAACATGTGGGGTCAAATTTAAAAAAAAACAACAAAAGTTTTATTCATTAAGATTCAAATTTATTTGCAATGGAAATAACATATTCAAGTCCTGTGTTATAAAAGTTATTTTGTGTTTGTGGTTATTACACAAGAAAGGGCTATATCAAGCAGCCAAACATAGTTTACTACCTTAAAAAAGATATATATATCACTTGCAAAAAAGAGCCTGCAAACTAATCCTAGAAGATTCTGAGAATATCCCAAATGCACTGAATGATATCAGTAATATCACAAGTGCACTGAATGATATCAATGAACTCCCAAATTCTCTGAATGATAACAATGATGTCCCAAATGTGCTGAATGATAACAATGATGTCCCAAATGTGCAGAATGATATCCCAAATGCACTGAATGATATCAATGATATCACAATGCACTGAATATCAATGATATCCCAAATGCACTGAATGATATCAATGAACTCCCAAATTCTCTGAATGATATCAATGATATCCCAAATGTGCTGAATGATAACAATGATGTCCCAAATGTGCAGAATGATATCCCAAATGCACTGAATGATATCAATGATATCACAATGCACTGAATATCAATGATATCCCAAATGCACTGAATGATATCAATGATATCCCAAATGAGCTGAATGATATCAATGATATCCCAAATGCACTGAATGATATCAATGTTATGCCAATGTGCTGAATGATATCAGTGATATCCCAAATGTGCTGAATGATATCAATGATATCCTAAATGCACTGCATGATATCAATGATATCCTAAATACACTGAATGATATCAATGATATCCTAAATGCACTGCATGATATTAATGATATTCTAAATGCACTGAATGATATCAATGATATGATAAATGTGCTGAATGATATCAATGATATCCCAAATGCACTGAATGATATCAATTATATCCCAAATGCACTGAATATTAATGATGTCCCAAATGCACTGAATGATATCAATGATATCCCAAATGGAGCTGAATGATATCAATGATATCCCAAATGTGCTGAATGATATAAATGATATCCGAAATGCACTGAATGATATCAATGATATCCCAAATGTGTTGTGTCATCCTCTGTGAATAAAGTTATTATTATTATTATTATTATTATTATTATTATTATTATTATTATTATGATTATGATTATTATTATTATTATGATTATTATTATTATTATTATTATTATTAGCTTGCTGACAGTGTAGCCAGAGCTGCAATGCAGGTTCCAAGCAGAGACTTTCACAATCGACATGATATTCTCCATCAGGCAACTGAAGAAGAGAACAACACAAACCCCTCATCCTGGTCCTTATAGACTTCACCAAGGCATTGAATCTGGTCAGTAGAGACAGACTCTTCACAATTCTGATGAAGATTGGATGCTCTCCAAAGCTGCTAAGCATGATCCAGTCATTCTACGATGACTTGAAAGTCACAGTGCAGTTACAATGGCTCAACATCCGACCCCTTCAACATCCACAGCGGAGTGAAACAGGGTTGCATCCTAGCTCCCATGCTCTTTGGCATCTTCTTCACTGTCCTGAACAAGCATGCCTTTGAGACATCGACAGAATGGATCTAACCACACATGTGATCAGATAGCAAACTGTTCAACCTGGCATGACTAAAGGCAAAGAGCAAAGTGCGTGAAGCAACCATCATGGACATTGCTCTTCTCAGACAATGCTGCCCTAGCCACTCACACAGAAGCTGAGTTACAGCACCTGAAGGAATGCTTTGCTAAAGCATGCGGTGAGTTTGAGCTGACCATCAGCCTAAAGAAAACAAATGTGATGGCTCAGAACACGGATCCCCCAAACATCAAATACTATGAACTTAAGGTAGTCAGTCAGTTTATGTACCTTGGCTCTACCATCACCAACAATCTATCGATCAATGCTCAGTTCAACAAGAAGATTGAAAAGGTATCAATATCTCTCTCCAGATTGTTGCAGAGAGTGTGGAACAACAGTATCCTGACCCTGAACACTACGATCTCTGTGTACTATGCGTGCTAAGCACCATCCTGTATGCTGGTGAAACCTGGACTTGGTACGCCTCACAAAAGAAATGACAGCAACTTTCGCATGCTGTGTCTCCAACGCATACTCGGGATTACCTGGAGTGATCAAGTAACAAAGAACAAGGTGCTTGAATGTACCAAGATTCCCAGCATGGTCACACTCCTCCACCAATGTTGCATCAGATGGCTGGGCCATATAAGTCAGATAAATGATGGATGGAACCCCAAAGACCTTCTTTATTTAAAACTTGCCTCTGGCAAAAGGTCGATTGGATGTCTGCAAGCGCAACATGAAAGCCCTTGACATCAATTGTCAACACCTGGGAAAAGCTTGCTCTATACCGCTCCAGCTGGCAACATGCTCTGATCACAGGTTTGAAAGCCAGTAAGGAAAAGCTACACTTGCTAGCTGATGAAAAGCAATCTTGGAGGAAGAACAAGCAGCTCCAACACAAACCAGACTTAACTTTCAAGTGCAGCCAGGACTGCCACTCCCGTGTTGGGCTACATATACACTACAGATGCTGCACAACCACCAACCAGGACATCACTCATGAGTGCACTTTGTTTGTCTCTTGGGACTAACGGATATCAACAACAATATTATTAGCTTAACCTGCCATGACCTTTCTGTGCTAGATTTCAATTCCTAATGCTTGCGCAAATACTTTTCTCTAAAATTTATTTCAAAAATTTGAATCTATATAAATTTTGTTTCTCCTTGTACATTCTTTCAAAAATAACTATTGTAACAGTAGTATGTTGACCAAAAACGTCATCTTCTCTTCTATACATTTTCTACTGATGACCATCTGCACTTGACTGATGTCAAAGTTAAATAAGTTAAAGAGTTCTGTCACCAAATGAAATTGTCTTGTACTTCCCTGACAATGATTACACTCTGTTCAGTAAACCAGCATGTGAAGCAGTCTAAAACAAGTCATAACGATTCTTAATGTGAAGCAGTCTAAAACAAGTCATAATGATTCTTAATCAGTATTTCACAAACCTGAATCATTGTATGCATTATAGGTACCATAGAGACAACCTTCTTGTGCCAACAAAGAAAAATAGGATTAATGGTGCATTCAATGAGCCAGACTCTTCACATCATGTTGTATGTATTGTATACATTGTACATAACAGATAGAAGGCCTCAAGGTAGATTAGTTCTGTAACTAATTGAGTTACCTTGTCTAAATAAATATAGTCTTTATAATGAATGCTTAAGTTCTATTCATTTTCATAACATACTTTCATTATTTTATAGTATTTAACTTTAAAGTAAAGAATTTCTTGAGACATCAAAAATCATCACATCTATGAAGGATATTTTCCTGCTAATGCTTCAATTGAATGGATTTAATGAAATTAGATGGACTTCTGATATTACTAATGTCACGACAAACTTGATTTTACAAAGTGTAATACCTAAAATATAAATTAGTTTTATGCCATGTGATATCAATAGCACTTTACACTTAATTAGATTTGAAGACACTCTCTAGTTTTGTTTAACGTTATAACTTGATTTTACAAACAAAAATTTACTAAATATCATAAAAATACAACTGTGCAATAAATAAAGTATATGTACATCCTTCCTGGCTAACTTGGCTGCCAATGTGAGTGGGGTAAGTTCCTGTCGATTCTTGATGCTATAAGTAATGACATAACTAAATACCATAAAAATACAACTGTGCAATAAATTAGACATACTTACATCCTTCCTGGCTAAAATATAAGTAATGACATAACTAAATATCATAAACTGTGCAATAAATAGAGTATACTTACATCCTTCCTGGCTAACTTTGCTGCCAATGTGAGTGGGGTAAGTCCCTGTCGATTCTTGATGTTCAAGTCAGCACCCAAACTTAGCAGTAGATCAAACATTTCCTGAAACAAAAAAAATATTAAACTAAAACCTTGTCTTCTTTTTTATCTTTTCCATATTGATAAGACATTTTAACTTAAGTACAATCATATCTTTGATGAAAAATCTGTGTGAAAACAACAATGCTATGTCTTTGTTATGGCAATGTTATAAGTCTAACAAGGCTGTCAAAATAATGTATACAAAAACAGGACATCATAAAAAAACCACATGAATGTTGGTAAATATCTGCCAATTAGGGGATGTAATTTCAATTATTGATTGGTATTCATCACCATACCTGAATTATAAAAGGGTCAGTGGTAATGGTGATGGACTGCTTTTCTCTATTAGTTCCCCAAACTGTTTCAACTCTGAGTTGAGATTCAAGTGTTTTACATCAGAATGATAAAGTATTATTTTTTCAAAGATACAAGGCTAATTTTGTATGAAACAAAATTACTATAGTAATAATAATAATAATAATAATAATAATAATAATAATAATAATAATAATAATAAGGACTTTGTATAGCGCATATCTGTTAGAAGCTCTAAGTGCTTTACAACATCTATAATGATATGACTACAAATATCAAAAAACAAAACAAACACCATGAAATTAGAAAAGACTTTTAAAAAATGCTGAAAATATTTAAGATAGGAAACATTATTAGGTCTTACCTGGCGACGTGATGTTATTTTGGTGTCTTACGTCATGGCATCATGAGGTTATTTTGGTGTTTAGTGCATAATATCATGAGCTGGTTATTTTGGTGTTTTATGCCATGGCAACATGATGTTATTTTGGTGTTTATGGTTTGGTAATGAGATTATTTTAGCATTTTATGGGATGGCAACATGAGTAAGTTATTTTTGTGTTTATGACACAGCAACATGATCTGGTTATTTTTGGTGTTTATAGTATGGTGACATGATGTTATTTTGGTGTTTTATGTCATGGCAATGAGATTTTAGTGTTTAATGGCATGGTGATGAGTAGGTTATTTTGGTGTTTTGTGGCATGGTGATAAGTACATAATGTTGGTGTCTTATATCATGGCAATGAAATTATTTTGGTGTTTTACAGCATGGTGATGAGTAGGTTATTTTGGTATTTTATGGTTTGGTAATGAGGTTATCTGGCATTTTTTTTGATGGCAACATGAGTAAGTTATTTTTTGTGTTTTATGGCATGGTGACATGAGGTTATTTTGGTGTTTTATGTCATGGCAATGAGATTTTGGTGTTTAATGGCATGGTGATGAGTAGGTTATTTTGGTGTTTTGTGGCATGGTGATAAGTAGATAATGGTGGTGTTTTATATCATGGCAATGAAATTATTTTGGTGTTTTATATCATATTATTTTGGTGTTTTATATCATGGCAAAGAAATTATTTTGGTGTTTTATGTCATGGTGATGAGTAGGTTATTTTGGTGTTTTGTGGCATGGTGACAAGTAGATAATGTTGGTGTTTTATATCATGGCAATGAAATTATTTTGGTGTTTTATATCATGGCAATGAAATTATTTTGGTGTTTTATGTCATGGTGATGAGTAGGTTATTTTGGTATTTTATGGTTTGGTAATGAGGTTATCTGGCATTTTTTGTAATGGCAACATGAGTAAGTTATTTTTTGTGTTTTATGGCATGGCGACATGAGGTTATTTTGGTGTTTTTTGTCACGGTGATGAGTAGTTTATTTTGATGTTTTGTGGCATGGCAACATGTTATTTTGGTGTTTTATGTCATGGCACTGAGATTATTTTGGTGTTTAATGGCATGGTGATGAGGTTATTTTGGCATTTTAAGGAATGGCAACTTGAGTAACTTACTTTGGTGTTAATGGCATAGAATCATGAGCTAGTTATTTTGGTGTTTTATGGCATGCGTGGCAACAAGAGTAGAGTATTCAGTGATCAAGCAATAATCTGAACATCATAATTTAAATGAATTTGCATGGTCAAATTTCATCAAATTCTGTTTGACTGGCTTTAAAAAGAAATCATTCAAATATCTTTTTTAAGCAATGGTAGCTATATTTTATATCAGATCTGCATCATTAACACATATATTTAATTAGTCTTTATGCAGAATATGCTTTGTGCTAGGTTTGATGGAAATCTTTACAACGGTTTTCGAAAAATTGAAAATAGCAAATTTAAAGGAATTTTTAACAATGCACTCCATTGATAACTCAAGCCCAAACAACTCACAAACCTGCTTATAACATGGGGTCAGGTGTGGATCCCATTTTTTAGAGTCAGAAAATACCCGAAAAATTTAACCCTATTTGTTGAACTTGAAGAAAATTGTGATCTAAATTGGTAACAGGAACTTTGACATATCACTCAATTTATCATCAAAAATGGTAGATAAGACCTGGACATTTTTATTAACATTATGAAATATCATATTTAAAAATAGATCATAATTTTTGTTACATCTTCTTTCAAAACAACATTTCCAGTACACTGATATGTAAGGAAATTTCAATCAATGGAAAACTCACGCTGAGTTAAGACAGTACTTTAAAAAAAAAAATACAAATTAAATAATTTTTTATCAATTTAATTTGTGTTAAAGCTCTGTCTTTTAGTTCTGTTTAGTTTTATCATCATGTTTCCTCTTGTAATTAAGCATCAATCTACAATAACACTGATGTCTATGAGCAATCCTATGAGAACCTAAGTAAATACTGACCATGTTGGGATAACTGATTTGCAGAAGTATTTGTTGTATTGCTGTAATGAATTAAATGCTGGCCTCCTTTGTATTATAACATCAATTATGTCTTTTGAATCAAATAAAAGAAGTGGAATAAAGCAAAAGTTAAAAGACATGAAAATCCTACAAACTTAAAATCTAGCCGCCCTGTTCATATGTCTGGTGAACTCACTTCATCAAATCGAACAGTTATAAATATTATTGTGTATATAACATAAAAAATTAACCAACTCTTTCATAACTGTGATTAAAGAAAGCAAGACAACCAAGTGAAATGAATATTTCACAAAACAAAGAACCTGATTTCACAGATACGGACCATTGTGGGTAAGTGAGTTTCAGAGAATTCTTGAACTGGCACTTAGAGATAATCCGCAAGGATGATAAGAAGTTTTATTATTACTTTCAATGAAATCATGACATCAATATTGTACTAACTGAACAATAAAAAATTACAGAGTTTCAACATAGACGATTGTCTCATTAAATAAATGTTACATGTGTTTTTGTTTGATGGTGTATCAAGAGTTAGTCTAGTTCCCTACTCTGTGGTCTCCCAATTTGGCAGGATGCTATTAAATACCACAATGGGAACAAGAATCATGAAGAAAGCAAAAAGCAGTGATGTAATACACAGATTTTTGCATAAACATGATGGTTGTTAAAACCAGTTGGAATGATCTTTCACATGTTGGACATTTTGAAAATAAATGTTATTTAAACAGAGTAACAAACAATTTCATTAGAAAAAGTGTGTTAGTAAAAACTATTATCAATGTGATTGTAAAATGAGGATTCAAGCATTAAATAGTCCAGTTCCCTAAAACCTGCCCCCCACCCCATGGTTTTCTTGATGTCAAAGTGAATTTTTTCAATTTTTGGAGGTTCATTGGTAACGGGTGCATCACTTATAGTGTGGTCTATGTTTGTGTTTTTATTTTGTGTGCAATTTATCAAAGGAGAGGTGTATAAGAAATGCCATACCCTGCCCTTAAAGATGAATGCGTACTCATAGCTTTACATTCAACACTGTCTAACCCAATAAGTTTTATGATTTATATACATACAAGAGAATTCAGGTAAAAGAAACTAGGCTAAAATATAAAATAAAAACTTATCATCACTACAGCTTGAAAATAAGATCAATGTGATTGGCTGTTGCCCATGGTGATATACTCCAAAATGTATACCTTTGAACTTTTATGATTTATATACAAGAAAGTTCAGTTAAAGAACCTGGGCTACAATAAAAACCTACCATCAATAAAACTTGAACATAATATCACTGTGATTGTCTGTTGCCCATGGTGATATACTCCAAAATGAATATGCTTATCAATTTTCATGACTATACATACAACAGTGTCAAAGCTAAATATAAAAATGAAATGATGATGCTTTTTATAACAACAATAATTATGCAATAAAAGTAATGGCTACATCTTGTACATTTTTGGCAGGTGAAACAAGAAGTTACTAACTTGCATACTTTGTGGCAACTTCCTTTATTTTACTTTAGCTTGGTGTCATAACCAGGTTCCACTTTCACCAAACACCATGAACCTTTATTGTAAACAATATGTTTTAGAACGCTTTTTCTTTTACTTTCTAAAGTAAAATTCCACAATAGTTCTCACATTTGAGAGGAAAATGCCCATATTTGGATAAATGGATGTTTCTTTGAGAACACTATTCCTTTGCCGGTTGAGGCTCTTCTTTCATGAGGTATGCATATGCTAAGACCGCCACACTGTTTAATCTCCGACATTTGTTCTTTATATGGAATGCCACTGTCCAATGATGAGCTTCATGTCTGAAAGCATGTCTTTGGAGTTTTCATTCCTAATATTTTGTCAAGTATATAAAACATGCTTGCTTTATATTATTTTTGAAGTTAGTCCTTGAAATCTGCCATTCAGAAGCAGGACAGCTTTTGCTGCTTTCCTTCCATTTCATTACACTTAATACCAGAATGGTTAAATCTGGTAGTCTAATATATATTTAAACTGACTTAATTTAATTTTGAAATTAATTTTTAACCGAAGAAAAAGTTAAAAAAACAAATAAATAACGTAATTAGAAAATGTGCTACCATACTAAACCTTATCGATGATTTGGAATAGACCAGTGTTTAAAAAAACTGAAAAATAATAACATGTAATTCAACTGACCAGGTCTTCATTCAACTGGAGGTTTGGGTTGACTTGTATTTAAACTGACTGAAACATGATAACATGTAATTCAAGAGAACATCTCTGGGATTCTTTGAGATGATCAATGTGGACTTGCATTCAAATTGACTGACAACATAAAAATATAATTCAAATGAACATCTGTAGATTCCAAGTCATTTAGTGAGACTAACATGACAATGTTGGCCCCAAAAACTATGAAATGCCTACTGTAAATTCACTTATTTCTGGGATACCAATTTATGTATACCTACAGTAAATTCACTTATTTCTGGGATACCAATTTATGTATACCTACAGTAAATTCACTTATTTCTGGGATACCAATTTATGTATACCTACTGTAAATTCACTTATTTCTGGGATACCAATTTATGTATGCCTACTGTAAATTCACTTATTCCTGGGATACCAATTTATGTATATCTACTGTAAATTCACTTATTCCTGGGATACCAATTTATGTATATCTACTGTAAATTCACTTATTTCTGGGATACCAATATATGTGCTTTTTGTGAGTGCTATAAATGAAATATTTAAAGATCCGATCAACATTGTTCCTTCTATGGAAAAAATATAACCCTTTCCCCAGTGTAAACAACGTATATACTGAACAACGTTAAAAAAAAATATTCACAGCAACTGTTTATGGATTTGGCAGTTGTTACATATATCTGATTTAATATATGTTTAATTTAATTGTTTGTTTGTCAGTTTTACATTTTTTTTTATTTTTCATTACATGACATTGTAATGTAAATTTATTAACTAGAGATGATGTTTTTTCTGAAAATCAAATAACCTGAATTATTCTTTGGTAAACAAGTAATGTTGACCTATTTCCTGACTATGATTCAAGGTTAGTGGCAACCATGTAAACAGGTTTTATTTTAAATTTAACATGATTGGTTGTTGTCAACGTCGAGAAGGGACTATAGTGAAGAAATAAACAACTTTTATTCTAAAAGTAAAAATGATTGGTTCTTGTCAGCATCATGTTAGGAGAACATTAAATAAATGATCACGTGACTTATTTCCCCCTTCATGATTTCCCAGTTTGGGGACTGTTTCGAAACCATGTATTAAAATATGATATAATCATTGTTTTAATGAAATATAGTTAGTTTCGGGCTTTTACATCTGACATATATCATTTTCTTTTGTTATAGCCAGTTTTTGAATGCAGGTTAACTTACCTTCAATTCATTTAGATTTTAAAGGATTAATTTGTATATCTGGAAATATGTGATGTGCTCATACAGAATTCTTGAACAAAGACAGTTTACCACCATGTATAGCCTATCTGTGTTAAAAAAGACATTGAACTCTATGACAACAACAACATGTTAGTATTTCACACAAGCATGTGTCAGTAATTAGGCAGTATATATACATGTTAGTATTTGACACAAGCTTATATTGGTTAGTATTGTGGCAGTATATATACATGTTAGTATTTTACACAAGCTTATATTGGTTAGTATTGTGGCAGTATATATGCATGTTAGTATCTAACACAAGCTTATATTGGTTAGTATTGTGGCAGTATATATACATGTTAGTATCTAACACAAGCTTATATTGGTTAGTATTGTGGCAGTATATATACATGTTAGTATCTAACACAAGCTTATATTGGTTAGTATTGTGGCAGTATATATGCATGTTAGTATCTAACACAAGCTTATATTGGTTAGTATTGTGGCAGTATATATACATGTTAGTATTTTACACAAGCATGTGTCAGTTAGTAATTAGGCAGTATATATGCATGTTAGTATTTGACACAAGCTTATATTGGTTAGTATTGTGGCAGTATATATACATGTTAGTATTTTACACAAGCATGTGTCAGTTAGTAATTAGGCAGTATATATGCATGTTAGTATTTTACACAAGCTGATATTGGTTAGTATTGTGGCAGTATATATACATGTTAGTATCTGACGCATACATGAGTCAGTTGTAAATATATATATATATATATATATATATATATATATATATATATATATATTTCTGCATGTGGGGGGGGTTTGATGCATGTATGTCAATTCGTATATATATCATGCATGATTTCAGAACCATTTTTCCTTGTTTCATTCTTTTTCCATCTATGTTATATCATACATGTGTGCAATATTATAGTTTCACAAACCTATAATTTTTCAATATCTCCATCCCAATTGTGTAAATTTTCAAATTTATACTGATTAATCATCCAAGGTAAAATTCTTCAAGTCATGTTATATGGAGAAAAAAAAAGACTGCCATCCAATAACTCTCAAGCCTGACACATTTCCACATATCAGTATAGTAAAGCACGGATTATCAAAACCCACCTGTAACTTAATTAGATTTCATAAAGCACGGATTATCAAAACCCACCTGTAAATTAATTATATTTCATAAAGCACAGATTATCAAAACCCACCTGTAACTTAATTAGATTTCAGAAAGCACGGATTATCAAAACCCACCTGTAACTTAGATTTCATAAAGCACGGATTATCAAAACCCACCTGTAACTTAATTAGATTTCATTTATATGATGAATATTGGTTAAAGAGGAAAATGAATGACAGAGTGATGATTGATGACTGATGCCTATTTTAGGTATGGTATTGTGACTAAAAGTGTCACTGGTCTTGATATGGTAAATTGGGTGACATGGATTCTATCCACACCTGTACTAACAAATGATTAACTTTATCATGCATCACTTCAACAAAGATGATTGATTGAGAGTTCATTTTGTAGGCTTTGACTATATAATGCTTCAGATCAGAAGTCTTTAACCAGTCTCGTATTTGCCTATAACAAATTAAGTCTTTATCAGGAGTCTATAACCAGTCTGGGATTTGCCTATAACAAATTAAGTCTTTATCAGGAGTCTATAACCAGTCTGGGATTTGCCTATAACAAATTAAGTCTTTATCAGGAGTCTTTAACCAGTCTGGGATTTTCCTATAACAAATTAAGTCTTTATCAGAAGTCTTTAACCAGTCTGGGATTTGTGTATAACAAATTAAGTCCTTACCAAAACCCTTGGCAACAACTGGTGCATGAAAAAGCTTTCTTTGCAATTCTAACTCTCTTCCCCCCCCCCCACCCAATAATGACTCATGTTGGTATTGTCACTTTATAAAAATAGCATTGTTGTTTATAGTATCATTATACTTTGAACTGTATTAGACCACATTTGCTTATGTAATTATAATTGAAGAAGATTTGATTTTTATGCAAATTTAAATTGTATACTATTTGATTGTTTATGTAATTAGAATTATATGCGATTAAATTTAATTGTTTATGTAATTACAAGTGTATCAGATTACACAGGATTGGTTATGTAATAATATTTTTATCAGATTACACATGACTGTCTATATAATTATAATTGCACATGACTGTCTTTATAGTTATAATTACACATGACTGTCTACATAGTTATAATTACACATGACTGTCTATATAGTTATAATTACACATGACTGTCTAAATAGTTATAATTACACATGACTGTCTATATAGTTATAATTACACTTGACTGTCTATATAGTTATAATTACACATGAATGTCTATATAGTTATAATTACACATGACTGTCTATATAGTTATAATTACACATGACTGTCTATATAGTTATAATTACACATGACTGTCCATATAGTTATAATTACACATGACTGTCTATATAGTTATAATTACACATGAATGTCTATATAGTTACAATTACACATGACTGTCTATATAGTTATAATTACACTTGACTGTCTATATAGTTATAATTACACATGACTGTCTATATAGTTATAATTACACATGACTGTCTATATAGTTATAATTACACATGAATGTCTATATAGTTATAATTACACATGACTGTCTATATAGTTATAAGTACACATGACTGTCTATATAGTTATAATTACACATGACTGTCTATATAGTTATAATTACACATGACTGTCTATATAGTTATAATTACACATGACTGTCTATATAGTTATAAGTACACATGACTGTCTGTATAGTTATAATTACACATGACTGTCTATATAGTTATAATTACACATGACTGTCTATATAGTTATAATTACACATGACTGTCTATATAGTTATAATTACACATGACTGTCTATATAGTTATAATTACACTTGACTGTCTATATAGTTATAATTACACATGACTGTCGATATAGTTATAATTACACATGACTGTCTACATAGTTATAATTACACATGACTGTCTACATAGTTATAATTACACATGACTGTCTATATAGTTATAATTACACATGACTGTCTATATAATTATAATTACTCTTGACTGTCTATATAATTATAATTACACATGATTGTCTATATAGTTATAATTATACATGACTGTCTATATAGTTATAATTACACATGACTGTCTATATAATTATAATTACACATGACTGTCTATATAGTTATAATTACACATGACTGTATTTATAGTTATAATTATACATGACTGTCTATCTAGTTATAATTACACATGACTGTCTATATAATTATAATTACACATGATTGTCTATATAGTTATAATTACACATGACTGTATATATAGTTATAATTACACATGACTGTCTATATAGTTATTATTACACTTGACTATCAAATTACACACGACTGTCTATATAATTATAATTACACTTGATAGTTTATGGTTCATATTTTGTTTATGGTATGTTCATACATTATTATACTTGTACAAGCCAATTATTACATTATTATACTTGTACAAAAATGTACAAGTCAATTGTACAAGTCAATTATTTTAAAGTATTAATTTTCATGCTTACAGGTATTGTTTATTGCATTTTACTGATAGCCCAAATATACAAACCTTTCTCGGCATATACTGTGAATCCAGAAGAGAAGCATAAAGTGAAAATAGTAATGATGATCAAGAAATGTGCTTATAGATTATGATAGTGGATGAAGTTAGCAGTGAATATAATGGATAATTCATTACAAGGTTTTACATATAAGGTACATAGTATTCATTCAGACATAAGCTAAAACTGTTAATTTGGTTTTAGGGATCACTGGATAATATCTGGATACAAATATGTATGCTTTAATAAAGACAAGGTTAAAGGACATAGAAATAATCTGAATGCAAGAATTACAATTTTGAACACTGAGCCCGGAGTAAGGATTATGAGAGAAGATTGATTTTAAGTTTGTATATGAAAAACATATATATATATATATATATATATATATATATATATATATATATATATATATATATATATATATATATATACATACATACATACATATAGATACATACATATAGATACATACATATAGATAGATACATACAGATAGACACATACATATAGATACATACATATAGATACATATATATATATATATATATATATATATATATATATATATATATATATATATATATATATATAGTTGGACTGGGATAATACCATTCACTGTTATTATAATTAATATTAAAGCCATTGTTATTCACTACATTCTTGGTAATTGGAGCCAGACAAGTATGCAGTGTCATGGCCTGTCTCCTTATTGTCAGATATTTCAAAAGCATGACTAATTAGAAATGATCTTTTTAAGGTAAATTTACTACTACATTAAAATATGGGGAAAATAAACAGTAGATGAAACCAAACAATGTAGTTATTTCAAAAATAACATTCACCCAGTATATTGATATTACCGTATATCTTTGCTAATAGTCTAACTGTAAACACCACAGACCCTGATGACATGCCATAATGTGCTGGTAAATCAGCATCTATGTTTGTTTATTCAACTGATTACTCCTAACAAACTGCACAGACCAAGATCTGCTGGATGTGCATTATGTGATGGCAGGTTGGAGTCTGTGCAGTCTCTAGCTGGACTTGACATGAAACAAAATATATATCGTATACTAGGGACTACATTATAAGGAAGGGGCCCCGAGTGGCTGAGTGGTCTAAAGCGCTCTCTATTACGGATCACTGCCATCTTACAACTGACTGTGTATGTTCGAGTCTCAGATTCGGCCAATGTGGGTATGTGAGAAAGCTTGCCAGTAGCTTCTCATGGGTCAGTGGTTCTTTCCGGGAGTCTTCCCAGGTTCTTCTTCCACCAATAATATTGGCCGCCATGTATAGCCTATTGTGTGCTGAAAAATAATGTTAAACCCTACAAAAAACAAAACAAAAAACAATATAAGGAGTCGTCTTACTGAGACTATATTAAGATTATAATTAATATTATTATTATTATTATTATTATTATTATTATTATTATTATTATACTTTCAAATATATTTTTTCTGCAAGAAACAGTAAATCTTATCACATCTGTCAATCAAGGCTTTACCAGAAATAATTTCAACAAGAAATTAGGTAATTTTTAGTTATGATTATGCAGTAAATACAATCGTTATATCATTTTGATTTGGGTTTCTGTGAAGATTAGAATATTTATCGGTACAAGGAAACAAAGCATAAAAACATAATGAAATAGACAGAAAAATCTTAGCTTTATCAAAAATTTGCAGGCAATAAGAAAACAACTATTCTATGCCCACTTAACTCTCTAGCCTGACAGCACACACTGCATACAATTTAGAGAACCGTGTAATGAAAAGTAAATGTGAAGCATCACTTCACACAATGCATACAATTTAGAGAATTGTGTAATGAAAAGTAAATGTGAAACATGACTTCACACAATGCATACAATTTAGAGAATTGTGTAATTAAAAGTAAATATGAAGCATGACTTCACACAATGCATACAATTTAGAGAACTGTGTAATGAAAAGTAAATGTGAAGCATGACTTCACACAATGCATACAATTTAGAGAACTGTGTAATTAAAAGTAAATGTGAAGCATGACTTCACACAATGCATACAATTTAGAGAACTGTGTAGTGAAAAGTAAATGTGAAGCATGACTTCACACAATGCATACAATTTAGAGAACTGTGTAGTGAAAAGTAAATGTGAAGCATGACTTCACACAATGCATACAATTTAGAGAACTGTGTAATTAAAAGTAAATGTGAAGCAGAGAAAGCTAGAGTTTAGTTAGCATATACTATACAAAATCAAAGTCTCAATTTAAATCAATTTAATTTAATTTAAATTTAAATTTAAATCACCCAAAATTTCATATATTACATATGTTTGTTGAAATTATTTGAGTTTTGTTTTTGGTTTACATGCAACTTTTTAAAGCAGTAAATGTCACATTGAAACCAGACAGGCAAACTGTTCATAAATGACCATTATGTAACATGAATATGACCTAATGCTGCACATACATCGTAACTAAAGTATATTTCAACATGGTCAAATAAAGTTTCTAAAAAAATGCTCCACAAAATTAAAAATGATATTTCAAAAACATGAAATTTCAGTTATTTTGAATATCAGTTTGAGTCAGAAGTACAATTTATATCCAACAGTGACAGAAACTGCCAATCTGCAGACATCATAGGTATATGACTAAAAACAAAATGTAAAGCTACTTTAAAAATCCTAATCACACACACACACACACACACACACACACACACACACACACATACACACACACACACATATGTTCATAATAACCAACCTTTCTTGTTGTAAAGTTTTGTAGTTACCATGTTTAAGCTGGTGAAATGTTTTTAAAAAATCTGAAAGGATATATACACATTATATGATGTTGTAATGAACTATACACAAGGAACGAGATCTGACCACCAAATATTTCAAACAAAAAGACACAAAATATTACAGATGATGTTGTAATGGACTATACACAAGGAACGAGATCTGACCACCAAATATTTCAAACAAAAATATTTCAAACAAAAGACATGAAATATTACAGATGATGTTCTTGGACCTTGTCTAGTTATGATGTACATGTTATGAATTATTCTGCTTGTGTCACGTAATGGTCGTTTGATGCACTATACAGCTGTCAACAATATCTAAACCCAAAATGCAAATCCATAAAGACAAACAAATGTAAAATATGAAATTTTAATTTATTTTAAATTGTTTGCAAATTTGATGCCTTTCTTTTAAAGTAATATATTTTTATTTTTCTAAAGTACAAGTAAATACCATTTTAATAGTTTACTGTCATAAAGCAGTAAACAGGATACATTATAAATTCCAAGAGTAAAATTTCTTTACAAAGAAATCTAACTTAGATATAGATGACAAAAATGGATATCTATCAAAATATTTAATCTTGCAATATCGGTTAAAAGTGACCAAATGTTTGTATGATGGTGTAGTTTTTCAAACTAAACAAGCAAATGACAAGAAAATTGGGAAATACCTAGAGTGATATCAAGACCTGAAATTTTACCATCTCTTAACATAATTATCATAAACGTGAATACGATAGTAATAAAATGACAATAATAACCCCCAAGTATAATCTCAAAACTCCCCAAACCAAACTTTTTACCCTGTTTATGAAAAACAACTTTAAAGGGCAGAAGCTATCTTGGTGCATATAAATATTCATTATGTAGTGTTGATATTCATTATGTAGTGTCGATATTCATTATGTAGTGCTGATATTCATTATGTAGTGTTGATATTTATTATGTAGTGTTGATATTCATTGTTGATTTTCATTATGTAGTGTTGATATTCATTATGTAGTGCTGATATTCATTATGTAGTGTTGATATTCATTATGTAGTGTTGATAATTATTATGTAGTATTGATATTCATTATGTAGTGCTGATATTCATTATGTAGTGTTGATTTTCATTATCTAGTATTGATATTCATTATGTAGTGTTGATATGTATTATGTTGTGTTGATATTCATTATGTAGTGTTGATTTTCATTATGTACATGTAGTGTTGATATTCATTATGTAGTGTTGATATTCATTATGTAGTGTTCATATTTATTATGTAGTGTTGATATTCATTATGTAGTGCTGATATTCATTATGTAGTGTTGATTTTCATTATGTAGTGTTGATATTATGTAGTGTTGATATTTATTATGTTTGTTGATATTCATTATGTACTGCTGATATTCATTATGTAGTGTTGATTTTCATTATGTACATGTAGTGTTGATATTCATTATGTAGTGCTGATATTCATTATGTAGTGTTGATATTTATTATGTAGTGCTGATATTCATTATGTAGTGTTGATATTCATTATGTAGTGTTGATATTCATTATGTAGTGCTGATATTCATTATGTAGTGTTGATTTTCATTATGTACATGTAGTGTTGATATTCATTATGTAGTGTTGATATTCATTATGAAGTGCTGATATTCATTATGTAGTGTTGATATTCATTAGGTAGTGTTGATATTCATTATGTAGTGTTGATATTCATTATGTAGTGCTGATATTCATTATGTAGTGTTGATATTCATTATGTAGTGTTGATATTCATTATGTAGTGTTGATATTTATTATGTTGTGTTGATATTCATTGTTGATTTTCATTATGTAGTGTTGATATTCATTATGTAGTGCTAATATTCATTATGTAGTGTTGATATTCATTATGTAGTGTTGATATTCATTATGTAGTGTTGATATTCATTATGTAGTGCTGATATTCATTATGTAGTGTTGATATTCATTATGTAGTGTTGATTTTCATTATGTACATGTAGTGTTGATTTTCATTATGTAGTGTTGATATTCATTATGTAGTGTTGATATTCATTATGTAGTGTTGATATTCATTATGTAGTGCTGATATTCATTATGTAGTGTTGATATTTATTATGTAGTGTTGATATTTATTATGTAGTGTTGATATTCATTATGTAGTGTTGATATTATGTTGTGTTGATATTCATTATGTAGTGTTGATTTTCATTATGTACATGTAGTGTTGATATTCATTATGTAGTGCTGATATTCATTATGTAGTGTTGATATTCATTATGTAGTGTTGATATTCATTATGTAGTGTTGATATTTATTATGTTGTGTTGATATTCAATGTTGATTTTCATTATGTAGTGTTGATATTTATTATGTAGTGTTGATATTCATTATGTAGTGTTGATATTTATTATGTTGTGTTGATATTCATTATGTAGTGTTGATTTTCATTATGTACATGTAGTGCTGTTATTCATTATGTAGTGTTGATATTCATTATGTAGTGTTGATATTCATTATGTAGTGCTGATATTTATTATGTAGTGTTGATATTCATTATGTAGTGTTGATATTTATTATGTTGTGTTGATATTCATTATGTAGTGTTGATATTCATTATGTAGTGCTGATATTCATTATGTAGTGTTGATTTTCATTATGTAGTGTTGATATTCATTATGTAGTGCTGATATTCATTATGTAGTGTTGATATTCATTATGTAGTGTTGATATTCATTATGTAGTGTTGATTTTCATTATGTAGTGTTGATATTCATTATGTAGTGTTGATATTCATTATGTAGTGCTGATATTCATTATGTAGTGTTGATATTTATTATGTTGTGTTGATATTCATTATGTAGTGTTGATATTTATATACGAGTGTACAAAATAATTTGATAGTTCATGAAAGATGAAATAAAAGCACAAAAAATAATATGAATATGTAGTAATACAGATGATGGTGATTTTAAATGGATGACAAGAATGCCCCATATAGATGATGTTGATATTAACTTGATGACAAGAATGCCCCATATAGATGATGTTGATATTAACTTGATGACAAGAATGCCCAATATAGATCATGTTGATATTAACTTGATGACAAGAATGCCCAATATAGATCATGTTGATATTAACTTGATGACAAGAATGCCTAATATAGATGATGAAGGTATTAATTTGATAACCATAATGCCTAATATAGATGATTATATGACAAGAATGCCTAATATAGATGATGAAGGTATTAATTAGATGACAAGAATGCCTAATATAGATGATTATATGACAAGAATGCCTAATATAGATGATGAAGGTATTAATTAGATGACAATAATGCCTAATATAGATGATTAGATGACAAGAATGCCTAATATAGATGATGAAGGTATTAATTAGATGACAATAATGCCTAATATAGATGATTATATGACAAGAATGCCTAATATAGATGATGAAGGTATTAATTAGATGACAAGAATGCCTAATATAGATGATTAGATGACAAGAATGCCTAATAAAGATGAAGAAGATATTAATTAGATGACAAGAATACCTAATATAAATGATGATGGTATTAATTAGATGACAAGATTAATGCCTAATAAAGATGAAGAAGATATTAATTAGATTTTAAGAATACCTACCGTAATATAAATGATGACGGTATTAATTAGATGACAAGAATAATGCCTAATAAAGATGAAGAAGATATTAATTAGATGACAAGAATGCCTAATATAAATGATGATAGTATTAATTAGATGACAAGAATGCCTAATATAGATGACATTGATATTAACTTGATGACAAGAATGCTTAATATAGATGATGATGATGATGATGATGATGATGATGATGATGATGATGATGATATAAAATGACAGGATGACAGGGTGCTAAAGAAGTCCACAGAAACAATAGCAAGATATAGTACAGTTGACCTTGCATTTGTGAAACAAAAACACAAATATAATATTTTTGGTCACAAATCTAAAAACACAGTACATATACAGGAATCTAAGTGATGCTAAGGAACGTCCACATTTGATACATAATTAAATATGCAAATTGTAAAACTTTAATCTACTCTAAAACCTAAAATTCTAGAATTAATTTAACTTCTATTAGCAAAGCAAACAGTCTAATCTATATACATGCACTAGTAAATTAAGACTAAAATCTCCAACCTCAGCAGAACTTATATTAATAATAAAAATTAATAACCAAACATATCAATAACATAATTTTTTAAAAGACTAACCTCTCCTTCTAGTTCCTTCTCCTTGAAAGAATTGTAATTAAAAATGGGTGGGTTTAACCCACTCTGAATTGAAATAAATAGGCTTAAAAAAATGAAAACAGGATGGAATGTCCATAGCAAATTAATTTTCCTGTATTACACTACAATAAAAAAAGTCTGTAACAAAGCATTTTTGTCCTGAGTAGAAAGATTTGACCATGAAAATTAAATAATCATACCAATGGTCAGTGCTCAAAAATTGTTAAATTTACTGCCTGAAAATTGATGCAATTCCCTACGTTTGTCAATTTACTGCCTGACAAATCAACACAATTCCATACATTTGTCAATTTACTGCCTGAACAATCGACACAATTCCATACATTTGTCAATTTACTGCCTGACAAATCAACACAATTCAATACATTTGTCAATTTACTGCCTGACGAATCAACACAATTCCATACATTTGTCAATTTACTGCCTGACAAATCGACACAATTCGATACATTTGTCAATTTACTGCCTGAACAATCGACACAATTCGATACATTTGTCAATTTACTGCCTGACAAATCAACACAATTCGATACATTTGTCAATTTACTGCCTGACAAATCAACACAATTCGATACATTTGTCAATTTACTGCCTGACAAATCAACACAATTCCATACATTTGTCAATTTACTGCCTGACAAATCAACACAATTCCATACATTTGTCAATTTACTGCCTGACAAATCGACACAATTCCATACATTTGTCAATTTACTGCCTGACAAATCAACACAATTTCATACATTTGTCAATTTACTGCCTGACAAATCAACACAATTCCATATGTTTGTCAATTTACTGCCTGACAAATCGACACAGTTCCATACATTTGTCAATTTACTGCCTGACAATTCGACACAGTTCCATACATTTGTCAATTTACTGCCTGACAAATCAACACAGTTCCATACATTTATCTATTTATTACCTGATAAAATAACACAATGTAAGAATGATCTAATATACTAACTTACAACATCTATTGTGATAATTACTCATAGGAAGTACTGACCTCAAATGCATGCTAATTCTTTTCCACAAAAGGATGCATACTTACTGTTAAAAATATTAAAGTTTGTGGTTGGTTGCAGAGAAATTAAATATGGCAATTTCACATGTGTTAAGACTACAGTAACAATGCTAGGCTAAAACTGTTCAACATTTAAGTTCAAGTTTTTGTCCCTACCCTTTCCAGGGAAGAAATGGAGATTGTGCAAAACTACCTATTCTCATATACATGTAATCATGCATGTGCACATGCAAATGTCAAAGATAAATATGGGGATATACTGTATTTCTGCAGATTCCTGGTCTAATCTTTAAGTCCAAAGATATACAGGAATAGTAATTTTTGATAAATTATTTTTGTTTGAACTGTTTACCTTTCTGTCATGAATGACAAGCATATGTAGAACTGTGTTTCCATTGGCATCTTGAAGGTTGGGGTTAGCTCCCTTGGCTCGCAGAAGTCTCACACATTCTTCTTGACCCAGACATGCAGCAAAACTTAGGGGATACTCTCCAAAGTAAACATACCTGAATAATAGACAAATAAAGTTTAAACAAGATCAACTGCAGTGGCTTGTCATTACTTCATCACACATTTGTACTTTGACCCAATCATATTAAACCTTCGACTTGCCAAATCATGATAGTCATGGACTCTGTGATCATAAACCAGTATGTTACAGTAAGTGTCTTCCAGCAATGATTGCGTTAATGTAATTGAAAAACAAATCTTACGTGTTTGTGCTCTAATAAACAATAGCAAAGAGAGTAAAAACAACAAGATTTGTAAAATTTCATACATAATTTATTTTCCTCTAATGAGATTGTAGAAATGGAAAAAGAACTTAGTTTTAAGAATCAAATCCAAAAATAATCCAAGAATAATCCACAAATTTAATTACAAAAACCCTAGTAATTAAATGTTCTAATACCGTAGTCAAGTTTGAGTCCATTTGGAAAATCCAAGATGGAAGACAATGGCATAGAGTCATGTTGGAAAATCCAAGACGGAAGATGATGACATATGCTGAAGTCTGTTTTGTGCTTATCTATAGTTCCTTGTAGAATCACAAGATTTAACACTCCAATGTTGGAAATCCGAATAAGATTTTAATAAACTGTCTTTGTCCAAGAAGTTTATATGTGCACATCAAATATTTCCAGAGATACAAATTAATCCTTTAAAATTCAAATGAAGTGAAGAAGTGTTAACATGGATTCTAAAACTTGGCTACAATTAAAGAAAATGTCTTAAATCTGTAAAAGCCCAAAACTTAAAATATATTTCTAAAACAAAGGTTATATCCTAAACTAATATGTAGGTTTTAAAAAAATACCCAAATTGCTAAATCATGAAATGGGGTCATGTGATTGTTTATATATAACATATTCCTAACATGATCCTGACAAGAAAAAATCATTTACTTTAAGAATAAAAGGTTGTTTACTCCTAATTTACTAGTCCCATCTTGACCCTGACAACAACCAATCATTTTGAAATAAATATCAAAGTTGTTTAAGTGGTTTCCACTAAGTTAACCTTGAATCACGGAAAGAATCTAGGTCAACATTACTTATTTACCAAAGAATAATTTGATCAACCGATTCGCTGAAAAAACATCTCTAGTGAACAAATTTAAATTACAATTGCATGTAATGAAAAACAAAAAAAAAGATTTTAAAACTTGCAACATTATTAAATTAAAACAAATATATATCAAATCAGATATGCATAATAATACATATAATTTTATTACCATTTAATACAATGGAATTTACTAACAATACCTGCCTTATAACAGAAACCATAGCGTAAGTATGTGTATGACTATAATTACCCTTCATAGTTTATGTAAGTATGTGTATGATTATGATAATTACCCTTCATAGTTTATGTAAGTATTTTTAATGATTATAATTACCCTTCATAGTTTATGTAAATATGTGTATGACTGATAATTACCCTTCATAGTTTATGTAAGTATGTGTATGATTATGATAATTACCCTTCATAGTTTATGTAAGTATGTGTATGACTATGATAATTACCCTTCATAGTTTATGTAAGTATGTGTATGACTATGATAATTACCCTTCATAGTTTATGTAAGTATGTGTATGACTATGATAATTACCCTTCATAGTTTATGTAAGTATGTGTATGATTATGATAATTACCCTTCATAGTTTATGTAAGTATGTGTATGACTTATAATTACCCTTCATAGTTTATGTAAGTATGTGTATGATTATGATAATTACCCTTCATAGTTTATGTAAGTATGTGTATGATTATGATAATTACCCTTCATAGTTTATGTAAGTATGTGTATGATTATGATAATTACCCTTCATAGTTTATGTAAATATGTGTATGACTGATAATTACCCTTCATAGTTTATGTAAGTATTTTTAATGATTATAATTACCCTTCATAGTTTATGTAAATATGTGTATGACTGATAATTACCCTTCATAGTTTATGTAAGTATGTGTATGATTATGATAATTACCCTTCATAGTTTATGTAAGTATTTTTAATGATTATAATTACCCTTCATAGTTTATGTAAGTATGTGTATGATTATGATAATTACCCTTCATAGTTTATGTAAGTATGTGTATGACTTACAATTACCCTTCATAGTTTATGTAAGTATGTGTATGATTATGATAATTACCCTTCATAGTTTATGTAAGTATGTGTATGACTTATAATTACCCTTCATAATATTTATAAGTATGTGTATGACTATGATAATTACCCTTCAAAGTTTATGTAAGTATGTGTATGACTTATAATTACCCTTCATAGTTTATGTAAGTATGTGTATGACTATGATAATTACCCTTCATAGTTTATGTAAGTATGTGTATGACTTATAATTACCCTTCATAGTTTATGTAAGTATGTGTATGACTTATAATTACCCTTCATAGTTTATGTAAGTATGTGTATGACTTATAATTACCCTTCATAGTTTATGTAAGTATGTGCATGACTATGATAATTACCCTTCATAGTTTATGTAAGTATGTATATGATTATGATAATTACCCTTCATAGTTTATGTAAGTATGTGTATGATTATGATAATTACCCTTCATAGTTTATGTAAGTATGTGTATGACTTACAATTACCCTTCATAGTTTATGTAAGTATGTGTATGACTATGATAATTACCCTTCATAGTTTATGTAAGTATGTGTATGATTATGATAATTACCCTTCATAGTTTATGTAAGTATGTGTATGACTTATAATTACCCGTCATAGTTTATGTAAGTATGTATATGACTATGATAATTACCCTTCATAGTTTATGTAAGTATGTGTATGATTATGATAATTACCCTTCATAGTTTATGTAAGTATGTGTATGACTTATAATTACCCTTCATAGTTTATGTAAGTATGTGTATGACTTATAATTACCCGTCATAGTTTATGTAAGTATGTATATGACTATGATAATTACCCTTCATAGTTTATGTAAGTATGTGTATGATTATGATAATTACCCTTCATAGTTTATGTAAGTATGTGTATGACTTATAATTACCCTTCATAGTTTATGTAAGTATGTGTATGACTTATAATTACCCTTCATAGTTTATGTAAGTATGTGTATGACTTATAATTACCCGTCATAGTTTATGTAAGTATGTATATGACTATGATAATTACCCTTCATAGTTTATGTAAGTATGTGTATGATTATGATAATTACCCTTCATAGTTTATGTAAGTATGTGTATGACTTATAATTACCCTTCATAGTTTATGTAAGTATGTGTATGACTATGATAATTACCCTTCATAGTTTATGTAAGTATGTGTATGATTATGATAATTACCCTTCATAGTTTATGTAAGTATGTGTATGACTATAATTACCCGTCATAGTTTATGTAAGTATGTGTATGATTATGATAATCACCCTTCATAGTTTATGTAAGTATGTGTATGACTGATAATTACCCTTCATAGTTTATGTAAGTATGTGTATGACTATGATAATTACCCTTCATAGTTTATGTAAGTATGTGTATGATTATGATAATTACCCTTCATAGTTTATGTAAGTATGTGTATGACTTATAATTACCCGTCAAGGTTTATGTAAGTATGTGTATGATTATGATAATTACCCTTCATAGTTTATGTATGTGTATGACTATAATTACCCTTCATAGTTTATGTAAGTATGTGAATGATTATAATTATCCTTCATAGTTTATGTAAGTATGTGTATGATTATAATTACCCTTCATAATATTTATAAGTATGTGTATGACTATGACAATTACCCTTCATAGTTTATGTAAGTATGTGTATGACTTATAATTACCCTTCATAATATTTATAAGTATGTGTATGACTATGACAATTACCCTTCAAAGTTTATGTAAGTATGTGTATGACTGATAATTACCCTTCATTGCTTATGTAAGTATGTGTATGACTATAATTACCCTTCATAGTTTATGTAAGTATGTATATGACTATGATAATTACCCATCATAGTTTATGTAAGTATGTGTATGATTATGATAATTACCCTTCATATTTTATGTAAGTATGTGTTTGACTTATAATTACCCATCATAGTTTATGTAAGTATGTGTATGATTATGATAATTACCCTACATAGTTTATGTAAGTATGTGAATGATTATAATTATCCTTCATAGTTTATGTAAGTATGTGTATGATTATAATTACCCTTCATAGTTTATGTAAGTATGTGTATGACTATAATTACCCTTCATAGTTTATGTAAGTATGTGTATGACTATGATAATTACCCTTCATAGTTTATGTAAGTATGTGTATGACTGATAATTACCCTTCATAGTTTATGTAAGTATGTGTATGATTATGATAATTACCCTTCATAGTTTATGTAAGTATTTTTAATGATTATAATTACCCTTCATAGTTTATGTAAGTATGTGTATGATTATAATTACCCTTCATAGTTTATGTAAGTATGTGTATGATTATGATAATTACCCTTCATAGTTTATGTAAGTATGTGTATGACTGATAATTACCCTTCATAGTTTATGTAAGTATGTGTATGATTATGATAATTACCCTTCATAGTTTATGTAAGTATTTTTAATGATTATAATTACCCTTCATAGTTTATGTAAGTATTTTTAATGATTATAATTACCCTTCATAGTTTATGTAAGTATGTGTATGATTATGATAATTACCCTTCATAGTTTATGTAAGTATGTGTATGATTATGATAATTACCCTTCATAGTTCATGTAAGTATGTGTATGACTTATAATTACCCTTCATAATATTTATAAGTATGTGTATGACTATGATAATAACCCTTCATAGTTTATGTAAGTATGTGTATGACTATGATAATTACCCTTCATAGTTTATGTAAATATGTGTATGACTATAATTACCCTTCATAGTTTATGTAAGTATGTGTATGACTATGATAATTACCCTTTATAGTTTATGTAAGTATGTGCATGACTTATAATTACCCTTCATAGTTTATGTAAGTATGTGTATGACTATGATAATTACCCTTTATAGTTTATGTAAGTATGTGTATGACTGATAATTACCCTTCATAGTTTATGTAAGTATGTGTATGACTGATAATTACCCTTCATAGTTTATGTAAGTATGTGTATGATTATAATTACCCTTCATAGTTTATGTAAGTATGTGTATGACTGATAATTACCCTTCATAGTTTATGTAAGTATGTGTATGATTATAATTACCCTTCATAGTTTATGTAAGTATGTGTATGACTGATAATTACCCTTCATAGTTTATGTAAGTATGTGTATGATTATAATTACCCTTCATAGTTTATGTAAGTATGTGTATGACTATAATTACCCTTCATAGTTTATGTAAGTATGTGTATGATTATGATAATTATCCTTCATAGTTTATGTAAGTATGTGCATGACTTATAATTACCCTTCATAGTTTATGTAAGTATGTGTATGACTATGATAATTACCCTTTATAGTTTATGTAAGTATGTGTATGACTGATAATTACCCTTCATAGTTTATGTAAGTATGTGTATGACTGATAATTACCCTTCATAGTTTATGTAAGTATGTGTATGATTATGATAATTATCCTTCATAGTTTATGTAAGTATGTGTATGACTGATAATTACCCTTCATAGTTTATGTAAGTATGTGTATGATTATAATTACCCTTCATAGTTTATGTAAGTATGTGTATGATTATGATAATTACCCTTCATAGTTTATGTAAGTATGTGTATGACTATGATAATTACCCGTCATAGTTTATGTAAGTATGTGTATGACTATGATAATTACCCTTCATAGTTTATGTAAGTATGTGTATGACTGATAATTACCCTTCATAGTTTATGTAAGTATGTGTATGATTATGATAATTATGCTTCATAGTTTATGTAAGTATGTGTATGACTATGATAATTACCCTTCATAGTTTATGTAAGTATGTGTATGACTATGATAATTACCCTTCATAGTTTATGTAAGTATGTGTATGACTATAATTACCCTTCAAAGTTTATGTAAGTATGTGTATGACTATGATAATTACCCTTTATAGTTTATGTAAGTATGTGTATGACTGATAATTACCCTTCATAGTTTATGTAAGTATGTGTATGACTATGATAATTACCCTTCATAGTTTATGTAAGTATGTGTATGATTATGATAATTACCCTTCATAGTTTATGTAAGTATGTGTATGACTATAATTACCCTTCATAGTTTATGTAAGTATGTGTATGACTATGATAATTACCCTTCATAGTTTATGTAAGTATGTGTATGACTGATAATTACCCTTCAAAGTTTATGTAAGTATGTGTATGACTATGATAATTACCCTTCATAGTTCGTCTTCTCACACAAATCAACCCATTCATGATCCTGATTGTCCATACGGGACTCCTTCTGGTCATCTGGACAGAAAAACTTCCCACAGCAACGGCAATGGTAATCAGCCCCTTTGTCCAGTAAGAACTTGACCATGGCTGGGTCTTCATTTACAATGGCCATGTGGAGAACATTCTCTCCTGCAGAGGAGAGAAACAACTGGAAGTCAAAGATCCCTCAATGCTTGTTATGAGAGATACTAGCCATGCCCATCATTATGGAAAAAAACTGAAGATTTTTTTGGGAAACCTATACATTGACAATATACGTTAAAAATCATAGTTAACAATATACTGAAAGGTTTTGCCTTTCTTCAGCATGTAATATGCGCATTTTTTTAAAAATAGATTATACCAGCCTAAATAGCCTTGTGCCCAAGAAGTTCTTAAATGTCAAAAGCATAAACTGGGTTGATACTGTAATCAAACTTTCAATTTAGGAAAAAATATTTAAGTGGTGGAACTTTATCTAACATAATTATGCTTTGTTTTCATTCTTAACAACATCTGGTGCATAAAGGTGTTCCTAATTTAGTAATCATTTTACATTTATTAAACAACTTTAAACATTCCAACTATAAATGAATGACAACCATTCAACATTTGTAAACTTTATCCATAAATTCAGAAAAAATATCTCAACCTTTGTAGTAGTCAATTAAGAAACTAGGATCTAATTAATTCCTTGGAAAATGGGAAGATAAACAAATCATTTATTTGAACTCAGATAAGGATCTAAATTTGATTGAGTAAGAAATTTGTTCACAGATGCTCCATCATAATACCTACTTAATTTAAAATTTTAACCAAGGTGTCAGATGGAGAGAAAAAGGCCAACACTTTATTACACAAAACACATCTTTACTAACATTATGGCATAAATATTAGAGACGTATTTCATATCAAGACAGTGATTTACTGAATTATTTGTCATGGGGTGTGTACTACGGAACTCTTTTCCTCTCTACTGATACATTGGTAGTTTTCTGTCAGAAAGGAATGTAAGCTTTATTAGTATTAAAAACATGTTTTCATTTTTCTAATAATTCAAAATTATCAGTAAAATAACACAGTAATAGTATCTGTCGCATATTACTACTGAATATTACAAATATAAATATTATATTTATTAACCTTTAAACATTGTGTAACATGTGTCAAGTATGAAAACATGGCAGACTAATAGGATGTTAATGAACATTGATGGGTAAAATCCAACTTTTGGAAAATAAATGAATTTAAATCATATTTTAAGTTATTTAGTAGCAATTTCAATGTGTCAAGCACACATAATCCTTTTGTACGAAGTAAAATCATTATTAGATTTTCAGGATATCCGGTTTTTCCTCTGTTCAGATTTATTTAATTCCCCTAACTAAATATTTTTCTCATTTGCTGAGACTGTGTGTTTAGTGACACAAATTTCTTACTCACAGACATTGCAACCACTTTATATAATCACAAAAACTGCAAGCAGGAAACGTGTAAATGGCCGATGTTCCAAAAAGCTAAAATTACCATAATATTCCTCAGATATGTAGATGTCATTGATGAGTTTGGGAAAATGGAAAAGAAGCCGTTTGGCCAAATCAGCATGAACAGCAGAGGAATTGAGAAGACAAAGATGAAGAATGGACTCGCCCACTGTCCCTGTTTGGCTAATATCCCAGCATACCTCACGGAACTTCCTCTCTGCAACAGAAAGATACCCAAAACATTATTGCAACTTGAAAAATTGAACCCAATTTAATACAGTATGAAAACAATACCAACTTTCACATCGCTGTGTTAATAAAACTCTTGCTCAACATGTAATCTGCATTATAAGTCATAACGGTGAAGATGTACAATAAGTTATCACGGTGAAGATGTATAAAAAAAACTAATACAAATTATGCAAGTGTCATACATCTTAAAGAATACTGGTAAGGAAGAATTAGACATTTGTGATTTATATGTCTTAATGAATACTGGTGTGGAACAATTAGATATATTTCCCTCATGTCTTAAACCAACTTGACATGGAACAATTAGACATGTGCCTAGCATCTTAAAGAATATTGACAATGAAGACTTAGACATAGGTGACTCACATCTTAAAACACACTGATATGATGGTATGGAACAATTAGATATATGTACCTGACTTGTCTTAAAGAATATTGACAATGAGCCATTACAAATATGTGACTCAAGTCTTAAAACTCAATCACATGGAACAATTACACATATGTGCCTAGTATGTCTTAAAGAATATTGACAATGAAGACTTAGACATAGGTGACTCGTGTCTTAAAACACAATGATATGATGGTATGGAACAATTATACTTAAGTGTCCCAAATATTAAAGCATACTTACATGAAACAGTAAGATATAGTCTCTTGTGACATAAAGCATTGATGACATGAAACAATAAGATATAGTCTCTTGTGATTAAAAGTATTAATGACATGAAATAATAAGATATATGTCTCTTTTGACATAAAGCATTAATGACATGAAACAATAAGATATACTCTCTTGTGACTAAAAGTATTAATGACATGAAACAATAATATATATGTCTCTTGTGACATAAAGCATTAATGACATGGAACAATAAGATATATGTCTCTTGTGACATAAAGCATTAATGACATGAAACAATAAGATATATGTCTCTTGTGACATAAAGCATTAATGACATAGAACAATAAGATATATGTCTCTTGTGACTAAAAGTATTAATGACATAGAACAATAAGATATATGTCTCTTGTGACACAAAGCATTAATGACATGAAACAATAAGATATGTCTCTTGTGACTAAAAGCATTAATGACATGAAACAATAAGATATACTCTCTTGTGACTAAAAGTATTAATGACATGAAACAATAAGATATATGTCTCTTGTGACATAAAGCATTAATGACATGGAACAATAAGATATATGTCTCTTGTAACTAAAAGCATTAATGACATGAAACAATAAGATATATGTCTCTTGTGACTAAAAGTATTAATGACATGAAACAATAAGATATATGTCTCTTGTGACATAAAGCATTGATGACATCGAACAATAAGATATAGTCTCTTGTGACTAAAAGCATTAATGACATCGAACAATAAGATATAGTCTCTTGTGACTAAAAGTATTAATGACATGAAACAATAAGATACATGTCTCTTGTGACATAAAGCATTAATGACATGAAACAATAAGATATATGTCTCTTGTGACTAAAAGCATTGATGACATGAAACAATAAGATATATGTCTCTTGTGACATAAAGCATACTGACATAGAACAGTAAGATATAGTCTCTTGTGACATAAAGCATTGATGACATGAAACAATAAGATATATGTCTCTTATGACTAAAAGTATTAATGACATGGAACAATAAGATATAGTCTCTTGTGACTAAAAGCATTAATGACATGAAACAATAAGATATAGTCTCTTGTGACTAAAAGTATTAATGACATGAAACAATAAGATATAGTCTCTTGTGACATAAAGCATTGATGACATGAAACAATAAGATATATGTCTCTTGTGACTAAAAGTATTAATGACATGAAACAATAAGATATATGTCTCTTGTGACATAAAGCATTGATGACATGAAACAATAAGATATATGTCTCTTGTGACTAAAAGTATTAATGACATGAAACAATAAGATATATGTCTCTTGTGACATAAAGCATTGATGACATGGAACAATAAGATATATGTCTCTTGTGACATAAAGCATTGATGACATGAAACAATAAGATATATGTCTCTTGTGACATAAAGCATTGATGACATGGAACAATAAGATATATGTCTCTTGTGACATAAAGCATTGATGACATGGAACAATAAGATATATGTCTCTTGTGACATAAAGCATTGATGACATGGAACAATAAGATATATGTCTCTTGTGACATAAAGCATTGATGACATGAAACAATAAGATATATGTCTCTTGTGACTAAAAAGCATTGATGACATGAAACAATAAGATATATGTCTCTTGTGATTAAAAGTATTAATGACATAGAACAATAAGATATAGTCTCTTGTGACTAAAAGCATTAATGACATGAAACAATAAGATATAGTCTCTTGTGACTAAAAAGCATTGATGACATGAAACAATAAGATATATGTCTCTTGTGACAAAAAGTATTAATGACATGGAACAATAAGATATAGTCTCTTGTGACTAAAAGTATTAATGACATGAAACAATAAGATATATGTCTCTTGTGACAAAAAGCATTAATGACATGGAACAATAACATATAGTCTCTTGTGACTAAAAGTATTAATGACATGAAACAATAAGATATATGTCTCTTGTGACATAAAGCATACTGACATAGAACAGTAAGATATAGTCTCTTGTGACATAAAGCATTCATGACATGAGACAATAACATATATGTCTCTTGTGACTAAAAGTTTTAATGACATGGAACAATAAGATATAACCTCTTGTGACTAAAAAGCATTAATGACATGAAACAATAAGATATATGTCTCTTGTGACTAAAAGTATTAATGACATGGAACAATAAGATATAGTCTCTTGTGACTAAAAAGCATTGATGACATGAAACAATAAGATATATGTCTCTTGTGACTAAAAGTATTAATGACATGGAACAATAAGATATAGTCTCTTGTGACTAAAAAGCATTGATGACATGAAACAATAAGATATATGTCTCTTGTGACTAAAAGTATTAATGACATCGAACAATAAGATATAGTCTCTTGTGACTAAAAAGCATTGATGACATGAAACAATAAGATATATGTCTCTTGTGACATAAAGCATACTGACATGGAACAATAAGATATAGTCTCTTGTGACATAAAGCATACTGACATGGAACAATAAGATATATGTCTCTTGTGACTAAAAGTATTAATGACATGAAACAATAAGATATATGTCTCTTGTGACAAAAAGTATTAATGACATGGAACAATAAGATATAGTCTCTTGTGACTAAAAGCATTGATAACATGAAACAATAAGATATATGTCCCTTGTATAAATAAGCATACTGACATGGAACAATAAGATATAGTCTCTTGTGACATAAAGCATACTGACATGGAACAATAAGATATAGTCTGTTGTGACATAAAGCATTGATGACATCGAACAATAAGATATAGTCTCTTGTGACTAAAAGTATTAATGACATCGAACAATAAGATATAGTCTCTTGTGACATAAAACATTGATGACATGAAACAATAAGATATATGTCTCTTGTGACTAAAAGTATTAATGACATGAAACAATAAGATATATGTCTCTTGTGACTAAAAGTATTAATGACATGAAACATTTCTTTCAAGCAACTTCAATCATAAACAATATTAATTTAATTCTATTATATTATTTTTTCATTTACCAAATCTAACTTGTTGTTAATTAAAGAAATTCATGCATTTTTCAACTAATGAACTGCATATTCATCTATCTCAAATACTAGTTATTTTCATCTTTTCAGATGTATACCACCATTTATAATAATGACCATGAAGCTTATAAGGAATTCTAGCTAAGATAATAAAACTTCATCAAAATAAATTAAATTCTGTAAATTGATTTGCCCAATTTTGCTATAGTATCCACACATTATAACACTATCAATTGAGTTATTGAGTATACTGCTACAGTATCCACACATTATAACACTATCAATTGAGTTATTGAGTATACTGCTACAGTATCCACACATTATAACACTATCAATTGAGTTATTGAGTATACTGCTACAGTATCCACACATTATAACACTATCAATTGAGTTACTGAGTATACAGCTACAGTATCCACACATTATAACACTATCAATTGAGTTACTGAGTATACAGCTACAGTATCCACACATTATAACACTATCAATTGAGTTACTGAGTATACTGCTACAGTATCCACACAATATAACACAAGCAATTGAGTTACTGAGTATACTGCTACAGTATCCACAGATTATAACACTAGCAATTGAGTTACTGAGTATACTGCTACAGTATCCACACATTATAACACTAGCAATTGAGTTACTGAGTATACTGCTACAGTATCCACACATTATAACATTATCAATTGAGTTATTGAGTATACAGCTACAGTATCCACACATTATAACACTATCAATTGAGTTATTGAGTATACAGCTACAGTATCCACACATTATAACACTATCAACTGAGTTATTGAGTATACAGCTACAGTATCCACACATTATAACACTATCAATTGAGTTATTGAGTATACAGCTACAGTATCCACACATTATAATAATATCAATTGAGTTATTGAGTATACAGCTACAGTATCCACACATTATAACACTATCAATTGAGTTATTGAGTATACAGCTACAGTATCCACACATTATAACACTATCAATTGAGTTATTGAGCATACAGCTACAGTATCTACACATTATAACACTATCAATTGAGTTATTGAGTATACTGCCTTATATAGTTTGACCAACTTATCATAACCTGCATGATGTTGATACTAACATGTATATATACTGCCACAATACTAACCAATATAAGCTTGTGTAAAATACTAACATGTATATATACTGCCAAATTACTGAAACATGCTTTGTGTGAAATACTAACATGTTGTTTTTGTTGTTAAAGAGTTTGATGCCATATTTTAGCACAAGATAGGCTATAATGGTGGCCAGTATTATTAATGAAGGAAGAACCCTGGAAAACCCAAAAAAGAACCACTGACCCACAAGAAGCTTTCTCACATACCCACATTGGATGAGCCAGAGACTCAAACCCATGCAGACAGAGGTGAGATGGCAGTGATCCATAATGGTGAGTGCTTTAGACAACTCAGCCACTCAGTGCCTGTATTTGCATGATAGAATAATCCTTTAAATACAGTCTTCTAAGGACAGTGAGTATAGTAACTATAGTGAGGCCTTGTAGTACTGTAACTAGACAAGGCCTTGTAGTGGCAGAGTACTGTAACTAGACAAGGTCTTGTAGTGGCAGAGTACTGTAACTAGACAAGGTCTTGTAGTGGCAGAGTACTGTAACTAGACAAGGCCTTGTAGTGGCAGAGTACTGTAACTAGACAAGGCCTTGTAGTGGCAGAGTACTGTAACTAGACAAGGTCTTGTAGTGGCAGAGTACTGTAACTAGACAAGGCCTTGTAGTGGCAGAGTACTGTAACTAAAGCAAACAACGGCCTCTAATAGATTTTTTAAAAATTGTTTATATAATAACAACTAAAATCATGTTCCCATTTCTTGATGATCAGTAGAAATCATGAAAATTTAAGATGCACATATATTTCAAAACACAAAAACATACAAGGGTATAAACATGCAGTGGGGAAAAAAAAGTTGATTTAACTTTTCATGCAATTAAACTGAGATCATCAGCAAATAATGACTGGACTTGGATATTCTTTGGAATGCAATTTTATGAATCCTTAGTTTATTCTTGTGGTGGATAAGAAAATACATAATGTGAATGAACAGAAAGATAATACTGACTTACCTCCTGAATCTGCCGAATTGCAAAAAAATAATGACTGATAATTAGTTACAGAATATTTTGTAAAAAAAACTCTATATATATAATATATACCACTCCTCATATACTTTGTCCAAAATTAAAATGATTTGCTAAAAAATTGAACAAGCAATACCTCATACAATCATAATGACGATATTGGCACTACACAGCGAAACATTCACACAAGGTATATGAGACATTCACACAAGGTATATGAGACATTCACACAAGGTATATGAGACATTCACACAAGGTATATGAGACATTCACACAAGGTATATGAGACATTCACACAAGGTACATGAGACATTCACACAATGTATGAGACATTCACACAAGGTATAATAATAATAATAATAATAATAATAATGCTTTATTTATAGAGGGTGACTCATTAGTCAAGGACTATTCTCTCTTATATATAAAAGAACTGCCTTGTGAAAATCTATCCTGTCATATATTGTGAACCATTTGAGTTCTGTAAATAATGCTTTCGAGGGATGGTCAACAGATGTATCTAAAATTACACGTGCTGCTCGTTTCTGGAGTTTATAAATCCTGTCAAGCTCAGATTTAGCACAGTTTCCCCATACATTAGAACAGTAATCCATTGTTGGAAGAATATGCGTCTTGTAGTATAGATTGCGAGTTTCCATAGGTAAATATTTCTTGATTCTACTGAGAAGGGCAATTTTGGATGACAGTGTTTTACAAAGCTTATCAATATGGTCATTCCATAATAAATTATTATCTATGGACACACCTACAAGCCTTTCATGATTGACATTTTCTAATGAATGATTATTTATTGCAAGAGATAGTTTTGGGTTTCCTGACTTGTGTAGCTTTTGTGTCGTCCCCAGAATCATACATTTTGTTTTACCTTCATTAATTACCATCCTATTTTGTTGTGCCCAGTTTTGGACTCTAATAAGATCTGAGTTTAATCTTGTTTGGATAACTTCAGTATCAGAACTTGATGTATACAAGGTTGCATCATCTGCAAACAATTCTGTATTGGTGGATTCATTATTAAATGGTAGATCATTGACATAGATAAGGAAGAGGAGAGGGCCTAAAACTGAGCCTTGAGGGACTCCTGAATGAATAGTGCGAGTTTGAGAGCTAATATTGCCAATGCTTACTTGTTGAGACCTTTGGTTTAGGTATGATCTAAACCAGTTTAAAGAAGGATTGTCAAACCTGTAACAGTTCAACTTTTGCAGCAGAATTTCATGATCAACAAGATCAAAAGCTTTCTTGAAGTCAAGGAAAACAATCCCAGTCATATGCCCATTATCCATTTCCTTCAGCCAAAGATCAATTAATTTGGTAAGTTCTGTTTGGCATGAGTGGTACTTTCTAAATCCTGATTGTGCTTTATGAAATAGAGAGTTTGTTTCAAAAAATTTATAGACCTGAATGGCTACATGCTTTTCAAACAGTTTTGACAATACAGGTAGAATTGATATTGGTCTGTAATTTCCTGGATCCTCTTTTTCTCCTTTCTTAAAGATAGGTGTTACCTTTGCACATTTCAATTTTTCTGGAAAATTACCACTCATTATACTTAAATTTATGATATGCGTTAATGACTTTGTTATTACTGGTGCAGCAATTTTAAGGATTCGTGGACTAATACCATCCAATCCAGAGGATTTATTAATATTCAACTTAATTAGCATATCAAAAACGTCCGCTTCACTGACATTAGCTATTGAAAAATAATTATCTTCAGGAATTTTAGCTCTTATAAATAACTGTAGAGCATCAAGTTCAATTGGGATGTTAGTCTGGTTCTGAATACTGTTACTGGAGATGGTTATGAAGAAATTGTTGAATATATCCACAATGTCTTGTACAGATGTTGCTATATCATCATTTTGCTTAAGTCTAGGGGGAAGACAACTGTTCTTGGGTGGGTTGAGCTCTTTTAGATGCTTCCACAACATTTTTGTACTCTTACTTTCATTAATAGCCTGTTTATAGTAGTTCTCTTTTGCCTTAGTTATCAGATACTTAGTTTTATTCCTCCACTTTCTATAGCTTTTCATGTCTTTTTTCTTGTGGAAATTATCTCTTAGGTGCCTAGCCTCATTGATCTCAGGGTAATCCACTTGGGTGTAATTTGGTGTTTAACCCTTTTTGTTTTAATTGGGGCATGCTTGTCTAAGGCTTCATTGAACATCTGATACCATTTATCTAAAGCAGTGTTGACATCAGCTATATTGCAGACTGATTGAAAGGGTTTGCATACTAAATCATTTAAGAACATTTCCTCATCAAACTGTTTAAAGTCCCTGTATTGTATTTCAATGTGTTGCCCATTTTTTGATGATTTTGGAACATGTCTAGTTATACAGACTGGGTAGTGGTCACTCAGTGCATACACTGGCACATTTATTTCACTTATGTTTTCAGGTTTATTAGTATAGACATGATCAATGATAGTAGCACTTTTATCTGTTACTCTAGTTGGGGTGTTAATTAATTGAGTAAAGTTGTAAGTTTCAAAGTTACTTATCCATGCTAATGGTGGAGTTTTCATGTAGTCAATGTTAAAATCACCTAATATGATAGTTTCTAAATCTTCCTTTAGTAATGCTTTTTGAATCTGAGTCTCAAATATATGAATCCAATCAGCTGTGGAACTAGGTGGCCTGTAAACTGAACATAAGAGTATTGGTTTTGATTGGGCAAGGGTTACTTCGATCCAGATACTCTCTACCCCAATAGTCTCTAGATCAACACGTCTGTTATAACTAATGGAACTGTCTACATAGAGAAGAATACCCCCACCACCCATGGAGTCTCTGTCTTTTCTTTCAAAGTGGAAGCCCTGTGTTTGGAGAGCCAAATCATCAGTATCATCGGAAAGAAAGGTTTCACATAAACCTAGAATACTGACTGATCTAGTTTGCTGTAATATTAACTTTATCTCATTCAGTTTAGGGAGGATGTGTTGAATATTTAGGTTGATTACATGCAGACCTCTTTTGAGGTGTCCAAAGGTATGACAATTTTTATCAGAGGACTGATTTTCAGACAAGGCAGTATACCATGTATTGTTTGTAGACTTGACAGATTTCTGTACATTGCCTTGTTTCTTTACATCAACACATGAAGATAACATACAAGATCCATCTGTCGTACAATGACCACATGTAGTGGAGACGGGAGAATATTCAAAATGACACTGATTTACATGCAGACAAGAAGACATTGACATATTAAACACTTGGGGAACCTCAGAGGGAGAAGTAACTTGAACAGTATCGCATAGGTGGTTACAAGTTAATAAGCTGCACTTTGTACACAAATCAGATAGTGCCTGAAACCTGTTCACAGAATTATAACTATTACATTGAAAAGTATACACATATTCTAATGCATTTTGTTTTTGGATGTGTGTTGCATAGGCCTGTACCTCATAGCCTTCTACCTATTGGTATGCGCACAACTTTTGCTTATGTCCTAGTTCGTTACAAAGATGGCAACGAATCTGTTTTCCATGCAGACACCGCTGAGTTACATGACCGTGCTCTCCACAATACAAGCAGTTTTCTGACTCATGCCTAACCCCTTTTATAAGTCTTATGTACTGGTCTATATTCCTAAGGAGCAAGGCAGTACCTCTGTTGGACAAGTGGATTTGGTCTCGCTGGTATAATTGTTGGTTCACACGATTGTCTTTGAAGAAGGTTCTGTATTGCGGAACAAACAGTATTTGGAAATTTGGTATATGAGACATTCACACAAGGTATATGAGACATTCACACAAGGTATATGAGACATTCACACAAGGTATATGAGACATTCACATAAGGTATATGAGACATTCACACAAGGTATATGAGACATTCACACAAGGTATATGAGACATTCACATAAGGTATACACAGTGTTTAGTTAGCTCCCAGTTGGATTTATATCATTTGAACACTTGGTGAGTGAAAGGAAATTATCTGCCTGTTGTCAAATGTAAAGTTTGAGGTGGCATAGACTATTCACATAATCTTAATATTGGCTACAGGTTGTTGTAAGTAACTGCATTTATGTAGTGACTTATTGCTATGTGCTTAGGCTCGAATAAACAGTAACATAGAAAGAGTGAAAATAACAAGCTTGTAAAAACTTAATAAACAATTTATTGAGCACAAATATTTTCCAGAAAAGAAAAACAAAACTTACGGTTTTAAGAATCAATTCCAAAATTAATCCAAAAATAATTCAAAATATTATCCACTAGAGAAATTACAAAAGTCCTGGTAATAAAATGTCCAAATAATTCCGAGTTTGAATCCCAGCGAAGTATCCAAGATGGAAGACGATGTCACTTGATGAAGTCAGTTCTTGGTAATAAAATTCTATGAGCACAATTCTTTTCCAGATAAATAACAAAATAAATCTTCTTGAATCCAAACAAATTGAAATAATCTCCAATACAAGGTAACTCAAAATGACACAACTTAATATTCTAACAGCCCCAGTTCTACTTAATAGTTCGCTCCAAAACATAATTTATATACCTGTTTTTATGTAAACAAGAAAGGGGTCACATGATCTTCTAGAATCTTTTGGAACAAATTTACGTTCAAAAACTCACGTACCCACCGTATGACCCAACTAAAAATAGAAAGATGTTTATACAAAGCTCCATAATGTCCTGGAACCAACCAATCATTTTAATAGCTTGTTTACAAGTCTGAAGCCAGGTCAGAAATGAGGACACCTGGTGTTTATTTTGTAAAGTACAGGTCATCTCCCTATGAATAAATCTTAAACTTAAAATGTCAAATTTGAATCTGACAAACAAACAATAAAAATATATATAAATGACTCATATCAAATATATGTAACACTTATATAATTATTTGAAGTAATTATATATATTGTAGTGACTAGGTGACCAAGGCAATTAGCTGTTGTAATTAATTACATGTATGTAGTGTTATTGGCTATAGGTTGCTGTAAGTAATTACATTTATGTAAGGATATTGGATAATTACTGTTGTAATTAATTACACATATGTACCAGTGGTGGTTATTTGCAGCTCACTTTTTCATGAAATCAAAATTAGTATTAAGCAAAACACAAATAATCAATACATTGATTGGTCAACTTGGATATTTAGAAAAAAAATCAACAGAAACTAATAGTACCACTTTTGCACTGAAAAAGTGACCTTACAAAACTCTTTAGCCTCTAATATATTATTTGCTATTGTAGTAGCCAGGCCTGTTTATGAGTGATCTCTTTTGAGAAAAGTCTCTCTAGAGGGGACATTTGTATTTCAAACAGAAGTTATTGATATCCAACTTAAACTGAATCCACGTATGGAAACAAACATACTGAGGCAAGAATACTTACATGTACATTAAACAATATCTTCCAATAATAATTTTGGTTTCTATTGAATGTAATTACACTTGTAACATATTAGTGCATATATCATGTTGAAGAAATTGGATCTAATGATTTCTGAATGACATAGACAGTTAACCATGATTGGCCTGTATGGATATCAAATCAATGACAGTTGACCCAGAATGGCCTGTATCATGTATGGATATCGAATCCATGACACATGGAGACAGTTGACCCAGAATGGCCTGTATCATGTATGGATATCGAATCCATGACACATGGAGACAGTTGACCCAGAATGGCCTGTATCATGTAAAATATCAAATCAATGACAGTTGACCCAGAATGGCCTGTATCATGTATGGATATCAAATCAATGACAGTTGACCCAGAATGGCCTGTATCATGTATGGATATGGAATCCATGACACATGGAGACAGTTGACCCAGAATGGCCTGTATCATGTATGGATATCGAATCCATGACACATGGAGACAGTTGACCCAGAATGGCCTGTATCATGTATGGATCTCGAATCCATGACACATGGAGACAGTTGACCCAGAATGGCCTGTATCATGTATGGATATCGAATCCATGACACATGGAGACAGTTGACCCAGAATGGCCTGTATCAGGTATGGATATCAAATCAATGACAGTTGACCCAGAATGGCCTGTATCATGTATGGATATCAAATCAATGACAGTTGACCCAGAATGGCCTGTATCATGTATGGATATCAAATCAATGACAGTTGACCCAGAATGGCCTGTATCATGTATGGATATCAAATCAATGACAGTTGACCCAGAATGGCCTGTATCATGTATGGATATTAAATCAATGACAGTTGACCCAGAATGGCCTGTATCATGTATGGATATCAAATCAATGACAGTTGACCCAGAATGGCCTGTATCATGTATGGATATCGAATCAATGACAGTTGACCCAGAACGGCCTGTATCATGTATGGATATCGAATCAATGACAGTTGACCCAGAATGGCCTGTATCATGTATGGATATCGAATCCATGACACATGGAGACAGTTGACACAGAATGGCCTGTATCATGTATGGATATCGAATCCATGACACATGGAGACAGTTAACCCAGAATGGCCTGTATGGGTATCGAATCCATGACACATGGAGACAGTTGACCCAGAATGGCCTGTATCATGTATGGATATCGAATCCATGACACATGGAGACAGTTGACCCAGAATGGCCTGTATCATGTATGGATATCAAATCAATGACAGTTGACCCAGAATGGCCTGTATCATGTATGGATATCGAATCCATGACACATGGAGACAGTTGACCCAGAATGGCCTGTATCATGTATGGATATCAAATCAATGACAGTTGACCCAGAATGGCCTGTATCATGTATGGATATCAAATCAATGACAGTTGACCCAGAATGGCCTGTATCATGTATGGATATCGAATCAATGACAGTTGACCCAGAATGGCCTGTATCATGTATGGATATTGAATCCATGACACATGGAGACAGTTGACCCAGAATGGCCTGTATCATGTATGGATATCGAATCCATGACACATGGAGACAGTTGACCCAGAATGGCCTGTATCATGTATGGATATCGAATCCATGACACATGGAGACAGTTGACCCAGAATAGCCTGTATCATGTATGGATATCGAATCCATGACACATGGAGACAGTTGACCCAGAATGGCCTGTATGGGTATCGAATCCACCAATTTCTGCAGCTCCATGATTCAGTAACAGTGAAATATCAGAGGTGTTACTTATAAAAACAGAATAAAAATTTAGCAAATAGTAGCAGCCAGAAATCAATGAAGAATCCCAGCCCAATTACCCTGGATATTTAAATACCATTGTTAGGCAACTGACATTTTCAGTCTTTGAAATTAACTCCAAATCTATGTTTTGCAGGAAGAACTCACAAAAACTAGAATGAAAATTTACCAAAACAATCTAATGATTGTTTGTTCATTTATTAATATTTAAGTAACATAAAGACAGCCTGTTCTAAGGGACAGTTAGGCAGTTGTATGTTACCTAATAATCAATATGGAAGCTTAATTGGTTTCATTCCAAATAATGCATCAATCATTTACTCTAATATCAACAACTGTATTTCAAGTAATTAGATCAATTTCTGACATGAAATGATCCCAAAATTATTGATTGAAGTTGTTATCAGATACTGTAATAATAATGTAATATCATTAGATATAAAGAGCAGCAATTTAAAATGTATAGATCAGCAATATCACGATCATATAGAATTAAAACAAACATACACAACAACGAATTATAACCATGACCTTTTCACAATTATCAGTCACACAACAAAGATAGGCATCATGACATTAGAAAAGTGACACTACTATGGTGTGGTTGATAATAACACCAGATTTTGAAACCATATTTTCTGAATCATTGTCAGCAAAGTCCAAATGTAATCTTATATAAACTACTAAAAGAAAACGTGCTTAGACTATCTCTGATTCTTTATTTTAAAACATTCAGGTAAAAATAAAACTGACAGAAACAAAGTCAAGTGTATTCACAGTATTTTAGCCATAACATGGCCATGGACCACCTTAATATCACTTGTCCAAAGAAATGAGGTTTCTATCAAATATATCATTAGCAATTATTGCAAACATTTTTTGGAAAACAGTAGGCTTAACAACAAGCAAGTGTTACACAGTATATACTATATTCTAGTACACAGTATATACTATATTCTAGTACACAGTATATACTATATTCTAGTACACAGTATATACTATATTCTAGTACACAGTATATACTATATTCTAGTACACAGCTAAGCTCTAGCCACACCTCCATATATGGTACTAGCTGGAAACAGCATCAATAAATCTTGGCAACAATATGATAGAGTGACTCTGTGTATTGCACTATTTCTAAGAAAATAAAACTAACTACAGTATGTTAGAAATTTTCTATTTTAATCAAATATGTGATACCCAAAGAAAAATACACTATGTAAATGATGCAATTTTTGGCTTGTATTTAGAGTATATTTATGCACACAGAAATATACCATTAATATATATGATGCATTCTACAAACATGGTCTTTGTTATACCTATGATACATTATTCAAATAAGGTCTTTGTTATACCTATGATACATTATAAAAATAAGGTCTTTGTTATGCCTATGATACATTATACAAATAAGGTACTTGTTATACCTATGATACATTATACAAATAAGGTCTTTGCTATACCTATGATACATTATAAAAATAAGGTACTTGTTATGCCTATGATACATTATAAAAATAAGGTACTTGTTATACCTATGATACATTATACAAATAAGGTACTTGTTATACCTATCATACATTATACATATGATACATTATATGAAAAGGTACTTGTTATAATGGTATCATACAATGGTGAAAAATGTAATGTAATGTAATGTCAGGAGAAAAAAACAATGGAGATCTACTTATTGGTTTAGTGTAACCATTTATTGTGACTCCGCTTATTAGCAAATTTAAGAAATCAATATCAACCTGTTCATAGCCTATTGATTACAATGCAAACAAACTATAATTTCCAAAAAATTGATTTCCAATTTTACCTGGTCTGTTGTGGAGATAATTGCCTTCTGCATCCGTCAGGTTCATATCGATCTTGGCCAACTCTTTTGCCTTACTCTGCTTGTCCTTTCCAAACCTTATTTTGCTTTTCTGTCTATCTTTATTTCTAGCCATTACAAGATCCACTATCGGAATCCTTTTCCCTTGACCCCCATCGTACACAAATTTCGGAACGTCAGTGAGAATTTTTGCATCTAATTCTGTGTAGTTCTTCGTCCACCTGGCTCGTTTCATTAATTCCACTAATTCACCCCCGCCCTTCAAATCAACTAACTGATAGAGAATTTTGGAGGCGTTATCCGCCTGATTTTTCACTCCAGACGCAACTACTGTTGTGTTACCCATCGCTGAGCAGCCTCCCTACAGCTAGAACGTAAAATTAGTTTAAAATTCCCGAATGTCATTCACGATCACCTTTGATAACCAATGTAAACAACGTCGATAATCTTTCCCGCATGCGTACTTAGCCATTCCGAAGGTGTGCTTGAAACATGGGCATATTAAATTGCAGTAACTTAACGGTGTACGATAAACATTGTTCAAATTGAATATACATCCTAGCAACCCTCGACAACCAGTAACGGTAATGCGAATCTACTTTAAAGTTGAGCAATTAGAATAGGTGGAGTATAGCAATTTTTGTATACCAATCATATTTTTCTTTCTTATTTTTTCCGTTTATGGTATGTCTTAAAAAGTCAAAGTATATGCTCTTTAGCTGGTTAAAAAAAAAATTAAAGGATGTACAAGTATGATCAAATGTTAGTCTTCAGTCATTTCGCTATGTCTGCGGTGTGGCAAGTTATAGTGATGTTTAGCACTGGGGCATCATGCCTCAGACATGTAGCATGGTCTCCCACATTAACCTGACACCAGGCCGACCAGTCCTAACACTAACCTCCTCTTAATACTGAGCACCTAGCGAGGCAGCTGTTAGTACCATCTTTAGAAATTTTGGGTATAACTCGGCCGTGGTTTGAACCCGCGACTTCCCGCATCCGGGGCGCATTCTCTAATCTCTTGGCCGGAGGGTATCCAGTATGAAATGTGATCTCAGATTTAGACAACATTGAACATGTATTTGAAGCATTCGTTTTTAAATAAAAATTAGATGAAATGTATTTTATTTGTGAGTAATATTTAACAAAATATGTTTTATTATTGTATCATTAATATAGAAATAGTAATGCTGCATGATTTTCTTTCGACTGTCGTTAAAAACTCACATTGTGAGGATCGTTATCTTCTGTCAAGTCTGTGTCGTTACACTTCTCCTTGCCTGCTATGTCAGTTTTCCCTTCCATGCAAGCACCCAGATGAGTGTTTTTGGCATCCTTTCTGTACGTCAATAGATTTTCAAGGTATACTCGGTAAGGGTAAGTTTGTTTGTTTTGTTTTAGGATTTAACGCCATTTTTCAGCACACGATAGGCTGGCTATACATGGCGGCCAGTATTATAGGTTGAGGAAGAACCCGGGAAAACCCCGGAAAGAACCACCGACCCACGAGAAGCTACTGGCAAGCTTTCTCACATAACTACATAAGCCGAATCTTAGACTCGAACCCACGCAGACAGAGGTGAGATGGCAGTGATCCGTAACGGAAAGCGCATTAGACCACTCTGCCATTCGGGGCCACTGGTAAGGGTAAGTATTCATGCTACTGCTGACTAGTTTGTTATTCATGTACAAATCCACATCGCTGAACAAGAAATGCTTGAAATTGTTGACGGGAGCTACTCTAGCATCGGCTTCCGGACTGGTGTTGTCCGTTTGATCACTTTCAAATTTAAGTAACTGCTATTCCGATCGATGTAATCTTCGGGTTGCCCTTTGATTTCAAACTTGATGGAAGCTGAATCCGCCAAAGAGGAGACTGGATGAAATTAGACCCATTGGGATTCTTGCATAGTCATCATGGTGGGTGGCATACCAAACAGATTCAGTTCCGACTTGGAACAGGCGCAAGACTCTCGGTGCATCATTGTGTTCTGTCTCGATGATTTGTTTTTAAATAATCAAAAACGTCTTTGTCTCGAACGGTTCTTCTTTTTTTTTAGTCTTTCTAGCTCTGTGGATATGAAGGCGTCTGAAGGGGTGTCTTTATCGTCTCTTTCTGCTTTGTCCTTGCTGTGGTGTCAGGGAAGCAGAAATTCCTGATTCAGTACCATCCAGGCATGTATAGGAGTTTCTCGTCGGCCCCAAATTTCTTTACTCGTTTGAAGCAAGACATGTTTGCCTGCTCTCAAGAAAACTTATTTGGTGTATTGTTTGTCGATAATGACATTTTGGATAAATTCTTCGTCGTACGTCAATGCGGCATCTTTCAAAGCGTGCAATTCTCGTGTCACCATCGGTTTCATAACGGGGGCTACTGAATGAAAGGCCGATTTTAGCTTATCTCCTAATCCATGGCCTCGTTGTCGAGTGACTCTTCGGTACACAGGATACATGACTTACTAGTCGTTAGAGAATCGTTTCCGAAAATGGAGTTTCACTGTGACTTTCCCTTTAGTAAATGGAATGTTGTGTACCAGATCTTTTATAGTAAAGTTGACACTGTCAAAATACAAGTTACCGACTGGCTCATAATGAGGATGTACAAATTCGCGGTGAACGTGATAGGTATTACCACCTTTATTGTCAGCGTTAGTGACAGAATACACTTCCAAAATATCATACAATTCAGGTCTAAAAGCAACTGCCAAATGTTGTCCTCCGAACATTTGATCATTAGGCGACGAGCCACTTTATGGTACTCGACGGTAACATTTTTTTTTTTTTGGGGGGGGGTGTCCATGGCTTTACCAAATTCTACATTGAACCTGGTAGCAATCGTGGTCAGCAAACGTAGACCACTAAAAAAATAGCCTGTAGGAATAGCTAACAGATAGGTGAACTGTTTAGTTTTTGGGTTCTGTGTTTTCATGGGGTCACTTACAGTAATGCGTTTGTCTAAGATTTGTTGCAATTGGTCGTCAAGAACTTCAACCGTAAAACTGTTGTGGCTTTCGACAATGTTTTTGATTTGTGTAGGGCGTATCATTTCCACCAAAGCCACTTCCCAATGGGCTTCTTGATCCAAATGAATGGCTTGAGGTACTTTGGCCGTGCAACAGCACAACGTGTTGTTAGGAAACACCTCCATGGAACTGTCACTGGGTAACTTTAAGTAAAATTGGTTATTAATGTTCATAATTCTGAGGGGTTACGCCATGCAAGGCTCCCATTGTTGTTGTTGTTTCCGTTGGAAGAGTATTTCAGGGAAAGATTGGAAAGAAGGTAACCGATGAAACTGTTTAGTAAAATGGTCCACAATTGTTTGCATCCTTGTTGCAAACTGAAATTGTCAATGGCTGCACTTATGACACACTACACCATAACGATTTGACAGAAAAAGACGATTTGCGTTTTAGGTACAAGTTCTCCACACCACACCCACAAGGGTTGCGTTTGTAAATCTTGCAGAGAAGAACTGGGTGAAGGAGTAGTCACTGTGGTAGCTGAAGCTGTATTGAAGGGCATAGTGGTCATTCCTTTTTATAGTCGATGACTTGCGAAGCATTGATCCAAGAATCGAACTTGGGATGATATCCTTTTCAACGTACTTTGACATGACTATTTCCCACTTTACGGGTTATTCTTTCGAGTATGCTTTCGATGTCGTACACTTAGTTTTCCTTAATGGTTACGCGTTGTAACTCGGGCAAATAAAACGTTACTTTTAATATTTCTCCATTCATGTCTTCCAATTTAAAGACAGTAAATTGTGACCATGCACTCGTCCAGTGACACGAACAAATTTAGTGGTCTAGTTGAGTAAGTAATCTTCGTTGAAAGTACGTTTGGTTTTGCTAATGCGCACCCAATCTCCTGTTGCCAACACTCCACCTTTCTTGGGGACAGCCACCGTCGGGGACGTACCAAACAGGCACTCAAACAGTTACTTAGTTGTCGGGAGCCACATCTTGTGAGGCACGACCGATGCTCCGAAGTTAAGATTAGTTCTATGCTTGGGCAAGGTGGGGTAAGACGTCCATGTACTTGAGAGTGTGTTGATGCGTAAAATATTTCCACATGCGTTCTTTCAAGGTGCGTTGAAAACGTTAAACGATGTTGGCTTTGGTTTCGGGATTCTCGGCGGTTAAAAAAATTAATATCGCGTTTCTGTAATTATTTTTGGAAAGTTTGGTTCAGAAATTTGGTGACTTTGTCGGTTTGCCATCGAGGAGGGTGACGACCACTTTGTGTCAACACCAGTTGGAGGGCTCGCACTAACTCGCTGTTCTATTTGAAAGTTAATGGCACGACCCAAGCAACTTTAGACAAGACATCGATGACACAAAACAAATAGAGCCACGATTGTAGGTGACTAAATGATATACATCTGCTAAATCGGCTTGCCAATGATGATCGATGTCTTCCACCTGAGTGCGACGTCTCGATTGGGCTTGTGTAAAGTGTACGTTTTTGTAACCACTGTTGCATTTGAGGCAACCGGAAACTTTTCAGTCGAATTTTAGCAGCACAATACAATTTCTGAACTGATCTGTAACCTGCATGATAGGATGGATCGTAGGACTAACACCTTCTCCATTTTTGTTAATAAGTCACCCACTCTTAGATGATGCTACTTTGGACTGGGAGAAATGGTGGTTGCTTGGAGACGCTTTTACCCCTAACTTTCGGGATTTGGTGTATATTATTTGTCTTGTATAAGAAGCACAGAACCACAGATTGCAATATTTTAAGGTTATGGTGGCACAGATCTTGCCATTGAGATTAGCAACGCTGGAAAATGTACGCTTTAATGGTGGCTTGTCCCATAAATAATGATTTACTGTCTCGATCTATCAGACACTTGAGTGACTCTTTCTCATTAGGCTGTAGGAATGGTGGGGATACAAAATGTAATAATAAACAAATACAAAAACAATGGTTTCAGATAATTATCATCCGATATTTGAAGCATGCATTTACATGTTTACATTAATAGATATCATTGATCAAATTGACGAACATACAAGAAGTTTTAAAATTATTATGTACAACAGTATAATTTTTAATTTATTTCCTTCCAAGGTAGCATGAACAAAAGCCAAATAAAATAAATAAGGATACAAGTATATACTAAATACATTTGCATCTTCTGAAGTCAATTTCCGTGTGTGTGAATATATCTAGCAGATTCAAAATTGAGTGTTATTATTTACTGAAATAACACAATTCGATTATCAATATACTAATTTTAACTACAAATACAACTGCAGTCTAATTTATGCAGTTTTGAAATTTTACATTTTTTAAGAATTATACAAATCATTTTCAATCAAAATATCACTTACGTTGAAATATATTTCTTGGCCAGATACTGCATGTTTCTCGGAGGTTAGTAGGGCGTCATGTCACGTGATTTGGTAGGCGGCGCAATCGATCATCTCGCGTAAGGTCAATTCAGGTCAGAGTCGCATGTGTGCCCCAGTTATTCCATAGTCCCAATTAAAATCTAGTGGTGTACATTGATGGTGTGACTGCAGTTGCAATATTTTTGGTAGGAGACCGGTAAATTACACAATGGAATAAACAAAAAGGGACTCGGCAGATACTGTTTGTGTCGCCATTGTGGCAAATATGGTGTAAATTTACTGGCGAAATGTGGCCTGAAACCAAGATTCGACTGACCTAAGGAGCGTAGTAAAATAGTTCCCTGTGTTATGGGGATAATATATATCTAGTTTCTATGATGTGAATTGCTGACAACACAGAAAATTGATCAAAAGAAACCATTCAGATGTGCGGTTGATAGACAATTGGAACACTTGACTAAATCTAATTCAATTTGAGGCAAAATGTATACCAATATGTCTCTTGTGCAGTCCATGAAAACAAAAAATCTATTGTCTGTAAAGAGAATTACATGTATTTCCATTTTGAGTTATTATTATTATTATTATTATTATTATTATTATTATTATTATAAGATGGACATATATGAACCATCCTATTCAGTCACCCTTGCAATGGTGGAAACAGAGTTTAGGCATGAACAGATGAAACAAAGATATTAAAGAAAGCAGTAGTAATATGGGACGATCTGACGACAATGGAAAATTCAGTCAAAAAGGGCTTGGGACCTTCTGGCGACAAGGGAAATTTAACATGGTGGGACTGTCTAGCGACAAGGGGAATTGAACATGGTGGAACTATCTAGCGACAAGGGGAATTGAACATGGTGGGACTATCTAGCGACAAGGGGAATTGAACATGGTGGGACTATCTAGCGACAAGGGGAATTGAACATGGTGGGACTATCTAGCGACAAGGGAAATTGAACATGGGAAATATTATTTGTATTTGGGACTGTCTAGCGACAAGAGAGAAAGAGGCAAAGAAAGCTAATATCTTTTCGAGGCATATGAGTGGCCCTGAAAAGGGCATTTGGATACTTCTTCTTTTATTTTCTGCCGTTGTTCCAACACCTTTTGATTTACCAACGATTCCTGTTTCTTCTTTTCGTCCTCGCGAATCCAGTTATGATGTCCCATAGCTCTAAACTTTTCGTGAACTTTGATCCATCTCTGATTTAGTTGATCAATGTCCTCTTTCTTTCTTTTGTTGTTTGGTTCCTTTCTCTCCTTAGTCCAGTTATCTTTAATCTTGATCACCTCTTCTTCCATCACCTTTCTCAACATTGCTTCTGCTTTCTTTATTCGGTCTAGTCCCCACTTCACAAAAGCCCACTCTATCAAATTTAATGTTTCTTCTAGAAAGCACCTGACTTTGATGACATTATCAAATGCCTCCTTCAAGTCCCCTATTCTTATATATTTTGTTTTAATAAGTCTTCTTAATTTCTAGACTTCCTCCTCTATCATACCTTCTAATAGATCTCTCGCTAATTTCAAATTGCTTACAAAGTCCAGGTTACACTGAAATTCTTCAATTCAAGTCTTTCCACCACATATTCTGCATCAATGATCCCAAACCAGCTGTCTCGGAGTTGGATAAACAAGTCGATGGCCATCTTGATGTGTTCAAAATTTAATGGTTCAAATTTTTTTTTTAATATGAATTAAGGTCGCATGCGCAACTATGTGCTTTCGCGACCAGTTAATGCCCGAGGGTCGGGCTATTTGATTGGTCGGGACCAAAGGTAACTTTGACTACACTAGGCTGTGTTGTCGCAGTCTCCCTGGCACCCGCGTTAAATGGCAGTCTCTCCTTAGAGTAACATGTCGGGTCACGGCAAAGCAGGAAGGCACCCGGTTTAGGAAAGCTAGTTTGTCAAATAGTTTCACTCTAGTTAAAGACATAATCCAATCGGTTTGATATCTTATTACTTCTAAAATGAAGTATTAAGTATCTGTGTAATTAGTGAATTGCCAAATAGTTTAGTTGTACTTTACATCAGTGTGAGAATAGGCCGAGCTTGAAGTCAAGATTTCCAACATCTAATCAGAACCCGTGTTACGTAAAAGTAGATAAAGTCCAATGGATCAGCCATGTTTTCGTCAACAATCAGGTTAGCCTATTTCTGTTTCTCCACACTCCTGGATGTTGCCATTGTTTACGCTTGAAACGCCCTTATTTCTAATCTAGTCCAGTTTTACTATGGACAGAAAAAATACCAATAATGTGTAAGCCACCTGTGCAATTATATCAAATCCATATAGTATAGAATTTTTCATCTTTCTTATCAATAAATATTTCTAGTGCATAGTGTACATGTTGTAGGTCCTTAACAAATTGAATTGCTAAAATGTCTTAGCGACATAGATGAGTGTAGTCACTGTTAGGTATTTTAGCTTGTTAATTTTGAGCGGTGGTCAAAATTGATCAAGTTAGATTTCGAGAAAGAGATTGTTCGAAAAGGGTTCTCTGACTAAATGAGAACCCTAGGGGAAAAAAAATAATTTTTTTTTTTTTTTTTGAGTTGGAGTGGGGTGTGTTTGGTGTTATTTCATTTCTTCCTTCTTCTTTTTCTCTTCTTTTCCCTTTTCTCTTTCCCACTTTCTTCCTACTCCCTTCTTCCTTCTTTCTTTCTTTTTCTATCTTCCCTCCTTTTCCCTTTCTTTTTACTTTTTCTTGTCGGTTGGTTGGTGTTATGTTTGCTTGAGCTATCACTATTTGATCCCGGTGTTCTCATCACACTTGTATTTATCTTGCCACTTGTTGATTGACTGGTTTTACTGTACATACATTGTGCCACAACTTAGTGTAATGTTCTCTTTCCCCCCCCCCCCCCCCCTTCTCCTTCTTGCCTTTCTCCCTTTTCTTCCTTTCTTCCTTTTTTCCTCGCATGACAATGTTTATATTATCCCCCCTTTCCCTTCCTTTCTCCTTTTCTCTTTTATTTTATATATTTATTTTAGGGTTTTGTTAAGTGGTTCTGCTTTTTTTTAAGCTAGCAGTATTACTATCCGCTCCGGCCCCTTTAACCGATATGGCCTTGTTATTTATTTATTTATTTGGTAGTTATAATATTTATTTTTTGTCTGTTTAGTTAAGGCATTGTTACGTGGGTCTGCTTTTGAGCTATCGGTGTTATTATCAGCTCTGGCCCCTTGATTGATAAATATTAACTCTATGGCTATGTTTATGTTTATTTATTTATTTGATGGTTTTGATATTTATATTTTGTGTTTTATGTCTATTGATTTTAGGTAATTAAGTATATTTATATAGGTAGTATTTACGCTTTTGTTATACCTTTTATCTAGAATTTGGGGGAATGATGTAACTGAGTCAAGTTTTCTTTGTTGTAGTTGGAAGACGGTACGTTGTCGATGGTATTTGTGACATAGGTTTAATACATGTTCCAATGTTTCAATTTCTGGACAGTGTGGACATTTATCCGGCGTGGGTCCTGTACTTATATGCTTCATAAAGCTGCCATTTAGTAGTGTTTTACCTGTTCTGATTCTGTTGATGATTTTAATATCAATGGCTGCCAGGCTTTTTTGGTAAACGTTGGGTTCTAATGACCTCTTTTTATAGTTGGTATAGATGTCTACCCTTTGTGGAGTTTTCCCATTGTTGTTGCCATTTATTATTAATTCTGTCCCTGACTTGACTATATAGTTCCTGAGTGTTGTACTTTACGGGTTCAATTTGGTCTTTCATCAGACTGCTTTTTGCTGCTTGGTCTGTTTTTTCATTTCCAGGCAAATTGATGTGAGATGGCACTCACAAGAAGTGTATGGTTTGGTGTGATTTATCTGCTTCCTTGATGGTCAGCATAGTGTCCTCTAGCAGGTCTTGTCTACTTTTGGAATTACCTGTCTCAATACTTTCAAGTACACTAAAGTGAGTCTGTTATGATTACGTACTGTTTTTGATTTTGTGTTACTATCCATTTTAGGGCTCGGTTGGTGGCCCAGAATTCCGCGGTATATACGGAACAGTCATCCGGTAGTCTTGTCGTAAATGTGATCTGTTGCTCTGGGATCACTACCGCTGCAGTAGTATGTAGTTCTTTAGATTTTGAGCCGTCAGTATAGATTTTTACATATCCATCATAGTTGTTGTTGACGAGGCTTTGTACTTGTGTTCATGTTATATTGGGGTTGTCACGCTTATGTACCAGTTGGAGTGCTGTTAGGTTGATGTTAGGTTGGTTATTTCTCCAAGGTGTGGGGTCCTTGATCAGTAGTTGTTCTGCATGGAGTTCTATTTGATTGAGTCCTTTGCAGAGTGTTTGTTTTTTGTTAGCTGCTGGAGGATGTGGTACCAGTCTTGAGTGGTTTGACATTTACTTATTATGTTTCTGGTGGAATTGATCACCTATGTATTGAGATTCTACAGGCGTATCTAAGTATGTGTTCTTCTCTTCTCAGTTGTAATGGTGGTTCACATGCGAGGATTTGTAGTTCTTCCAGGGAGGTGTTCGGTAATGCACCGGTGCAGAGTCTACGTGCTCTATATTGGATGCTATCTAGTTGTCTAAGTGTTTCCTTGTTGGCTGAGGAATAGATCTGGCAGCCATAGTCTATCTTAGCTCGGATTAAAGATTTGTAGATCATTAGCATAGTTTGCTGATCAGCTCCCCATGCAGTACCTTTGATGTTTTTAAGTATGTTTAGATCTTTTTGACATTTTTGAATAGTTTGTTGTATGTGTGGTTTCCAATTGATTGTTTCATTTAGTAGCATTCCCAGGAAGTGGGTCTCTTTTTGGAATTGGATGGGCTGATTCTGCATATATAGTTTAGGGTATTTAGGTTGTTTTTTAGTTGGGGAGAAGAGCATGGCAACTGTTTTTATTTGGGATATTTTGAAACCCCAGTTGTTGGCCCATGTGCCGATGATGTCTAGTCCTTTCTGAATTTGAGTGATGTTCTTTTGACTATTGGGGTTTCCTGCTTTCCAGATTATACTGTCATCGGCAAATTGTGACAGATCAACTGGGCAATTTTTGGTTAGATTGTTGACCATTAGATTGAATAGGGTTGGGCTAATCACACTTCCTTGGGGGGTTCCATTATATATGTTTGGGACAAGGCCTCTCTTACTCTAGTTTTAAAGGTTCTTCCCGTAAGGAAGTTTGCTATCTCTAGGTCTAGAAATATTGCTATTAGGTGTCTATCTCTTTTCCTTTTGGCATTAAATGCTAATTTGATGTTGGCTTCCAGACGGATTAATTGATCAAGTGTGGATTGTTTATTCCTAAATCCACTTTGGGTTTCAGCCAGTAGTTGATTTTGTTTTAGGTGGTGTTTTAATCTATTGTTGACCATTGTTTCCATTACCTTACAGATTGTATTTGTTAGTGAAATAGGTCTGTAGGAGGTTACATTAGTAGGGTCTTTGTCTGGTTTTGGGATGGCTATGATTATGGCACGCTTCCATAGTGTTGGGATGCGATCTGTTCTCCATATCAGATTTATTAAGTCTAAGGTAATGCTCTGCATATTGGGTGGTAATTGTTTGTATATTTCATAACCTAGGTTATCCTCTCCTGGTGATGTACTTTTTTTTGCTGAGGGCTTGTCTCCATTCTTTCAGATTAAAAGGGTCATTCAGTGGCGAATCTCTGTTGTCTCGATCTTTGAAAATGTAGAGAAATTCTTTTTCTAATGTTGATTTTTGATGTAAGAACTCGTGTTTATGATTGCTATCGCTGCTAGAGTTAGCGAAGTGTTGGGCTAACTTCTCTGCTACTTCCATGTTGTTTTTTTGTTCCCTGGATTTTCGGCGCTGTTGTGGGTGTTTTGCGTTTCATGGCTTTTATTTTATTCCAGATTTCTTTAGTATTTGTTTTATGATTGAGCGTTGTGCAGTATCTTCTCCATGAGTCCTTTTTTGCCTCATTTATTACCGTCCTAGTGTTGATTTCTGTTTGTTTGTATATAAGAAAGTCAGAGGCGGTTTTTGTGTGTTTAAAGCGATTTAAGGCTGTTTTTTTCTTCTGAATGGCAATTCTGCAATTTTCTGTCCACCAGTGGATTGCAGTCTGTTTATAATGGAAACCTGTTGTTTTGGGTATACTCTTATTTGCCGCTTCGTTTATAATTTGTATGAGATTGTCATAATATTTATTTGTATCCTCATCTTGGATTTCCACAAGGTTTACTAATTTAAGTTGGTCTTTAAAGCTGTTCCAGTTTGCATTTTTGAGTTTCCATCTTTGTTGTGATTTTTGTTTCTCCGTTGGGCACGAGACGTATATGGTGGTACATAGGGGGAACTGGTCGCTGCCTAATGTAGAATGTTGCATCACTTCCCATTGGGTAATTACAGCCAGGCTAGGCGCCGCAATGGTGAGGTCAATGGTGGAGAGTTTGCCTTGGCTGGGGTCTATACGTGTGGGGGTTCCGTTGTTCAAAAATTCTAGTTGCTCTTCTGTTATGTATTTTAAGATGTTTTTCCCTCTCGTATCTGTGCGGTCACTACCCCATTCTGTGTGATGTGCATTGAAGTCGCCGCAGATAATAGTGTTTGTGCCCCTTTTCTTGAATATTTGTTGAAAAAGTCGGTTGTTGTTTTGGCTATTTTGTCCTGGATCATATATGTTGTACAGATGTATTGTTTTGGTTGCTACTGTGAAGACAATTTTTTAAAATTCAACTGGTGTTTCTGTTGAGTTCACATTAATAACTTCCTCTACTGTGTCTGTGATGGTGTCATGTACACCTATGGCTAGGCCTCCTCCTTTTTTGCCGGTACTTCTGTGTTTTAAGAATGTATTTTGATAGCCTGTTATTTTAGGAATGTTTGTACTAGTTTCCTTAAGTAGAGTTTCTTAAAGACAGATGATCTTGGGCTTGGTGATTTTTCCGTGGATTGCTGCGATTAGTTCTCCATGGTTTTTAATTAGCCCTCTGCAATTCCATTGCAATATAAGTAACTTGTCTGGAGTCTTGTTTTTTGTTTTGTTAGCCGAAGCATTATTTTTATTTTTATTTTTATTTCTATTTCCAGTATCCATTGTTTATGCTGTTGTTAATATTTTTTGTTTGTTGTTGATTTATTCGTGATGGGTTGATGCTAGGTAGTCCTGTATTTGCTGCATATATATGCTAATAAATTCATCTTTAGTAATTCGGTCGTTCCTCATTTGGTGGCTGATTGATTTTTGTAGTTGGTTTAAATAGGTGTCAATGGTTGTTCTATTGAAAAATATCCCGGTGTTTGCGGTTGTATCTAGGTTTCTCGTTCTCGCAGGTGTTAATGTTTGTTCCTGATTTGAAGCTTGCCTTGTTGTATCTTTGTCATTATTTTGTTTAGTTGTTTTTAATTTGGGTTGTACTTCTACCTTTTTTGCTTTAGGTATGATTTCCTTTTGCATATGTTGTTTCTTGGCTTGATTATAGGAGATGTTTTGTTGATCCATTAGTCGAATAATAACTTTTTCTTGTACTGCTATGGGGCATTGGGTATCATATGATTTGTGATCAGCCCTACAGTTAGCACACTTTGGTATTTTGATAAAGCATGTTCCTGTGTGTTTGCCGCCACATTTTCCACATCTTGGGTGTGAACGGCAGCGGGAAGAAAAGTGACCCCATTTACAGCAGTTATTGCAGTATCGGGGTTTGTTGATGTACTGCTGTAGTTTTACTTTAGTTCCATGTGGTCCAATTCTGACGTGTGCTGGTGCGAGTTGTTGGAATTCTAGTAGGATTGTTGACGTTTCCATTCCTAAATGATTTCGTAATTTGACAACCCTTTTGCAAGTTATTTTGTGAAATCTGAGGTCATATTTAATATTTTCTTGCGTTTTCCACACCATTGTTCGAGGTAGTTTAAGGATTGCTTTGTATTTAGCTTGGTTTGCTAAATATGGTCTTTGGGTGTATTTATCCTTATCTTGAGTTGTGCTTGTTTTGTTATTGTTATTGTAATTTTTGATTGTAGCTTTGTGCCTTGTGATTTGTACTGGGAGCCCTGCTATGGTTGTGATTTCCATATATTTGCAGACTTGTTTCAATGTGTTGCATTGTATTATGATATAATCCTTTTGCGGTCTAACAATCCTAAACTCTCCGCCATGTTGTTGTATGAGTGCATTAGCTAGGCTCCTGTTACTAATGCGTAACAGTCTCGAAGTTGCACTGGCTATGAAGATAGTGTGTTCTGGTGCATGGTACTGGTGTTGGTGATTGCCCATTTTCCTTTGTTGTTGATGTTGCTGATACATCTCTTTTGTTTGTTGCTATCTCCTTTTTGTTGATTATAAATGTCGTTTCTGTTCTTGGGGGTATTTTCTGTGTACCTACATTTTTGGATGTTGTTGCCAATATTATCGTTGGTGCTGTTTTGTTCATTTTTCACAATTGTTTTTAGTTTGCTATTGTTGTCAATATTCGTTCTAACGTGTTTGATACTTTTGATTTTTTGTGGGCCTTTCATTGGATGTTTCCCTTTATCTTCTTTATTTCCATTTCCATATGCCATTTGCCTTGTTTTTGCTGCTATTGTTTGCCATTGTTCGTATTCCTTTCCGTACCGTTCAACCCGATCAGCCTCACTAATTGCTTTGTTTATCTCTTCCATCTCTCTATCCGAGATGTGCTTAGATGGTCCGGGTTCTTGACTACTGTGTAAGGTGTAGCTGTTTTTCTTTTCTGTTATGTTGATGTTGTCCTTGTTGTCATGGTTTATGTTGATTGAAGTTTGATTCATTTGATATATTTTGTCTCCTGTTATATTCATCTCATGTGGGTCATCGTTTGTTATTGTTGTTATTTTTTCCATTTCAGGTGTTATTATTGTTGTTGTGTTTTCTGTTTCCTGTGTTATTGTTATTGCTGTGTTGTCAGTTCTCACTCCTTGTTTGTTGTTGCATTTTTACTTCCTGCTTTATTCTTTTCATGTGGGTCATTTGTTGATATTGTTGTTATTGTTTTTTTCCATTTCAGGTGTTGCTATTGTTGCTATGTTTTCCGTTCCTGTAATTGCTGTTATTATGTTGTCAGTTCTCACTCCTTGTTGATCTAATTCGTTTATTGTTGAATTTTTGGATATGATCTGTATGCTAATAGGTTTTTTAACATTTTTGTATTTGATGTCTTCATCCACATTGGTTATTTGGCTTGTTATTTTCCTGGCAGTAGCTCTGGTAACCCTAGGTGACCCCGGATGTACATCTAAAGTCGTCTGGGTTATTTCTTTTGCATTTATATTTGAGGAGAATGTTGCCGTTAATATTTCGGATGGTAGCAAGTCTACAACTGGTTCTGTGGTTAGTTGCTTGTTTAACTTATCCATTTTCTTGCTTAGTCTTCCATGTTTGGCTGCTGTAGTCCTCTTTTTGAAGGATAGTGGAATTGCTTTCCTTGGTGTTTTGGCCGTTGGTCTTGTCATACTTACTTGCGGTTTAACTTTTATGATTTACTTTTATTGTGGGTAGAGTTATTCTATTTATTTGGTTTTATTTCATTATTTAGTACTGAGCTAGATTAAAGATGGTTATTATCATAAGCTAAGTGATGATTATGACAATGGTTAATAATATTACGAGTGAAATAACAATTAATTACTGTTATTATGATTTAGATTTATCTTAAATAAGTTTTAAGTCTATATAGTGGCACAATGAATTACCCGAAGGTTTAAATAAGGTATAATTTCAATTTCTTACCAGTTCTTGTCGACCGACAGTGGCGTGGCTCTGAAACTGAGTTCTCCCTCTCCAGGAATAGTCTAGTGTGTGACCTAGATCTGTAATCCTTTTGGTTGATGGGTTCAGCTAGGTGGATTCTGGTAATCAGGGCTGCTGTGATTTTGAGATAAAAAGTATATTTTTCAGAAAAGAAAAATAAATTTACGGATTTAAGAATCAATTCCAAAATTAATCCAAAATAATTCTAAATATTATACACTAGAGAAATTGCAAAAGTCCTGGAAATAAAATGTCCAAATAATTCTAAGTTTTAAATCCCAGCGAAGTATCCAATATGGAAGACGATGTCACTTGATGAAATCAGTTCTTGTTAATAAAAATCTCTATGAGCACAATTCTTTTCCAGAAAACTAACAAAATAATACCTCTTGATCCAAACGAATTGACACAATTTCCAGTACAGGGTAATTTATAATAACTCAAAAGGACACAACTTAATATTCTAAAAGCCCATGTTCTTCTACTGAATACCTCGCTCCAAAACATAGTTTATATATCTGTTTTTTTACGTAAACAAGGGGTCACATGATCTTCTAGAAACTATCAGAACAAATTTACGGTCAAAGAATCACGTACACACCTTATGACCCAACTAAAATAGAAAGATGTTTAAACAAAAGTTAAATTTTGTCCTTGGAACCAACCAATCATTTTAAAAGCATGTTTACAACTATGAATCCAGGTCAGAAATGAAGTCAACACCTGGTGTTTACTTTGTAAAGTAAAAGTCGCCCCCCCCCCCCTTTCAATGAACGAATCTTAAAACTTAAAATGCCAAATTTAAATCTAACAAACAATAAAAATAAATATAAATGACTTATATCAAATATACGTAACACCTTCCCCCATAAAATAAAAGAAAGGTTTATATGATAAAACTTTCTTTTTAGCACAAACCAATTTACACCTAAGGTTAAAAAACTCGAATAAATTACAGTGTATATAATATAATATATTGTTATACAAGGGAAAGAGCGTCTACTATTAAATTATCTTACATGTCCATGTCCCACAATATGTCCTAAGAAAGTTACATTAGCACGGCAGAACTCACTTTTAGATAAATTAACTGTCAACCATGCATCAGTGAGTCTGTCAAAGAATTTTCGAATTGTTGTTAGATGTTCTATCCAGGTGTCGTTGTAGATGATGACGTCATCTATATAGGCATCACAATTTTCTAGACCAGAGGTGATCATATTCATAAGACTTTGAAATGTACTTGTTGACCCTTTCATCCAAAATGGCATTACTTTATATTGGCAAAGTCCATCTGGAGTCACAAATGTAAAGATTTCCTTTGTTCTTTCCGTTAGTGGAATCTGCCAAAATCCTTTCAGAAGGTCAAATTTGGTGACATACTTAGCTTTGCCGATTTTATCAATACAATCGTCAACTCTTGGTAATGGGAATGAATCTGTTTTTGTCACACTTTTCACCTTCCTATAATCAGTGCACATACGGAAAGTTTTATCTGGGTTTGGAACAAGTATGCATGGTGAACTCCAATCACTTTTACTGGGCTCAATAAAATCATTCTACAGCAAATATTGAATTTCCTTTTTTAAGTTTTCCTGTTTGAGTGGATTCATCCTGTATGGATGTTGTGTAACATGCTTGGAATTTACAATTTCAACGTCATGAAAAATTTGGTTTGTCCTTGTAAATAAGTGCTCATATTCAAATAATAACTGTTTCAGTTCATTTCTTTCTTGCACTTGTAAATGTGAAAGTTTCTGGTCTAGATCTTTCATAATTTCTGCATTACAAAGATTCGTCATTCCAATATCAATAAAATCTGATGATATTTCTTAACTGAGTGGGACAGTTACAACTAAATTAATTACAGATTTAACATGGCTATCTCCTTCAATATACTCTTTTAGCATGTTTATATGGCAGAGTTGTTTTTGTTTTTCGCCTCCCAGGTGTATTTATGATGTAATTTAAGTCATTAATTTTCCTGTCAACTGTGTAGGGACCATAACATTTGGCCTGAAGAGGATTTTGTGGCATTGGTAAGAGAGCCAGGACTCTATCACCAGGCTGAAAACTCCTTTCCTTCGATTTTTTATCATATCTTGATTTCATTTTATATTGAGCAGAGTGCAGATTTGATCTTGCGACCTCACAAGCTTATGACAACTTGTATCTAAAATCGGAAATATAATCAAGAAGATTGATCTCAGTATCTTCATTAGAAAGAAGTTTCTCTTTCAATGGTCCACGCACAGTGTGTCCAAAAGCCAGTTCAAAGGGATTGAAGCCTAAAGATTCTTGAACTGATTCTCTAACAAAGCAATAGTAAATGAATGCCTTCATCCCAATCTTTATTCATATCGAAACAATATGATCGGATGATATTTTTCAAAGTCTGTTCATATCTTTCTAATGCCCCTTGGCTCTCAGGATGATAGGCAGAAGATTTGAATTGCTGAATGCCCAATTCATATATAACGTTTTGGAAAATTCCAGACATGAAGTTTGAACCTTGATCAGACTGAACAGATTTGGAAAGGCCATAATGAGTAAAAAAAAACTTTATCAAAGCTTTTACTACTGTTTCAGATTTTATGATCGGATGATATTTTTGTCATCAGACTTATTATCAGGACCTGTGATAGTTCACCGACCACTCATCACCAGCAGGTACCTCGGGAGGTATCCATTTTCTTATAAGAATTCCATTTTTAATCAAATAACAGACAGGAACTTGCTTTTGGAAACCTTGTTCACGCACACATAATGGTCAACAGGTATTGGTTACCTGACTTTGTCTTGGGTAAGGGACCTACACAATCTACCATAATTCTAATAAATGGTTCGTCAAAGGCAGGAATAGGTTGTAGATGAGCCTTAGGTATCTTCTGATTGGATTTTCCTACCATTTGACAAGTATGACAAGATCTACAGTATTTGGCAACATCACTTTTGATTTTTTGCCAATAGAAGTGAGTCAAGATCTTGTGATCAATTTTATTAATCCCTAAATGACCAGCCAAAGGAGTTTCATGGGCCAGGTTAAGTATTCCTGTCTGAAAAGGTTTTGGAACTACTATTTGATAGTTCACCGACCACTCATCACCAGCAGGTACCTCGGGAGGTATCATTTTCTTATAAAAATTCCATTTTTAATGAAATAACAGACAGGAACTTCAGTGGCTTCAGTCTCACTTATGGCCCTATGAAACAAACAGGAGATCTCAGGATCTTTATCCTGTTTGGCGACAAGTGACTGTCGTTTATCACCCTGATTAGAATAAAGAGAATGAGTTGTTAAAAGAGGACCCCTATGATCAATACCTTCTGATTGATCTAAACAAGGAGTAAAAGTGACCTCATCAAAAGCCTGACCTATACACGTGTCAGCTAAAGGAATACTGACTTCATCAACATCATTCTCAATAGCTTTCGTTGTCATAGCTCTGGTAACTGCACAAGCTTGAAATATATCAGGGAATGTTTTTTTCAATTGGATCAACTTTCTGATCCAAATCAGGCTTGTCAGTTACAAGTGGATTAACCACATTCGTTGCCTAGCAATAAATGAATGCCCTCAACGGGTAAAACCTAGACTGTTCCGACTGTCACAGGTCCTGATATTAAGTCTGATGACAAATTTACACAATGGAGAGGAACATTAAAAAAGCCGCACTCTACTCCCTGAATAAGAACACTTTCATTAGAAGAAGATTTCTCAGAAAAAGGCAAAGTAACTGACAATAAAAGCCTCTGAGAAGCTCCTGTGTCCCTTAACATTTTAATAGGAGTGGGATTGGCTGAATCACCCAAGAGTGATGTAGAACCCTTCGATATGAATGGTTCATAAGTCTCCATAATATAATCAGACTGGGATTTATTAGACCCAACAAATGTATTGCTTTCAATACATGACCGTGACCTTGACCTCTTATAAATAAGAGCATTTGAAACAGGTCTGTCTTGATTCTGATGCCTATTTTTCAATGTGTAGCAATCAGAAATAACGTGTCCTTTTTCTTGCAATAGGTACACGTCTAGAATCCAGCTTCTCTGAAGTTTGATTTTTGAAAGTTGTGTTTGACTTTTAAAAGGGCTGGTATTAAGCTGAAATACTTTTTCTGCCAGAAGACTGTTGAGTAGAAGTCTTGTTAACAAAAGGAACTTTATGTGTCAAAGAATATTCGTCAGCAGCTCGAGCAGCATTCTCCAAGGTTGTAAACCCATGCTCGAGATAAGTTTTAACGTCACTATGGACACAGTTTTTGAACTCTTCAATTAATATCATTTGTTTGAGATTTTGATAATCTTGTTCGACATTCTTGGCTAAGCACCATCTATCAAACAACTGCTCTTTTTCTCTAGCAAATTCGACATGAGTTTGTCCAGCTTCTTTTCTGTAATTTCTGAATTTTTGTCGATAACCTTCAGGGACTAACTCATAACCACTTAGAATGCATTCTTTAATCACATCATAGTCACCACTTTGGTGAAGAGACAGTGAAGTGTGAATCTCACAAGCCTTACCAGTCAAAACGAAAGTATTTGTCTACTTCTTTTTCTGTGAAAGGGGGCACTACTCTAATATTCCTTGTTAAATCAAACATTAAATTTGGATTTGAAGTATGATGGTGTTTTTCACTTGCCAGCTCCAATTCTTTCATTCTGTATTGATATTCCCTTTCTTCCCTCTCTTTATCAGATTGTAATTGTCTTTTTTTCTCCTCTTTGTTATATTGTCTTTCTTTCTCCTCTTTGTCATATTGTAATTGTCTTTCTTCCACCCTTTCCTCTCTCTCTCTCTCTCTCTCTCTCTCTCTCTCTCTCTCTCTCTCTCTCTCTCTCTCTCTCTCTCTCTCCAGAAATTCCAGCTTCTTCAACTCTAATTCCATCTTGAATTTTATTTCTAATTTCCTCATTTTTATGTCAGAGTCTGATGCAGACTTACTGACCCAAATCAAACCACTTTTTTCAAAAACATTCTCTTCTACCAAATATTGAACCAAAATCTTTTTGATATCTTGTTTCGTTAAAGAAACATTTACTTCAGAAAGATCATATTTTCTGGCAAGATGAATCAACTAATCTTTTTTGAAAAAATTTAATTGCTCCTGAGTAGGATTAGAAAGAAATATTTCTACTTTAGATGTCATTTTAATAAAAGCCTGTCAATCGCACTAAAGATTTTTAAAAAAAAATTAGGGAAATTCAAATTTAAAACAAAAGTTTTCTGAAAAAAATTCTAGCCAAATTCCAATCTATCTCAATTTCGGACGAGCTCACCAATTTCTATGTTACGTGCTTAGGCTCGAATAAACAGTAACATAGAAAGAGTGAAAATGACAAGTTTGTAAAACTTAATAAACAATTTATTGAGCTCAAATATTTTTCAGAAAAGAAAAATAAACTTAAATAATAAATTTACGGTTTTAAGAATCAATTCCAAAATTAATCCAAAATAATTCTAAATATTATTCACTTGAGCAATTACAAAAGTCCTGGAAATAAAATGTCCAAATAATTCTAAGTTCGAAATCAGAGCGAAGTATCCAATATGGAAGACGACGTCACTTGATGAAATCAGTTCATGTTAATAAAAATCTCTATGAGCACAATTCTTTTCCAGATAACTAACAAAATAATTCCACTTGATCCAAACAAATCGACACAATTTCCAGTACAAGATAATTTATAATAACTCAAAAGGACATAACTTAATATTCTAAAAGCCCATGTTCTTCTACTGAATAAATCGCTCCAAAACATAGTTTATATATCTGTTTTTTTACGTAAACAAAGGGTCAAATAATCTTCTAGAAACTATCAGAACAAATTTACTTTCAAAGAGTCACGTACACACCGTATGACCCAACTAAAATAGAAAGATGCTTGTACAAAAGCTCCATTTTGTCCTTGGAACCAACCAATCATTTTAAAAGCTTGTTTACAACTCTGAAAACAGGTCAGAAATGAAGTCAACACCTGGTGTTTACTCTGTAAAGTAAATGTCCCCCCCCCCTTCAATGAACGAATCTTAAAACTTAAAATGCCAAATTTAAATCTAACAAACAATAAAAATAAATATAAATGACTTATATCAAATATTCGTAACACAAACCTATCAATTTGCCATCCACGCACAGGGAAGCAACCAAAACAAACCACATAATTTACTATCCAATATCACACTATCTACCATTCACACACACACACACACACACACACACACACACACACACACACACACACACACACACACACACACACATACACACACACACACACACACACACACACGGGGAACCAGCCAAAACAAACCATATAATTTACCATCCAATATCACACCATATACTATACACACACGGGGAAGCAGCCAAAACAAACCACATAATTTACTATCCAATATCACACTATCTACCATTCACACACACAGACACACACACACACACACACACACACACACGGGGAAGCAGCCAAAACAAACCATATAATTAACTATCCAATATAACACCATCTACCATCCACACACACGGGGAAGCAGCCAATACAAACCACATAATTTTCTATCCAATATCACACCATTTACCATCCACACACACGGGGAAGCAGCCAAACCAAACCATATAATTTACTATCCAATATCACACCATTTACCATCCACACACACACACATACACACACACACACACACACACACACACACACACACACACACACACACACACACGGGGAAGCAGCCAAACCAAACCATATAATTTACTATCCAATATCACACCATTTACCATCCACACACATGGGGGAAACAGACAAACCAAACCACACAATTTACTATCCAATATCACACTATCCACCATTCACACACACACACACACACACACACACACACACACACACACACTGGGAAGCAGCCAAAACAAACCACATAATTTTCTATCCAATATCACACTATCTACCATTCACACACACACACACACACACACACACGGGGAAGCAGCCAAAACAAACCATATAATTAACTATCCAATATCACACTATCTACCATTCACACACATACACACACACACACACACACACACACGGGGAAGAGCCAAAACAAGCTACATAATTTACTATCCAATATCAAACCATTTACCATCCACACACACGGGGAAGCAGACAAACCAAACCACACAATTTACTATCCAATATCACACTATCCACCATTCACACACACACACACACACACACACACACACACACACACACACACACACACACACGGGGAAGCTGCCAAAACAAACCACATAATTTTCTATCCAATATCATACCATTTACCATCCACACACACGGGGAAGCAGCCAAAACCAGCTACATAATTTACTATCCAATATCACACCTTTTACCATCCACACACACGGGGAAGCAGCCAAACCAAACAATATAATTTACCATCCAATATCACACTATCTACCATTCACACACACACACACACACACACACACACACACACACACACACACACACACACACACACACACACACACACACGGGGAAGCAGCCAAAACAAACCATATAATTAACTATCCAATATCACACCATCTACCATCCACACACACGGGGAAGCAGCCAAAACAAACCACATAATTTTCTATCCAATATCACACCATTTACCATCCACACACACGGGGAAGAGCCAAAACAAGCTACCTACTTTATAATCCAATATCACACCATTTACCATCCACACACACGGGGAAGAGCCAAAACAAACCACATAATTTACTATCCAATATCACACTATCTACCATCCACAAACACACACACACACACACAAACACACACACACACACACACACACACACGGGGAAGCAGCCAAAACAATCCACATAATTTTCTATCCAATATCACACTATTTACCATCCACACACACGGGGAAGAGCCAAAACAAGCTAGATAATTTTCTATTCAATATCACACCATTTACCATCCACACACACGGGGAAGAAGCCAAACCAAACCACATAATTTACTATCCAATATCACACTATCTACCATTCACACACACACACATACACACACACACACACACACACACACACACGGGGAAGCAGCCAGAACAAAATATATAATTTACTATCCAATATCACACCATTTACCATCCACACACACGGGGAAGAGCCAAAACAATCTACATAATTTACTATCCAATATCACACCATTTACCATCCACACACACGGGAAAGCAGCCAAACCAAACCATATAATTTACTATCCAATATCACACCATTTACCATCCACACACACGGGGAAGCAGCCAAAAAAAAACACTTAATTTACTCTCCAATATCACACTATCTACCATCCACACACACACACACACACACACACACACACACACACACACACACACACACACACACACACACACGGGGAAGCTGCCAAAACAAACCACATAATTTTCTATCCAATATCACACCATTTACCATCCACACACATGGGGAAGCAGCCAAACCAAACCACATAATTTACTATCCAATATCACACTATCTACCATTTACACACACACACACACACACACACACACACACACACACACACACACGGGAAGCAGCCAAAACAAACCATATAATTAACTATCCAATATCACACCATCTACCATCCACACACACGGGGAAGCAGCCGAAACAAACCACATAATTTTCTATCCAATATCACACCATTTACCATCCACACACACGGGGAAGCAGCCAAAACAAGCTATATAATTTACTATCCAATATCACACCATTTACCATCCACGGTAGGTAGGCAGACTGACGAGTGCTTTTTATATATGGCACAAACGCGGACGTGAAGGAAAACACACCTACGATAAAAAACTTACATTATCCCTATCATCACCAAACCACGTGGACTTAAAAGAAAACACTCACTCACTTTTTTACTTTACTCACATACATTATAAATTTAACAGGTTATTTGAAAAATACGTTGTGCTTATAGACGCACTTCAAACAAATGTAAAAAGAGACTGTGATTATAAACTCACTTCTATTTTTTTCTAACTTCCTCACATACCATTAGCAAATTGAATTATTAATTCTTTTCGAGAATATTGGGTAGTTCTGAAAAGGTCTGTTTTTTGTGTGCACGAGGAGGGATGACAATCTTTTGTCGTCTAAGATTGCATCCTCCTCTGGCAACAGGATAGGGTCTGCTTCTTCGGAAAAAGAAAGAAAAATATTTCGTGTCGACATGACAGTTGACAAAACTTCTGTCTGGTTCCTGCTGCTGTTGTTGTTGCTATTGCTGCTGTTCTTTCTGCTGCTTCTGAAGTCTATACTTTTCAGTCCATTCTTCTTTGTTTTTTTTAATTTCCTCTCTGAAGTGTTCTTCTATGAGGTCTTCCGTTACTTGCAGCATTCTAACATTCTCTATCTCTTCAGGCTTTGGCATCAGATTGTGTCTGATACGATGCAGAGTAACGTAAGCTTCGTTCAGCTTGGCTAGTCTTGAGCACATCTTCGTAGGAGGATGAGTCAAACAATGGATGGCCAGACTGAACGAACGAATCTGGGTATTTTATAGATGTAACCGCCCACTAGGGGCATTTGTACATCTTTTATAGCTGCCATATCGGCACCCATATTTTTCCGTCAGGGTGGGGTCGCTACTCCCTCCCCTCAGGGTTTAAGTGCATAATTGCACTATAGATGTAATAGTGGGCGTTCCCCTGAATTACTAAAAAGTAACTATCAGGGGAAATGAAAGCCCATAGGGTGGGTAGGAATGGTACCTACTCACACCCACCCCTACTCCTAATACCAATCAGAGAAAGTTACTGGTAGCGAGGGGAAAGGCTTCCTCATTTCGCTAGTAATTATGTCTAGGTGGACGCGGCAAAGGAGGCAAAGGCTCGGGTCCAGGAGGCACGGGCGGCACAGCAACACACAGCAGGGCACGCAAAGAAAAGGACAGCAAGGCCACGGACGCAGCATACACCTGAAACGAAAGAGCCATACCTAAGTCAAATTCAGTCCAGTTGTACTAATGGACAACCTAACATCCAATATCGTGTTAGCCACCTGTGCAATTATTCTAATACTAGAGTTGAAAAATTTTGCATTTATCATCCTACCTTCTAAAAATCTAGTACATAAGCGTACATAATGAAGTCCCTAACGAATTTAAAAAATTAATATGTCTATGCGACATATAAGGTGTAGTCAATGGTAGTTTGATTTGGTTTTAAGTTTGTATGGAGGCACCAATGCAAAGCCAAATTAATTCCTAGGGCCACGGATAGTTGTTCAAAGAGGGGTACTCTTAACCAAATGAGTCCCCTATTAAATGGCAGTGATTGAAGAGGCCCTAAAAAGGGCCGTTATTCCCCAGGGAAGGTACCCTGGTCGTACTCAATGTCCGATAGAGTACTGGCTGTCCTGGGTTCCGCACGCCATGATTTCGGAAAGTCTAGTCCATGATGGTCAGCGAGATAGGCAGCAGCGTTAAACAGCTCGGACATTGGTCGACTGTTGTAAACATCAGTGTAGCGGTTGGACAGCAATAATACCGCAAATTCCATTTGACCACGTCTGGGTTGGCCTAGCCCCAAAGCACGATATCCGAGATGTTGGACTGCAGAAACAAAGTTATGAGCATGTTTTCCATTTGTTTCTAGTATGGCCAGACTGGAGACTACCCCTGCTTTATATGTTTCTAGCGCGGACGTGATGGAAAACACCCCTCGACGGTTTAGGGTTTGGAAACATTGCGATAGTTTGATGTGAGGGATAGAAAGAAGTCAAAGAGCATCTGTATGAATAAAAATGTAAAACAAACGACAGACGCATTGGTTTCAAAACACAACATTTTTATTCAAATAACAAACATTATTTCAAATAACAAACATTTTATTCAATAACAAACCTTTTTTTCTTCCATAACACTAATACATTATCTTTGACATGGTTGACAACGTTGCGAATTAAATTGAGATTTCCACTGTTGGAAGTCATTGGGCCATTGATATACACTACGTTTCCTAGCTAAAGACAACAGTTATCCGTAATGGTCACAAAACCATCGATCTACTTTGTCATCGTTTCGAGACGAATGACGATCAAAATAAGTCACTAAATGTTCTAAGGAATATCCAAGACTGCGATGATGCAGATAATAGACACAATATTGTCCACACACCATAGAATATGTGCCTTGTAATTTCACAGTATTGAATCGTGTCGTCTGGGCATTTCTTCTCATAAAGTCAATGATATCGTCTTCCAAAGGAGGCAATTCGTACGAATCAAAATACTCCACACAACCCTCTTGAGGAAAGAAGACAGCTACCCAGTGACTTCCTGGAAGATGACTGTCATCTGTGTTGATGACATGAACTTGATTCTCTTGAGGTTTGCGATGAGGTAGTTCATCCTTAGCACACACGATAGGATTCCAAGAAGATGTGTACGAACTACGGTTCAAAAGATAATAAAGTTCCCAGGTATCCATGTTTTTGTAACCTTGTTTTTTTTTCTTTATTCACAGGTGATGATAATTCATCAGTTCAATACAAACTTTTTGCTTGAAAAGGTCTGTCAAGTAACTGTTTGTTTATTTCGTCTCCTTACTCTTGGCCAAGACAGCTTCGATGCGATCAATTTTTCGAGCAATCAATGGAGGACAGGAATAATCACGGAAGTCTTTATACCACTGATGTAACACGGATTCTTCTGAGATGAGACTCCAAGCTTCGTACAGATAATCGTCCATTTTTTCTTCTTGACTCATCATCATACATTTATCGTGTTGAATTTGACTGGGATGATCGATTTGACATCCATAACAATCTTTTTTGATCATGTCTCTCATTCTATTCTCCAAGTGTTTGGCAAAACAGTTAACTAAATGTTGTTCCTGTTCTGGCCATCTGGACTGCATTATCACTACTTCGTTTGTTTTTTGTTTTTTTTTGGTCTTTGCGGTCTGCTTTCTCTGTAACCTCCCATTCCATTCCATCAATTCTACACTATTCAAAGAGGGACAAGAGTTTTCCATAGTGTTTAATAGTCTAGAATGACTTCTCTCAAACTGTTGATTTCTATGGTATTATCGAATTCGGCATACAGAATGACATTCACCGTTTCGTTAACAGCTCCTGCAAACTGAATTTCCACACGCAGTTGCCCAGATTTTATAGAGTGGAAATGTCCCTCGTCGCTGCCTTGGTCTGGAGTGAAATCAAAAGCCCACAAAGTGTAACCTCCTGCATAATCGTCGTAGGAAATACCTTGACTGGTGTTGGTTCCTAACTGTCCTGTGGCTTCGTACAGCGAAAAGGACAACCTCAAATAATTCTTCTGGGCAAAGTCGGGTTCGAAGGGTCGGGTACACAAAGTTTTGCCATCGCGACTGACTTCGATTTTGGATACTCCGCAGTGCTTAAACTATAAAGGATTATGATCTTGGGTACCATTGAGGGCTGCATTGCTGATCATACCAATGAATAAACGTTTGGGATCTATGCTTGGAACAGATGATCTTCGATCTTAGATCGGAGTCCAGTGGCAATGGTGAAAGTTTTTACTTCCACGCGTCGTATCGGATACTTGGCTGTAGTTCTGCTCAAAGTGTGACTGATGTCATTTCCCACTTTAGGTAACTCTTCCACACGACGCACGTATAACCTGGCTTCTTGGATAATAGTTTTGTATTCGTTGGCATGAGCCATCAAATGGAAAGCAGTACTGCTACGATTCAGTCTCAATATCCACTCCGCTCAGCAAATACTTCTCTTGAAACCACATGTCCAAATGCAAACGATCGAACAGTTCTAACCTACGTCCTTGCAGAATTTTATTTCGAAGCTCGTTAAAACCCACATTGTGAGGATCGTCATCTACGGTCAAGGCTGTGTCGTTAAACTTCTTATCACCTGCTGTGTCAGGTTTCTATACCACGCAAGCATCTAAATGAGAGTTCTTGGCTTCTTTTCCGTACGTCAAGAGATTTTCGAGGTACGCTCGGTAAGGGTACTGCTTACCAGTTTGTTATTCACGTACAAATCCACATCGCTGAACAAGGAATGCATGAAATTGTTGACGGGAGCTACTTTGTTTGCGTCTGCTACAACGTTGTTGTCCAACGTTTTGGCCACTTTTACTTTCAAATACAAGTAACTGTTGTTTAGATCGATGTAATCTTCGGGTTGTCCTTTGATTTCAAACTCGATCAGAGCTGAATCCGTCCGAGAGGAGATGGAATGAAATCCGACCCATTGAGCTTCTTGCATGGTCACCCAGTTCCGACTTGGAACAGGCACAAGATTTTTGGTGCATTATTCTTTTCTCTCAGTCTCTATGTTTTACTTTTAATAATCAAAAATATCTAAGTCTCGAGCGGTTCTTTTTTTCTTCGTCTTTCTAGCTTTAGAGGCACGGAGACTTTTGGAAGGGTGTCTTCGTCGACGCTTTCTGCCTTGTCCTTGCTGTGTCCTCAGGGAAGTAGGAATGCCGGACTCGGTACCGTTCAGGGCATTTATAGGACTTTCTCGTCGACCCAAAATCTCTTTATCCGTTAGAAGCAAGACATTTTTGCCTGTTCTCAAAAAAAGCTTCTTTGGGGTTTTGTTTGCCAATGAGGACATAGTGAAGAAAATCTTTGCCGTGAGTCAATGCGGCATCTTTTAAGGCGTGCAATCCTCGTGTCACCATCGGTTTCAAAACAGGGACCACGGAACGAAAGGCAGATTTAAACATATCTCCTAAACCATGTCCTCGTTGTCGAACGACTCCTCGGTACACAGGATACATCACTTTTTCAGTTGTTCGAGAATCGCTTTTGAAAATGGAGTTTCACTGTGACTTTCCCATTGGTAAATGGAATATTTTGTGCCAGTTCTCCTTTTATAGTAAGGTTGACACTGTCGAAATACAACTTACTGACGGGCAAATAATGAGAATGTACAAATTCGCGGTGAACGTGATACGTATTTCCACCTTCCTCATCAGCGGCTGCGGCAGAATCCACTTTGAAAGGAATAACTTTACAGAGGTGTGTCCTAATACGTTGTACTCCACCACATCGGAGTATACAAACATCAAGCTGAGTCCTTGGTTCATTTCTACAGGGAATCGAAAATATTTCGCAAAATTCGAGTTAGTGGTTATGGATGGTATTTCATTTTTCTTGACCACAATCCTTGGGTTTCCACCTAAAATATCATACAATTCAGGCCATCATTTTATCCTCTGAAAATTTCATCATTAGGCGACGAGCCACTTTATGGTACTCAAAGGTAACACTTTTTTTGGCTTTCTCCGTGTCTTTACCAAACAAAGTATTGAACCTCGTAGCAATTGTAGTCACTAAATGTTGACCACTAAAATAATAACAAGCAGGAATGGTGAACACATAGGTTGTCCCTTTAGTTTGTGAGTCATCTGTTTTCTTTGTGTCACTGCCACTGATGCCTCGTTCGTCTAAGGCATTTTGTAATTGCTCTTCATACACTAGTACTTTGAACGTGTTTTGATTTTCGACGATGTTTTTGATTTGTGTCGGGTGTATCATTTCCACTAAAGCCACTTCCCAATGAGCATCTTGATTCAAATGAATGGTTAGAGGTAATTTAGCCGTGTAACAGCACAACGTTTTGTTAGGAAACACCTCCATGGAACTGTCACTGGGTAACGTTAAGTAAAATTGGTTAATAGTGTTGTTCATAATTCCAACGTTCTTCTGTCCGAGGATAAACTCAAGGTTAAAGGAGTGTCTAAAAGAGGATTGTGATTGGAAGGGTGACTGTTAGAAGAATGACTAACGTTGGACGAAAGACTCCCAATACTGTTACTGTTGTTCCCGTTGTTAAAGTATTTCAGGGAAGGATTGGGAAGAAGATAACCGATGCAACTGCTGAGTAAAATGGTCCACAATTGTTTGTCTCCTTGTTGCAAAATCAAATTAGCAATGGCTGCACCGATAACACAATACACCACAAAGATTTGACAAAAAAAGACGATTTGTGTTTTAGGGGCACGTTCATCACACCACACCCACAAGGGTTGCTTTTGTAAATCTTGCAGAGAAAAACTGGGTGAAGGAGTAGTCACTGTGGTCGCTGAAGCTGTATTAAAGGGCATGATGGTCACTTCTTTTTATAGTCGATGACTTGCGAAGCGTCAATCCAAGAATCAAAACTGGGAGGATATCCTTTCCAACGTACTTTGACTTCTTTGACACGATGTTTTCCTACTTTACGGGTTCTTCGTTCGAGAATGCTTTCAATGTCGTACACGTCGTCTTCTTTTTTGCTGACACGTTGTAACTCAGGCAAGTAAAACGTTCCTTTTAATACTTCTCCTTTCATGTCTTCCAATTTATAGACGGTAGAATGACGATCACGCACTTGTCCAGTAACACGAAACAATTCGGTGGGTAAGTAACCTTTGTCGAATGTGCGTTTGGTTCTGCCAATGCGAACCCAATCTCCAGGGGTTAACTCTTCTCCACCTTTCTTGGGGACAGCCATCGTACGGGACGTACCAAACAGGCGCTCAAAAACAGTCACTTCGTTGTCAGGTGTTACATCATGTGGGGTACGTCCAATGCTTCTATGATAAGATTGATTGTAGGCTTGGACTAAGTGCGGTAAGACGTCGCTGTACTTGAAAGTGTGTTGATGCGTAAAATATTTCCACATGCGTTCTTTCGAGGTACGTTGAAAACGTTACACGATATTGGCTTTGGTTTCAGGATTTTCGGTGGTGAAAAAATGAATGTCATGTTTTTTTAATTTTCGTTGGAAAGCTTGGTTCAGGAATTCGGTGCCTTTGTCGGTTTGCCATCGAAGAGGGTGACGACCACTTTGTTTCAACACCAGTTGAAAACCTCGTACTAACTCTCCGCTCGATTTGGATGTCAATGGTACGACCGAGGCAAATTTAGAAAAGACGTCGATGACACAAAACAAATAGAGCCACGATTGTAGGTGGATAAATGAGATACTTCGGCTAAATCGGCTTGCCATTGATGATCGATGTATTCCACTTGAGTGCGACTTCTGTGAAAGTTTCGTCGAATGGGTTTGTGTAAAGTGTACGTAGCTTGTTCTTGTAACCATCGTTGTACTTCAGGTAAACGGAGCATTTTCAGGCGAGTTTTTGCAGCACGATACAATTTCTGAATGCCTATGTAACCTGCAGGGTGGATTGTATTAAATGTTGGCTAATACCTTCTCCATGGTTTTGTTAATAAGTCTCCCACTCTTCGATGATACTGCTTTGGGTGGGACAAAATGGGGGTTGTTTGCAAACGGTTTTACGTGTCCGATGTGCCACAGGAGTCGACGTCGAGGTTACTGGTGGTGGTGGCAGTGGTAGAGGTGGTAATGGGATAGCTTTGGTCTTCTTTTTTTTTCTCACTTCTGGTTTCCTTTCTTTCTTTTTTGTATCTGTAGAAGGAGTGGCCATCATCTTTTTAACCCAAGTTTTGAGTTCTTCTCGTTGGGGAGTGGGGGAAGGGGTCAACAAGGAAGCTGAAATCTTACTCGGAATGGGAGTGGCAGTGGGTGTTTGAAAGATATAATGGGGTTCTTCTTCCTTGGCTAATGGTGGGGTGACGTCTGTTTTGGCCACTGTAGATTGTGAGAGCGACGGACTATTCATCAGAGTCTTCAAATCGGTCAGAGTGGGTAGAGCTGTTTCTTCCACAGATTTTCGATGAAAGAGTTGCAGTCGTTGCAAAAGTACCGTACTTTTGCGATTTTTCGGTTTCGGACAAATCTTGGCGATGCATCAAGGATTGGAATTCGTGTTGCAATTGGGGCATCTCAGTCAAATCATGATGGGGTGGTAAATGGGGGGGGGGGGGTACGTTGTTCTTGCCAACGATGGTATTCCATCCATCGTATGTAAGGGACTAAAGTCTGTTTTCGTCCTACCATGGGCTTCCAAAGGTTACGTCTGAGATCGTGATGCTCCATAGGCCCCTTTTATCTTCTGGAAGGATCAACTTTAAGATATCCCTTTTGACAGCCCTTGTACCAAACCTGGCAATATACCCATGCCGGCTCTCGCTAATCCTCCCAACACAGGAAGAAGAAAGGAAAAAAATCCTCCGCGTTGCACCAAGATCTTTTTCTTTTGACGAACGGGTATTTTCTTTTGGATCATTTGACGAAAAATGTGTCGATGTTTGGCTAAGCATTTTTTCTGGTGTGGAGACAAAGGTATCGTGCCTTTTAAGACATTCAAACAACATTCGCACACGGTATCGATTACATCTTTGGAGGCCGTTTTAATGATTTGTTTTCGCATGGGTGGAGAGGCTTTGTACAGGACGGACAACACGTCTCCGTGTTTAGCTAAAGGAGAAGATAGTTCTTTCCTTTTCATTCCTTTGTGGAGTGAATAAGAATGTTTTCTGCGAGGTGTCGTCTTTGCTTGTTCGTTCCACAATACCACTGACGTCAATGACTTGGAACACACACCCTTTTTTTGTTGTTCCATCACTTGATTTATAACTGGTATTACTCAGTCTCTAAAAAATGATGAATAAAAAATCCTCCGCGTTCCACCAACATCTTTTTCTTTTGACGGACGGGTATTTTCTTTTAGACCTTTTGACGAAGAACGTGTCGATGTTTGGCTAAACGAGGAGGTAGTCCTTTCCTTTTCTTTCCTTTGTGGGGTGAATAAGAATGTTTTATGCGAGTTGACATCTTTGCTTGTTCGTTCCACAATGCCACTGGCGTCAATGACTTGGTACACACCCTCTTTTATCTACTTTTGGGGAATTACCGCTTCGTCAAAAAGGCAACGATGTGTTTCCCAAAATTGCCAAAGTAACCTCCTTTTTGGTGACTCTTCTTTTTCTTTAAAGGACTACGTCTTTTGAGGGGATGACGTCGATGATTGGTTTTTAAGCGTTTTGTAGGAGAACGACGATGGTTGTGGAGTGCACGTTTTTGAGGAAGCATCATTGAGTGTTCAGAAGTGGCACAGAAAATACTGATTCACGTTGTTGTCCTTGAGTCACTTTTTTATACTGGAATGCGACGGCACTGATTATCTTTCCGTTGTATCAACTTCATGACAGGTAACACACGTCGTGAAGGGGCTCGCAATGGACTAAATCGAGACAGTTCTTGTTTGGACAAATCCAGTAAACTCTTTAACATGCCAGATCTTTATTGGACTTTGACTTTGGGGCAGGTATTTTGTGAGCAGTTGCTGCTGCCGCTAATGCGGACGAGGGTGTCACCGGTGGAGGAGACGTTTTGGTAGACGGAGATTTCCAACGTTTCATCAAATTAGGAAGAACAGGTGTCAAATTTGGATTTGGCTGGCATCACCCGCAACGGAGAAGTGGAAGCACCTGAGGCTACTGGAAACGCGGTCACGGTGCTGATGGTCGTGGTTTACGAAGGTAAGGTTGTGTCCTGGCCGAAGTGCCTCTTTTGCGGGTGACAGCTTTTTTCTGTGGACTTTTCTTTTTCTGTGTTTTGGTCTTGACACCATTGTTCCTTTTTCTTAGGGGTTCGTTTGGTTTTTTTTCTTGGGGTGAACTTTGGGAGCATTGGGATCCAATTTTAAAAGGGAACGAATGATGATACCTCCTAGAGAACCACTACCTCCAGGTTTCAATATGATTTTCTTTTTGATTTGAGTGTCGATGCGAGGATCGGACAGTTGCGTCAAGGCTACTTTGTTTCTGTCAAAAAAAGCGTTCGGTTTGATGTAGAATGTGAATGATATCTTGCACTATTTGACGTGCTTTCACCGTAAACCATCGTAAGACTTCTTTGAGATTGGCTTCTAAGATGTGAGCACGTATTTGTGGATTTTTCTCGCGACTGATACCGTACAAGGCACGAATTAATTTGATGAGAAGATGAGACCGAAGGGACATGATGTTGACGATGTCAAAGTGACCTAGGTTTTAAGAGATTTTTTTAGTGGTTCATATTGTTATGTCGATGACGAGGACATGTACACGACAGGTCCTCCGTCTTGACACCAATCGTGAAACAAATCGGTACGAAATCGCAAATAATCGGGGTGGGTGGGTTTTAAATCCACCAGTAAATATGCGTGTAGCGTTTGAGTGGCATCATCGTACGCATGAGTCAGCCAAGGTATTCCTAACTGTTTGGCTAAGACTTGCACTTGCGATTTATCTCGATGACTTTTAAACAAGACCACGTAATGAGCATTGAGACTACTGGTACGATGGGCTTTACTTTGTTGAAATAAATTTTGTGTAATGTAAATGACACTGGCATTACGATGATGCCCTTTACGCGTAAACCACAGTTTAATTTCTTCTTCGTCTTCTCCTAACATGTCAAAAATGACCAAATGAGTTTGACTAGGGTCAGACACGATCCCATCATCTGCTCTAGGAATGCCTTCCACAAACACAATGGAATCACCTTGACTTTCTCGCAAGAGGCTGTATGCCGATTGCCACTCTTTGTAACACCACACGATGCGTTGAGGTGAACGATCGTTCAAATGATGTTTATGTTCGATCAAACGTTTGACAAATTCGGTTTTGCCTGAACCGCTCGGTCCAGCAATTAACATGTTAAAAAGATGACGGAGATACAAGGCTTCCAAACTAGCATGATCTAATTGTTCGTCAATGACTTTGAATGTCGAGGAGGAAGGAGTAGAAATAGTAGAATTAGCCATAGTAGTGTAGGGTATGACACTAATGACACAAAAACAGACAAGGCAAGAGGTTTTTATACTTTTTCAAGACACGTTTATTTCAATGCATGTTTAAATTGGAACAACACGAAAGACAAAAATACATAAAAGCCAAATGGATAAATACAGGAATACAATACACATGGAAACGATCGAACTGGCATATAAACAAGTCACTGTACAACATGGTTTGGGTAACGACGGTGTCCTAGAGGTAGTGTGTAATGTTCTTATAGTCTCTACATGGGGTACAGTCACATAGGTGTCCTCTCGGAAGGGTCTTTGTGGGTGAATGTCCATGACAGTCCTGTCTTGAACAGACTGATTGTCCTCGGTGACAGATTCTTTCTCTTCTTCTGGCACTGTCACTAACACAGGTTTAAAAGTGACTTTTTCACTCGACGATGGATTTTACGAACACAACGCTTGGGCATAATGGGATGCTTCGTTTGTCCAAGCCTCAAAATCCCAACTTTTCCAGTCACGTACATCTGTCCAATGAGGGTGTAAATCACAAGCTACACACACATCTTCGTACACCACTTCTGTACGTAAAAGTTGACGAATCTTTTTTTCCTGTAGAGGTCGAGACGTATCCAGATGAAAGCGTAAGGCTTTTAACAGAATGAGTCTCTCGTGGACATTTAAAGGAGTCAACATACTGTCTTTTTTGTAGGTAGTGTTCGTAAAGTGTCCACAAGGAATCCACAGGTAAACGAAATCCCAGAAAGCAAGTCACTAAAACACACACTACACGTCGACCCCAATTAATAGGACACAGTTCTTGTAATAAATGTTCGTAGTCCTTCACCATGTGAATATTTTCATTGATATCTTTCCACGGAATCTGTTTGATCACAAGTGATAAAGGTTGTAGCATGGTCGTTCTATTTTATACTTTTTTGTGTCGAAGACCATAAGTGTATATTCTGCACAGAATGTTTAAAAATCTTCTCCAAAAGCGAAAGTGATTAATATAACGTGTAATTTCGTCCCACTGCCATTCAGGGTAACAGTCAAGAATGATCAAAAGATCTTCAGATGTAAACGAACTAAATTCGAATCTGTGGAAGGTAGACTTGATCCAGAGAAATCTGACACGTTGATTGATTTTTGTCACTTTCCTCTTGTGAATTTCACGACACAAAAGTTCTACAGCCACCCATTGAGATTTTTCTTTAGCAAGGCCCTGCCAAACGTCCTTGTAGATCTTCTCTTGCAATTCGTGTGGTAATCCTTGAATATTATGTTTTATAGAGGGTTTAGATATAGGTCTAGGTTTGTCTCCAACCCAAACTGGTTTGTTAAACGACATAGTACATATATTGGCATGATCCAGAGCAATCTGACACGTTGGTTGATTTTTGTCACTTTCCTCTTGTGAATTTCACGACACAAAAGTTCTACAGTCACCCATTGAGATTTTTCTTTAGCAAGGCCCTGCCAAACGTCCTTGTAGATCTTCTCTTGCAATTTGTGTGGTAATCGTTGAATATTATGTTTTATAGAGGGTTTATATATTGGTCTAGGTTTGTCTCCAACCCAAACTGGTTTGTTAAACGACATAGTACATATATTGGCATGATCCAGAGCAATCTGACACGTTGGTTGATTTTTGTCACTTTCCTCTTGTGAATTTCACGACACAAAAGTTCTACAGTCACCCATTGAGATTTTTCTTTAGCAAGGCCCTGCAAACGTCCTTGTAGATCTTCTCTTGCAATTTGTGTGGTAATCGTTGAATATTATATTTTATAGAGGGTTTATATATTGATCTAGGTTTGTCTCCAACCCAAACTGGTTTGTTAAACGACATGGACCAATATTGTCACTTTCAATCACTAGGTCCTACTAAAGGTAGGTATTGACAATTCGGAGACCATCGAGCATGTTCCAGGTAAGCGGAATTTTTCTGTTCTCACTCGTAAATTGACACACCATAACTGAAACACTTGACTTTATCCCCATCGCCCAAGTAGAAAAATCCGGCTCTGGCTAATTCTTCAGGAGTTGGTCCAGGTAGATACTTTGGCCATTTATCATTGAAGGTTTGGAATCGACTTTTAAAGTGACAGTATTCAGGCTAGCACGTCGGGAACGAATATTCGACTCTCCACACTTCAGTTCGATGCAGGTAAGGTGAAATTCCTAGGAGTCCACGATAACGTGTGGCACCGTTTTCGCATCCCTCAAGTTTAACACGCACAGCATCACTTTACAGGGTAGATATAGGGGTAGTAGTCATAGCAATGTTCCCACGATGTCCTGCTGAATCGCTAAGGTCGCAGCGTCTGGCATCACTACAATCGCAAGGTTTAGCATCGCACTCCACTTGAGAATTCCCAAATTTGAATGATACCTGTTTAAATGGATTCATCTTCTTTCGCTTGGTCGTTGTAGTTACAAATGAACTATTGGTCTTGGACAATGTCCCATTTCATATGCCGCCCAATCTCGACGTGACCGTGCGGAAGAGTGAATTGATTGGGGAGCCGCACTCTCTTTTGGGACACGATTTGATAGACTTTTCTCAAAGGTCGGCTGACGATTTTGGTGTGTGGGTAAACGGACAATCTTGTGCGGTTCGTGGGTGGCCACTTTAAAAGTTTCATCCTGTCCAGACTGTAAGGCTTCTTGAAGCACGTGAAAGTTCACCACTCGACTGGTGCGATAATTGAGAGTCAATCCTTTCACTTTACATTCGGTATGCATTTCCTTGTGGGTCTCGGTATTCGTAGCTGTATTTTTTAGGACCGCCACTTGCAAAACATAGAATCTTTTCGTCGGGATGTTCATCGGTCCAGGCTCCTAAACGGTCTCCTTCGATGGCAGGGTTACACTGGTTCGGTCTGTGAATGTAGATGCAACTGTCCGTGTCAAAATACAACACACGATCTCCTAATAGTTCTAACACTTCGTACAATTTTAAGCGAGCGTGGGCTGTCACGTAAGCCGCAATGATGACATTTCCAAATTTGTCGGCTTCTACAAAGTCTAGTTCTTCTTCGTAATTGACTAAGATCAAGCCCTCACGAATGACGTCCACGTGTTTCATGTATTTGGTTTTGTCGTGAATCATCTGGAAGTAGCGGGAAGGTTCGGACAAATACTCCGTCTTGGGTAAACACGGTCGTTGTGCCATTTTACCCCACAAGCAATTTAGCATCACTTTGGCTTCGTTTATCTCCTTGTGGTCTAAAATGATGCCTTCCTGCTCCCGATATTTTTCTTTGAATATCTTTTTGGTCTTCGGGAGTGTGGCACCAGGAAGGATAGCCGCTAGGTTCTTGTTTTAGTTTCAAAAAGGCATCCACGTAGTCTGCCAAAATACCTTTCCGTGTCTCGTCGCCCTTGTGGTATTGTTGTGTCTTCGGAAAGTGGTAAAATTCGTGCACTTCTAACAGTCGGTATCCCAGGTCCAGAGCTTTAAACAATTCCACGTTAACCCACGTTGCCGTCAAGGCACGTTCTTCCTGACTGTGCTGACAAGGTTGGTCTTGGTTGCACGTTTCGTCACAAGTTCGACACAAAGGAAACATCAGTTTTCCTTGGCAATGGTGAGGTAAAACGGGATGGTACAAGTCTGTTGGAGGCAAGACTTTGCACTTGATCAATGCTTCGTACTGGCGTATGTGGTCAAAGTCAATGTGTTCTGTCATCAACTGTGGGTGTCCTACGGGAAAGTGACAATATTTGCAGACGTAAGGATACAGCGAACACACGTCCAAGTATTTGATTTCTTCTCCCTTCTTCTCGTCCACTTGGTACAGCAAACAGGTGACATTCGTTAGTCCTCCGTACAAACTATCCCGGGGGTTCAGGGGGTCCACCAACTTATAACGTTCTACGATGCCTTTAAACTCGAGGTCGGTTTTCAAACTCTGACCGTACTCGTGTTCCCACATTTCCACTACCTGGTATCCTTGTTGTTCTAACTTCAAACGTCGCTGACAAGTTGTCTGGTACAAGTCTTCCATGGTCCGTTGTAAAAACTGATTTTTGGTGTCACGTTGTGCGTAGCACATGGGACATTCGTGAAATAAGCATCCGTTAAACTCGTACACGATCTGAGGGTTTTCTAAGTCGCAGCATTCCACCTAATACGTTCTGATGGTCTTTTCGCCTCCTCCGTTGCGAGCGTGTTGGATCCATTTGTCTTCCTTGTCGCACAAGTAATATAGACAGCGTAGGGATTTGACTGAGTATTGACGTTTGACAAAATTTGTCGTTTGAGAGCTGATGACAGCTAGAGTATTTTCAGGCATGAATCGTTTTCGGTACATTAAGGAACATGCTTTGGCGTTGGTACATGCTTCTTTCAAAGGATCGATCCCTCCATGTTCCATGAACAATTCTCGAAATTTTCCACAGCAACGTCGTAAAATGTCCACGTCAGATCGACAGTACTTTAACATTTTTTCTCGAAAGTCAAAGGGGTCCGAGGCGTGAGTCTGGTACCAAGCTTGGAAAGCTTCTCGTTGTTCGATGCACATGTTATCGGGGTCGTAGTCGTCAGCCTCAGGCAAATGGGTTAGAACGGCATGTTGATTGGCTTCGGTATTGAAAAAGTGTGGAAAATAACCTTTCGCCATTTCTGTCATTCCAAACGTTTTAGGCATGCGACTCAAAGGCATGGTCAAGTAACTCATTAAATGTTTAAACTGTACTTGTCCTACTTGCATATAAATAATTTTGGCTCTTTTTAAAGTCACTTGAGGACGTTCGGTACTTTGTTCCGCATAGTATCTGAGCAGAAATCGCCCATCGTATCCCGAGAAATTGTGAGCCATTACCGTGGCATGGTGATGACAATCTCCGTAACGTTTGATGTCTTCTGGACTCCACGTTTCGTCGATGGGGCTTAGGATCCATTGGGCAAAATCGGCTAGCGTGTTTGACCCCTCGAAAGATTTGTTCACGTCCTCCAGGAATCTTGCTGCAGTGAGGGCAATGACTAAAGATAGGCTCTTGGATGCACTTCTCGCATGCACGGTGAGCCACGTAGAAATTAGGAATGTAAATACCGGTCTCTTGCATGCATTCGAAATCAAAAAAGATAAAATTCCCTTTCTTCTGGGTATCTTCTTGTTGGGGTTGATATTTTTGAATGAAGCATTCGTGTTCCAAGTCCACGATTCGGCGACAAATGTGATATCGTTTTTTACCTCGGCAAACGTGACACTTGGCATTACTGGTACGTATGCCTTGTCCACAAGTATGGTACAATCTCAAAAGCTGACAAGTACTTTTCTGCTGTGAACCTTGCATCTTCAAATGATGCTGGTAACAGATAGGACTGACATAAGTGCGCTGACAAACAAGGCAATGCACTCTTTCTTGTCCTTTGTCCAGACAAAGTTTAGAGGCCAAACATCCCTCACATTTTGATCCACAATGCTTGTGTTGTTCTCGATTGTTATAACCATAGTCACATTTTTCACAGTAGTAACCGTATCCCAGAAATGCAGTAATACTGGTAATGGTATCAAAATGACCATCGTGATGATAGACGTGAATGTATTTTCCGTCTTTGAAATCGTGGCCTCGGAACAAAAGAGGACCACGCACTTCTTGAGGGTGTACTTTCAATGTGTAATGTGGAGCCAAGACACCTTGCAATTTTTGCATTTCTGGAATACCGCAAGGGGTGTCTTTGGATATTCCTGCTTGCTGTAACAGGAGTTTTGCTTCACTTCTTTGTTTGGCTCGGTCCGATCGTCGAATAGTTTTCCAGGCTCTTTTCCATTCTACCGTCTCGTTCTTGTTGGCATACGTTTGTCCCACGACGATGGCACGGGCTAAACACATCTGATCTTGAGAATTGTTAATTTGGACGAGGCTTGCTTTGGTGTTGCGAAGGCTGTCCACCAATAACACTTTTTTGCGTTGTCCGGTCCCCTGAGGAAGAGACACGTGGGACATGAACAGTGTAGTTTTTCCATCGGTGATGTGAAACTTGTCGTTGGATTGTTGCACATGTTGAATTTTGTCAATGACTTTGGAAGGTGTTAATTGTTATGGGTTACTAAACTCGATCCAAACGGGAGACTTCAAATTATCGTGATGAATAGAAAGTCTTAAGCGATCGTCTTCTTTGGCTTGACATGGCTGTTTCAGTGTAGTTAACACAGAATCTCACACCTCGGTAATGAACCCTTCTGTATTCTCCAAAGGTACATTGGACTTGAAATCTTTAACCTTTACTACATACGTGTAAGCCTTTGTTCTAAATTTGGTGTGGATTCGAGCTCACTCATGTCATCTTCAAAATCACTGGCATGAATTTGAGCCAAGACTTCAGCTACTATGCTAGGCAATACATTACGTTTCTGTCTCTTACTGTCTTCTCCTTTCTCCACAACATGATGTGGTCTTTTCATCTTGTCTACAAAAAGTCAAATGACTACATTTTAAAGACCATGACCCCTATATATTCATGTCCGATCCGTGCACATATAAAGGGCCTTTCAGTATTCATTTTATTCTCACATTGACCAGAACGATGGAAGAACCTACACAAGTTGAACTTCTCATCAGAGCTTTACGTGGTGTCATACGAAAGTTTTCTTCAGACAAGCCGACGGACTACTCTCCCTCCTTTCTAGATAAAAAAATCAAGATATTTGCTATATCTGTAAGAAGAAAGGACACTGGGCTACAGAATGTCCAGATCGTGGAAAAAAAAAAAGTACGAATAGAGACAAAAGTCAAGATACCTGTTATGATTATAAAGAGAAAGGACATTGGTCTCCAAACTGCCCTAAGAAATAACAGGAGCAGAAGGAGGAGGGGGAGAGGAATTCTGAACAGGAGGAGGAGGAAGAGGTACCCTCCCCCAAGGAAGAACCCCGACACGTTCACAAAGACAAGAAAAGAAGACGAAACGAAAGTGAAGAGGTAGAAGAAAAAGAAAACCATGCGACAGTAAAGAAATTAAAGAAACAGAAAGAGTGAACAGAAGAAACTATGAACTTTTCTTTAAAGTGGTATTGTGTTATGTTATTTTGAGATATTGAATTGTAACCCTTGTACCAGAATACACCAGAGAGAAAAAACGTAAGTGTCTCTTGGTTTTGATTTTATAGAATAAGAACCTACACTCACACATTGATTCACTCGGACGTACATCATGGGTTGAAAAAAAAGGACTTTTGAGTTTTCTTGGAATTAAGCAATTGAAATAGTATTTCTTTTCGAAATAATTTGAGTGCCCCTGAAAAGGGCCGTTGTTGTTTTCTTTGTTTAAAACAAAACAAACTCAGAAACGTGACGTAACCATCTTTAGCTGTCTTAAGCCTTTGCCACGGCCAAAGCCTACTTCTGGACTGGTGGTTCCTGTCAATGATTTGGTAGAAATCACTAAAGGTGATATGGTAGATGTAGTCACAGTTAGATTGGGTTGTTTAGCTCGAGATTTTCTTTTTCTCTTCGGTCGTGATAAAGAAGTCTGATACATTTGTTTCAGACTCCTTAACTCTGCTAAAATATCTAAAAGTACCGTCGTGACCATTTGATTTTCACTATTCTCTTTCTGTCCTTGGTCTTCTTTCTTCTCTATTGCTGCTACTGTTTCTTCCTGGTGTTTCCTTCTTGCTTCTTCTTCTTCCCGCTGTTGAATAAGAAAAGCTTGTTCTTCTACTTTCTGTTGTTGTAAAATTCGCTCCAATTCTTCTTTTTGTCTTTGCTTAAAATCATCGACGTGTACATAAGAAGAAGCAAAAGGTAACGAAGGTTCCGGAACAAATTATTGTGATGTTAGAAAATCCACATTATCCCAGTTAAAATCAACTTCTTCTGGATGTAGATTTGTATTGACTTTGGAAGTCACTGCTGTCCTATTACTTGCTGTCTCCACTACTGGCTCACCCCAATTTATCATCTTCTTAGTGTCCGACATGATTGACAACTCTGCCGCATCGATTGACTGCGCACAGACGCTAGTACCTCTATATAGGGAAGGTGACGTCACAGACTGCTCTCTTCCGATTGGATGACTGTGACTGACTTTTTTGTAAAGCACGTTTGTATTGGTGAATACACTCAATCCATTTCGATCCGCTCTTCCCCTATAAATAACCGCAGTTCAGATGTGGACCAACGTAGAATCTTCTACCCTTCTTTCTACCATGCTATTTCGTACTGACTTACCCATGTATGTCAGATCATCGTGGACTATCACTCATATGACTGATACAGCCTTTTGGAAGAGAAGGATATATGTGGAGTGGCAAGGTTGTTTATATAGAGTTCTCCTCTATGGCACCGCATTGAGGAGAAGTTTATGGAAAAGAAGAAGATCTGTGAGATGTCCTCTGTGTTAACAAGATACTGTTAACATTACACATAACAGCCCTTTTCAGGGCCACTCATATGCCTCGAAAAGATATTAGCTTTCTTTGCCTCTATTTTTCTTGTCGCTGGACAGTCCCAAATACAAATAATATTTCCCATGTTCAATTTCCCTTGTCGCTATATAGTCCCACCATGTTCAATTCCCCTTGCTGCTAGATAGTCCCACAATGTTCAATTTCCCTTGTCGCTAGATAGTCCCACCATGTTAAATTCCCCTTGTCGCTAGACAGTCCCACCATGTTAAATTCCCCTTGTCGCTAGACAGTCCCACCATGTTAAATTCCCCTTGTCGCCAGATGGTCCCAAGCCCTTTTTGACTGGATTTTCCATTGTCGCCAGATCGTCCCATATTACTACTGAAAGCTCAAACATTTCTTATGTTTATAACCTAAATGACTTTGAGTTTGGTTTTATGGGTTGTGCTCTACAAGTCATATTTGATATATTTCTGTATCTGAGTGTTTGCTGATATAACGTTTAGCATGAAGATGTAATGTGAGATAAACTGTGATACAATATGAGATGTAATCCCTGATACATTCTCAGATATAATATATGATACAATCTGAACTACAATCTGAGGTGATATTTGAGATTTAATATATAATGCAATCTGAGGTGAAATCTGAGATATAATATATGATACAATCTGAACTACAACCTCAGGTGATATCTGAGTTATAATCTCTAATGCAATCTGAGGTGAAATCTGAGATATAATATATATAATATATGATGCAATCTGAACTACAATCTGAGGTGATATCTGAAATATAATCTATGATGCAATTTGAGGTGATATCTGAGATATAATCTATAATGCAATCTGAGGTGAAATCTGAAATATAATCTATGACACAATCTGAACTAAAATTTGAGGTGATATCTGAGATATAATCTATGATGCAATCTGAACTACAATATGAGATGATATCTGAGATATAATATATGATGCAATCTGAACCACAATCTGATGTGATATCTAAAATATAATCTATGATGCAATCTGAATACAATCTGAGGTGATATCTGAGATATAATCAATGATACAATCTTAACTACAATCTGAGATATAATCAATGATATAATCTTAACTACAATCTGAGATAGAATCAATGATACAATCTTAACTACAATCTGAGATATAATCAATGATACAATCTTAACTACAATCTGAGATATAATCTATGATGCAATATGACCTTCAATATGAAATATAATATATGATACAGTCTGAACTACAATCTGAGGTCATATTTGAGATATAATCTGACAAACAATCAGAAAAAAAAAAAATCAAGATGTCTTAAAAAGACACACAATTTAATACCATCAAGAGATTAACAAGACCTACTGATGCTGAATGATGTAAATTATATATGCAGGCAAAATGGAATTAGCTTGTACATTGCACACATACTTGCTATAGGGAAAAAAATCAATAATCAAGTTTGAAATACAGCATTTTTATATATTTTTATTTCAGGAAATGCAGTGGTATATTATTTAACATAATAAAATTGTTTGATTTCACTTTTTCTTTTAAATATACATTTAGAAAGTAAAAATAATTAGAAAAAGACTCAGAAGACATAAACAATAATTTTGAGTCAATATAAATGAGCCAAATATTTTGATAAATAAGTGAACAACAACTTGATTTAAAAAACATAAAATGGCTTATGATTAGTCATGCTGACATTGTATTTATAAAAGAAATAATATTTTGAATAATAGTAAAATGCTGGACATGTATAAGACTGAATAGATAAAATATGTTAAGACACATAATATCATGAATTTTACCCAATAAAATGTAACTATAGAGTCAATCAAACTAACTCAACAATGTTTTGTATAGCTATTGCTCTAAAAATAGAAATATACTCTTTCTCATCAAAACAAGATGTACAAATATTTCCAGTAGTTGTTAAATATGTGAATGTCCAAGATGAAGATTAACCATATACTGGAAATTATTAAGTAAATACTAACAAAATATCTACAAAAACATTCAATTCATATTCTGCAAATGAATAGAAAAGTTACATATGTGGAAACTTTATATGACAGTATCAAAACCAATGTATTTGGGGAAATAATTTATTAAAAATGATCATAAAAATAACTGATATTTTAGCAAACAGAAATGTACTCTGCAGTAAATTCAAGATAAGACAAACCAGTCTGTCCAAGAAAATCAACTTGAAAAAAATAGACAAACCAGTCTATCCAAGAAATTCAACATGACAAAAAATAGACAAACCAGTCTGTCCAAGAAATTCAACTAAAAAAAATGACACATGAAGGAGCTCACCCACGAACCTTTACAGCCACAAGAAACATTTCTTATACTACCAATAATAGCAATTATATCAAGTTCAAACACATTTTTTAACCTTGCCAATATTAAGTTTTAAAGTTTAATCAGCCTTACCTATATATCAAGTTAAAACATTCTTTACCTTGACTATATCAAGTTAAAACATTCTTTACCTTGACTATATCAAGTTAAAACATTCTTTACCTTGACTATATCAAGTTAAAACATTCTTTACCTTGACTATATCAAGTTAAAACATTCTTTACCTTGACTATATCAAGTTAAAACATTCTTTACCTTGACTATATCAAGTTAAAACATTCTTTACCTTGACTATATCAAGTTAAAACATTCTTTACCTTGACTATATCAAGTTAAAACATTCTTTACCTTGACTATATCAAGTTAAAACATTCTTTACCTTGACTATATCAAGTTAAAACATTCTTTACCTTGACTATATCAAGTTAAAACATTCTTTACATGTCTATATCAAGTTAAAACATTCTTTACCTTGACTATATCAAGTTAAAACATTCTTTACCTTGACTATATCAAGTTAAAACATTCTTTACCTTGACTATATCAAGTTAAAACATTCTTTACCTTGACTATATCAAGCTAAAACATTCTTTACCTTGACTATATCAAGTTAAAACATTCTTTACCTTGACTATATCAAGTTAAAACATTCTTTACCTCGTCTATATCAAGTTCAAACATTCTTTACCTAGTCTATATGAAGTTCAAACATTCTTTACATGTCTATATGAAGTTTAAACATTCTTTACATGTCTATATCAAGTTAAAACATTCTTTACATGTCTATATCAAGTTAAAACATTCCTTACATGTCTATATCAAGCTAATATTCTTTACCATGTCTATATCAAGTTTAAACATTCTATACTTTGTCAATATCAAGTTTAAACATTCTTTACCTTTTCTACGCTTTCCTTTCTGCAATGTTTGGTCAACTTCTTTGGCTCGTGTTTTAAGAACATTTTTTAAAGATTGTTCTTTTCTCAGTAACAAAGACTATATTAGAAAAGCAAATCAGCATCATTTATGTAAACTTGGAAGGTCTTCATGCTAGAATGCTTTCTGTTACATTTGGTGGTATTCTCTTCAGCAGAAATTGAGATTACGGATTGTACGTTTTCTTCATTTTTTTAATATTTAGCAATGGCCACAGCCAACTCTTATGGTCGATTGACTATGGAAGATTAGCATTGATTAGATCAGTTTGAAAAGCCTCTAAACCAGGATTCTTTCTGTCAAATTTGACGTAATTCTAGACAGTAGCTTTTGAAAAGCATTTTTTGTAAATTCTATTTCTAGTAAGACTGACCATGTCTTATAGTTGGGTATATGCCATTAGTAGAACCAAGAAGCATAATGCTACAGTGTTTTAAATAAATTTGACTAAAGCCTGTTTAAGATTAATAAATCAATAAATTGAATAGCTGGAATGTATTTTCCCCCGAAATAAATGCATCCTAAATATATAAACTGCCTTCATAAACTGAAGACATAGCAAGAAATCCTGTCTTTCCTGTTTTAAATGTATATATAGAAATTTATAAAAAATACAAAGATTTATTTGAGTTCTTGAGAGCAAAAGGCAGTATGAATAACATTGTAAAACTGCATAAAACATTTTAGGTATAATTAAACATAACTACTCACAAGTTTCAATATTGGACACAGAGATGCACACCAAATTCATTACTCTTTGAAATAAACATTTTTTAATATTATGTTTAAAAAAACTCTACAAGGTAGACAAACAACATAACCACCCAAATATAAACAAATGACATCAATCTGCAGCATAATACATTCATTTTAATTAGAGTTGTGTTTCACATTAACATAGCAAGTATATCCAAATATGTAACATATACATTAACATAGCGAGTACATCCAAATATATAACATATACATTAACTTAGCAAGTACATCCAAATATATAACATATACATTAACTTAGCGAGTACATCCAAATATATAACATATACATTAACTTAGCAAGTACATCCAAATATATAACATATACATTAACATAGCGAGTACATCCAAATATATAACATATACATTAACATAGCAAGTACATCCAAATATGTAACATATACATTAACTTAGCAAGTACATCCAAATATATAACATATACATTAACATAGCAATATATAGCTAATCAAGGACATAGTCATATTGTAATAAAGATTAATTATTATAAAAGTTTTAATTAGTTTTACACATGGCAGCTTAGACAGAATTAAATGCAATAGCTTATTTTTAATGAAATCAGCACTTTTTATTGTAAATGTGAGATATAAATAAATTTTATAACGTTTACATAGAACATCCTACAAGAGTGTTCATTGCAAATAAGGTTTTTTTCTTGCTAGTAGATTACATGATAAATTCAGACATGAAAGTCAGGATGATTGAAAGAAAAAGCTGAAATTGACAGATGTCTGTTAGACACATGGTCAGTGTCCTTGGCAAAGTTCCTATATGGCGTTAAATAATAATATGTCCATATTGAGCTTTCCTAGGCAGTTATGTATCATTTTTAAATGCAGTCATTACAGTTACTCTTACCAAAAACAGATGTGCCTTTTATTACTTCATGTATATGTAGGTGTATGAAATATGAATATAACTTTTATAAAGTTGATATGATGCGAGTTTTGTAAAGCATTCACAGCCCTCTTATTGTAATGTAAAAGATTATTGCAAAAAATATACAGAACTTTCCTTAGAATATCCATTTTTTAATTCAATCAATGAGACAGTGTTATAGAATCTTAGAATGTTTCCCAGTAACACTTTATTTTAATCATTCTTACTAAAACTCATTTTATACAGCCTTTTCTATTTTGTCATCTTTTGGCACAATCAAGTAACAATTTATTCTAAAAAGCCACTTTGGTAAAAAAAATATATACTGCAATTGTGACATTTTATCCATGCAACATTCAGTTCTATTGGCTAATGTAGGATTTTATTTTATCAAACGAGTTCTTCCGAAACTAATATAGCTATTATTCTGTACAATGTATAAAGACCATACAGTGTTGCTGAATCAAAACAACACGTTAAATTTTTCTTTTAAACCTATTTAGCACAGTTGCAGGTTTTACTCAATTAATATTTTCTTTGTGTATCTACCTCCATCCAACTTAGCATGTGAAATTTAAACACATCTCTAACGTATCTTATAATTTAAAATCCACTGAAAAGCTGAGATGTTCAGGTCTTCAATTCTTGTATTTCTATTGGATAAGAATGTATGTTAGATGAAGACATTTTAAAGTACAAAATGCATTTCCCATCTAAGATTCTATATGCAGCATGTACTATGTCAATACAATAATTTTAAAATGAAACCTAAACAACACCAAAAAGTTGTGACGAAAAAACAACCAACAAAGGCAGCAATATTCTTAAGGTTAACTTGTTTACAGACAATAGATTCATAACAATCAACATGCTGTTCAGCAGTAAATTAAATGGATTCATATCAATCAACTTGATGTTCAGCAGTAAATTAAATAGATTCATAACAATCAACATGCTGTTCAGCAGTAAATTAAATAGATTCATAATAATCAACATCTTTTGCAGCAGTAAATTAAATGGATTTATAATAATCAACATATGGCTCAGCAGTAAATTAAATGGACTCATAATAATCAACATGCTGCTCAGCAGTAAATGAAATGTTTTCATAATAATCAACATGTTGTCCAGCAAGAAACCAGATGGATCCATAATGAGTAATATGATGCACAACAGTAAATAAACAAATTTACATTTTTTAAGGTAATTTAGCAATTTTATAATATTTACAAGTTTGTTGGGAGTTTTACCAAACTGTTCAGATATAGCTTCTTAAATGAAATATGCTTTGCTGTTAGATAAATTTTAAAAATATTAACAAGTCTAAAAAAACCTCATATTTTGTACATCTATTATTACACTAAAAAAATCAATAGTTTAATTTGACAAGAAACTGTTACAAAAACATACTGGCATGATCATCAAACAAGTAATGAAGATAAATAAAACAATGATTGTTTAAACATTCGCACATTATATCAGTATAGAAGAGCTGAATTGTTATTGTATTAATCAAATACTGGTTAATTTCTCACTAGACATGGTGACTTCTGTCACACCTGAAAGTGGTGCTGAACATAACCTTACATCCATGCTTTGATAACTGAATCAGCTATCAGAATTTCAAAACTGAATATATCAAGAGAATTTAAAAGATTTTGAAAATACAACTTTTATCTGATGACCAATGTTATACTGAATTTCAACTGTCATGTAATTCTACATCTTTGCATATATAATTATAAATATATGTGTCTTCTTCCTCTGAACAATGTCTGTCCCCTCCGTCCATTCTTTCTCAGTCATGTACATATAAGATATTATTGAAACTTTTAAAGGAAACCAAAGATTTTATACAATTATGCCTATGTTTGAATCCAGTTTCATGAAATAAACTTTAATTAGTAACCGCTTGTTCTAATTTCTAAATACAATTTTAAACTGCAAAAATATGGAACACATCAATCTTAGTATGTAAACTCTAATCAGTGACCTTAACTAAATCAATTTATATTTTATTGTACCAGTAACTGATTAGTATTGACCTTAACTAAATAAATTTATATTTTATTGCACCAGTAACTGATTAGTATTGACCTTAACTAAATCAATTGATTTTTACCAGTAACTGATTAGCATTGACCTTGACTGGGTGAATTTATATTTATTTTACCAGTAATTATTATTGACCTTGCTTGGGTCGGTTTATATTTATTTACCATTAATTAATTAGTATTGACCTTGACTTTGGTTAATTTATATTTATTTTACCAGTAACTGATTAGTATTGACCTTGGCTGGGACAATTTATATTTACAGTGATTGATTTGTAATGACCTTGACTTGGTCAATTTATATCTATTTTACGAGTAATAGATTATAGTATTCACACACATTCCTATTTGTTTATACCTCCCTAGTGATTTGAAAAAGAAATGGCATGAAGGATATAAAATATACACAAAATTTAATCATTTCGTTCATTGATTTAAAAGTTCTAACTGGACTTGTTGTCAGGGGACTCCAAACATGGTCAATTTCTTGGTATTTTGAATCAAACAGGAGTTTCGTTGGTCATATGGTCACCATATTTGTAAAGGCAAATTTACGTTTACAAGCAACAGATGTGATGCAGCTCGCTGTTTATGATAATCTCAATAATTCCACAACATTTTAAGCTACATGGTTTTGAATATATGTATAAAAGAAATGCTCCTTTAATTGTTCAATTTATTTTAGAAAATTAAATCCCGATATTGCAAATACTGGACACGTGCTTTTAACTGAATAGACTATTGCAGAAACAAGAGAATGACAGTGAATAATATGTCTGCTTGTTTAAATTGAGGGCTGCCATCTGTTTTGAAACCAATAGGTTGACAGTGTTAGGGACCCCTTTGTTATCAAAACTTAAAACAAGACATTAGATAGGTCAGTTTTTGTTTAATCTGCTATTCATTAATCAGTATTGAAGGTAATTGTACCAGTACATGTTATGTATGCCCTTTTACGAAGACACCACGCTGACTATGTTGTAAAAAGATATAATTCTTTCATCTTCTGCAGGAAATTTGCAAAATGTTCATTAAATGTTCTAGTACTTTTAAAATCCATTGTTACGCTGGGTTATTCTACAATTTGCATGCCTGTTTAGGCCGTCTAAATGTTGAAAGTATATCTCAGTTCTTAATTTCATTTTGATCAGGACTTTTTAAAAATGTTCCTTCATCAAATTGTGAAATGTTGTGCTAGTCTAGCCATTTGCTGTATTGCTTTATATTCAAAATTTGTGGGAGCTTTGGGGTATAACAACAGTCATGAAGTGACAACAATTTAGAAAAGAATGTTAATTAGGAATTTCTCCAATGAAAAGAATAAGTTTATCTTTTTAATGTTATGCGGTTCAATGTTTTGTCAATAACATTCCTTTCGCAAGTTTAAGCAGTCTCCAAACTGACACACTTTGCTGAGGAACCCGTATTTCCGACCTGCTCAGTACGAAATTTGTTACATGTTCTAGATGATCCGTAAGTACTATTTAGCCAGGCTGTTATATGTTCAGTTTGCCAGTTTTAGCAGCTTCCAGGTTAATAGTGTTGGTGAACAGTGCTGTCTTCCCCACCTTGTGCCAGCGATTCTTTGTCACCTTCTCCTTCTGTTTTCTGCGTTGTTCCTCTCGTACCTTTCTCAGTTCTTCCTTCTCTTCTGCCTGGAATCAACCAGACATGTCAAATAAAGCCAATTTTCAAAACGTGATAGTAAATTAAACAAACCAGTCAAACATAGTATCAGGCCATACCATAAACTATTTTTGTTATATTTCATGCTAAATAATTAAATATCAGAATCTTCTGTGCAAAATGTTATGTTTATTATTATATGATTTTAAGTTATTTTTAGTGACAAATATCAAATATGAAAATAACATCAACAATACTGTTACGTGCTTAGGCTCGAATAAACAGTAACATAGAAAGAGTGAAAATAACAAGCTTGTAAAAACTTAATAAACAATTTATCGAGCAAAATATTTCAACAAAAAAAAAACTTACGGTTTTAATAATCAATTCCAAAATTAATCCAAAAATAATTCAAAATATAATCCACTAGAGAAATTGCAAAAGTCCTGATAATAAAATGTCCAAATAATTCCCAATTCGAATCTTAATGAAGCATCCAAGATGGAAGATGATGTCACATAATGAAGTCAGTTCTGGTCTTATGAAATTCAATGAGCACAATTATTTTCCAGATAAATAACAAAATAAATTCTCTTGATCCAACAAATTGAAATAATTTCCAATACAAGGTAATTTAAAATAACTCAAAACAATGCAACTTAATATTCTAACAGCCCAACTTCTACTAAATAGTTTGCTCCAAAACATAATTTATATACCTGTTTTTATGTAAAAAAGGAAGGGGTCACATGATCTTCTAGAATCTTTTAGAACAAATTTACGTTCAAAAAATCTCGTACACACCATATGACCCAACTAAATATAGAAAGATGTTTATAACAAAGCTCCATAATGTCCTTGGAATCAACCAATCATTTTAAAAGCTTGTTTACAACTCTGAAGCCAGGTCAGAAATGAGGTCAACACCTGGTGTTTATTTGTAAAGTACAGGTCATCTCCCAATGAATGAATCTTAAACTTAAAATGTCAAATTTGAATCTGACAAACAAACAATTAAAATAAAAAATAAATGACCCAAATCAAATACACTTAACAATACCATCTATCAGCTTAAATATAATGTCTTACCAAAATTACATGATAGGATACAGGACAAAAGGATTGCAAACTAATTTTTAAAAATAAGTTCTTCACCATTATAAACAAAAACAATTACTTAACAAGCAAAAACGTCAAGAGTTCTGAAAATAAGCAACACAGGTGATATACATTATATTTAATGAAATGAGAAGGATGAAATAATGATAAGAGTGGAGGGATAGTGCTTGGTGTTGCCTGTTAGGCACAGTTGTAAATGTAACCATAAAAGAACAAAATAAATCATCTGTTAAGTGTAAATCTATTGTGTTAATAATACATTTCTAATTTCCTTTCATAGCAAAAGTTTGCTTCTAAAGTGAAAAGTAATTTAAACAAAAAAAATATCAGTATCAGTACTAATATTCATTAATGATAATGTTGTATTATTAAAATATTTGATAATGTTGTATTATTAAAATATTTGATAATGTTGTATTATAAAAATATTTGATAATGTTGTATTATTAAAATATTTGATAATGTTGTATTATTAAAATATTTGATAATGTTGTATTATTAAAATATTTGATAATGTTGTATTATTAAAATATTTGATAATGTTGTATTATTAAAATATTTGATAATGTTGTATTATTAAAATATTTGATAATGTTGTATTATTAAAATATTTGATAATGTTGTATTATTAAAATATTTGATAATGTTGTATTATTAAAATATTTGATAAAGTTGTATTATTAAAATATTTGATAATGTTGTATTATTAAAATATTTGATAATGTTGTATTATTAAAATATTTGATAATGTTGTATTATTAAAATATTTGATAATGTTATATTATTAAAATATTTGATAATGTTGTATTATTAAAATATTTGATAATGTTGTATTATTAAAATATTTGATAATTTTGTATTATTAAAATATTTGATAATGTTGTATTATTAAAATATTTGATAATGTTGTATTATTAAAATATTTGATAATGTTGTATTATTAAAATATTTGATAATGTTGTATTATTAAAATATTTGATAATGTTGTATTATTAAAATATTTGATAATGTTGTATTATTAAAATATTTGATAAAGTTGTATTATTAAAATATTTGATAATGTTGTATTATTAAAATATTTGATAATGTTGTATTATTAAAATATTTGATAATTTTGTATTATTAAAATATTTGATAATGTTGTATTATTAAAATATTTGATAATGTTGTATTATTAAAATATTTGATAATGTTGTATTATTAAAATATTTGATAATGTTGTATTATTAAAATATTTGATAATGTTGTATTATTAAAATATTTGATAAAGTTGTATTATTAAAATATTTGATAATGTTGTATTATTAAAATATTTGATAAAGTTGTATTATTAAAATATTTGATAATGTTGTATTATTAAAATATTTGATAATGTTGTATTATTAAAATATTTGATAATTTTGTATTATTAAAATATTTGATAATGTTGTATTATTAAAATATTTGATAAAGTTGTATTATTAAAATATTTGATAATGTTGTATTATTAAAATATTTGATAAAGTTGTATTATTAAAATATTTGATAATGTTGTATTATTAAAATATTTGATAAAGTTGTATTATTAAAATATTTGATAATGTTGTATTATTAAAATATTTGATAATGTTGTATTATTAAAATATTTGATAATGTTGTATTATTAAAATATTTGATAATGTTGTATTATTAAAATATTTGATAATGTTGTATTATTAAAATATTTGATAAAGTTGTATTATTAAAATATTTGATAATGTTGTATTATTAAAATATTTGATAATGTTGTATTATTAAAATATTTGATAATGTTGTATTATTAAAATATTTGATAATGTTGTATTATTAAAATATTTGATAATGTTGTATTATTAAAATATTTGATAATGTTGTATTATTAAAATATTTGATAATGTTGTATTATTAAAATATTTGATAATGTTGTATTATTAAAATATTTGATAATGTTGTATTATTAAAATATTTGATAATGTTGTATTATTAAAATATTTGATAAAGTTGTATTATTAAAATATTTGATAATGTTGTATTATTAAAATATTTGATAATGTTGTATTATTAAAATATTTGATAATGTTGTATTATTAAAATATTTGATAATGTTATATTATTAAAATATTTGATAATGTTGTATTATTAAAATATTTGATAATGTTGTATTATTAAAATATTTGATAATTTTGTATTATTAAAATATTTGATAATGTTGTATTATTAAAATATTTGATAATGTTGTATTATTAAAATATTTGATAATGTTGTATTATTAAAATATTTGATAATGTTGTATTATTAAAATATTTGATAATGTTGTATTATTAAAATATTTGATAATGTTGTATTATTAAAATATTTGATAAAGTTGTATTATTAAAATATTTGATAATGTTGTATTATTAAAATATTTGATAATGTTGTATTATTAAAATATTTGATAATTTTGTATTATTAAAATATTTGATAATGTTGTATTATTAAAATATTTGATAATGTTGTATTATTAAAATATTTGATAATGTTGTATTATTAAAATATTTGATAATGTTGTATTATTAAAATATTTGATAATGTTGTATTATTAAAATATTTGATAAAGTTGTATTATTAAAATATTTGATAATGTTGTATTATTAAAATATTTGATAAAGTTGTATTATTAAAATATTTGATAATGTTGTATTATTAAAATATTTGATAATGTTGTATTATTAAAATATTTGATAATTTTGTATTATTAAAATATTTGATAATGTTGTATTATTAAAATATTTGATAAAGTTGTATTATTAAAATATTTGATAATGTTGTATTATTAAAATATTTGATAAAGTTGTATTATTAAAATATTTGATAATGTTGTATTATTAAAATATTTGATAAAGTTGTATTATTAAAATATTTGATAATGTTGTATTATTAAAATATTTGATAATGTTGTATTATTAAAATATTTGATAATGTTGTATTATTAAAATATTTGATAATGTTGTATTATTAAAATATTTGATAATGTTGTATTATTAAAATATTTGATAAAGTTGTATTATTAAAATATTTGATAATGTTGTATTATTAAAATATTTGATAATGTTGTATTATTAAAATATTTGATAATGTTGTATTATTAAAATATTTGATAATGTTGTATTATTAAAATATTTGATAATGTTGTATTATTAAAATATTTGATAATGTTGTATTATTAAAATATTTGATAATGTTGTATTATTAAAATATTTGATAATGTTGTATTATTAAAATATTTGATAATGTTGTATTATTAAAATATTTGATAAAGTTGTATTATTAAAATATTTGATAAAGTTGTATTATTAAAATATTTGATAATGTTGTATTATTAAAATATTTGATAATGTTGTATTATTAAAATATTTGATAATGTTGTATTATTAAAATATTTGATAATGTTGTATTATTAAAATATTTGATAAAGTTGTATTATTAAAATATTTGATAATGTTGTATTATTAAAATATTTGATAATGTTGTATTATTAAAATATCTGATAATGTTGTATTATTAAAATATTTGATAATGTTGTATTATTAAAATATTTGATAATGTTGTATTATTAAAATATTTGATAATGTTGTATTATTAAAATATTTGATAATGTATTATTAAAATATTTGATAATGTTGTATTATTAAAATATTTGATAATGTTGTATTATTAAAATATTTGCATTAAAAAAGAAATCATTTTGGTTCTCTATTGGGAATTGACAATGGGATTAGAAAAAACAGTACATCAAAATAAATCATAATTTAGCGAACTGCATTTGTGTCTATCAAAATATTACTGAACTTCAGGTTAAACTATAAAATATTGATGTATGTCAGGTTAAGCTATTACTACATTGCTGTACTTCAGGTTAAACTATTGCTACATTGCTCAAGATAAACTATTAAAACATTGCTTTACTTTTCATTTAAACTATTAAAATATTACTGTACTTCAGGATTACCTATTAAAACATTGCTTTACTTTTCATTTAAACTATTAAAATATTACTGTACTTCTGGATTACCTATTAAAACATTGCTTTACTTTTCATTTAAACTATTAAAATATTACTGTACTTCAGGATTACCTATTAAAACATTGCTTTACTTTTCATTTAAACTATTAACATATTACTGTACTTCAGGTTAAACTATTAAAATATTACAGTACTTAAGGTTAAACTATTACTACATTGCTGTACTTCAGTATACACTATTAAAATATTCATGTATTTTAGATAAACTCTTACTAAATTAAAAGTTTTGATGCAAAATATACTTTAGGTTACACTATTTGTATACAGCTGTATTTAAAGAAAAAGTGGTAAATGTGATCAAACCCATCCAGACCCAAATGTATACATGTATGTGTAATCCATCCATCTAGAACCAAATGTATACATGTATGTGTAATCTACCCATCCAGACCCAAATGTATACATGTATGTATAATCTACCCATCCAGACCCAAATGTATACATGTATGTGTAATCTACCCATCCAGACCCAAATGTATACATGTATGTGTAATCTATCCATCCAGACCCAAATGTATACATGTATGTGTAGACCCAAATGTATACATGTATGTATAATCTACCCATCCAGACCCAAATGTATACATGTATGTGTAATCTATCCATCCAGACCCAAATGTATACATGTATGTGTAATCTACCCATCCAGACCCAAATGTATACATGTATGTGTAATCTACCCATCCAGACCCAAATGTATACATGTATGTGTAATCTACCCATCCAGACCCAAATGTATACATGTATGTGTAATCTACCCATCCAGACCCAAATGTATACATGTATGTGTAATCTACCCATCCAGACCCAAATGTATACATGTATCTGTAATCTATCCATCCAGACCCAAATGTATACCTGTATGTGTAATCTATCCAATCATCCAGACCCAAATGTATACATGTATGTGTAATCTACCCATCCAGACCCAAATGTATACATTTATGTGTAGACCCAAATGTATACATGTATGTGTAATCTACCCATCCAGACCCAAATGTATACATGTATGTGTAGACCCAAATGTATACATGTGTAATCTACCCATCCAGACCCAAATGTATACGTGTATGTGTAATCTCTACCCATCCAGACCCAAATGTATACATGTATGTGTAGACCCAAATGTATACATGTATGTGTAATCTACCCATACAGACCCAAATGTATACATGTATGTGTAGACCAAAATGTATACATGTATGTGTAATCTACCCATACAGACCCAAATGTATACATGTAAGTGTAATCCACCCATCCAGACCCAAATGTATACATGAACATGTATATGTAATCCACCCATCCAGACCCAAATGTATACATGTATGTGTAATCCAACCATATAGACCCAAATGTATACATGTACATGTATATGTAATCCACCCATCCAGACCCAAATGTATACATGTATGTGTAGACCCAAATGTATACATGTATGTGTAATCCACCCATCCAGAATCAAATGTATACATGTGTAATCCACCCATCCAGACCTAAATGTATACATGTATGTGTAATCCACCCACTATATCTGACTTCAAACTCTTAGATTTGATTGTATGTGCATTTCAGATGTGCATAACAAGTTTTAATCTGTTGGAGGAGAGACATTCTGCATTTAATCAAAATATTAAAGGTCTACTAGCATCAAAAACACATTATACAACAAAATGTTCGTTTTTCACTGAATAACTCAGAAATGTACATTTTAGATCTAGATTTTAACTCATTGAGGAGAAAATCATGATTTTTTTTAGCATAAATCGATGTTTTACAGAAAACGCTCCGGAAATATTTGTGTACATCCGGTGACAAAATCGGATTTCCAGAAGTAACGTGCATTGGGGACGTCCCTCAAGTTTAGCATATGTGGTGATTATGGCTGATAGGGACGATACTAGTGAATTTATGTCAAATTTGATATGCACAGCTTCTTTGTTTGAGGAAGGTGAACCCCTTGAAGATTGCCAACTCCTTGAATCTGAAGAAGATTCTGCTCGTTATGAAGTGAGGCCGTTACAATTTCAGCTCGATCAAGATGAGAATCAAGGCCCCGAAATGAACATTCCATGATCCAGCTGAAGATGAGCAGCGCTTGGGCTCTACATTCTAGTAATTACTATTATTATTATTGCAATTATTACCAATATAGTATTCTTTCTTTAATGTTTTTTTTTCCATGTCGGATTAGGAAAGTGGCAAATAATGCATAAATATTTGTAGGTAAACTAACAATGAGATAAATATAATACATTTATGACGAGATGTGCATTTCAATATTGTGGTACAAAAAGTTACCAAAAAGTCTTACCATTTATCACACACACGCACACACACACACAAACAGATATATATATATATATATATATATATATATATATATATGTGTGTGTCTAACCCAATAATTATGATAGAGCATATTTATCATGTATATTGAATTATTCAGGTATTTCAGGTGTGTGTGTGGAAATGGCAGCAGTAAAGAATCAGTTGAAGAGTGTGGATGCTGTAAAGAGATCAGTGTGACTTTTGATAAGACCAAGGAGGTCAATGTGGATTGCATCATCAATCATCCTAGATTTGTGACAGTTTGCTTGGATGAATATGTCCTGGAAGCAGCATACTATGCCTACACACAACAGTATGGAAATCACGAGGAAATTATGTCAGAATACGTAAACAATTTTTGGCAAAATATTCACACACTAGTTATGGCACCAATATCGGGTCCCTTTTTGGGAAAGGTGATTGCTGTATAACCGTAAATATAAAACAAAGTCATTCATAAATGCATGAAATCCTTCCTTCATTGAGAAAATTTGACATTTTTCTTATGTGGAGTTTTCACCCCAAACTTTCAAGAATAAACCTAGCTAGCATCATTTGTCTGCCATACTGGAAATTATCATGAAAAGCTAACTTCAATCAAAAAACACTTCCATTTCTTGAACAGACTCTGCACTATGACATTTAAAACATATTGTTGTATGTTCCTATTCACTTAAGATTCATTTAGCTTTCTACCACTGGTTGTATTAAAATCTAATTTGATGCTAAAGGCCTTGACTCTGACAACTTGAAATAAATAAGTTCAGACAAGAATAGGTGACACAATATAACTTTATTCAAGTCTAAAATATGTTGCATATTATTTTTTCAGTCGTAAGAGATACGTCGCATACAGGCAGTTGGTAAGATGGCGCTGGGGATATCATGGCCGTGAAATTAGAGTTGCTTTGCCATCCTGTGCAGTAGATGCAATCAGGCAGAAGTTCTCAAGTGAAGGTGGGAACTACACAGGTTTCAAGCACTTGTAGTTATCATGCAGACAGCTATTGACTTGTCCGGCCTCTGGGATTGGCTGCATAAAGATGGTGACATAACTGACTGGTTTCCTGACCATTTTTTCCAGTGACGCCATCAACCTTTCAACATATTCTGAAATTTGTAAATAATGTAGTAATAAAAGTTAAAATGGTATTCATTTTAACAAACATAACTAATATTTGACTGTATCATTACTTTGTCACATTATATGACTTTGAATATGTGCTAGAAAAATAAATCTGCACCAACTTTATTTTGATTACAATCCAGGACTTTGTTTTGATTAATATAAAATAAATCAAGTTGCTTTGTCATCATTTTTAGTGTATGCGATCAGGTGGAACTTCCCAAGTGAAAGTGTTAGCTACACTCATTACAAGGACTTGTACTTTGCGTGCAAATCGGATGTGTAAGACTGGAAACGTACTTAACTCTAGAGGCCATGAATAGCAATATAAGAATTTGATTGCACCATCAAGTCAGTAATAGGTTCATACATGCTGAAGTTATGCAATTTACATTACCCTTTTCCAGAGGTATTTGAGTTGAAGCTTGAATCCATACGGTCACTCTCGTCTGGTTCGTAGCTTGAATCATCGGACTCCCTTATCATGGAACACTCATCTTCAATATCATGAGCATCAGTATCAAGGTCTGTGTCCGGTTCATCAAAACTGTCTATTTTTTGTTCTCCATTTCACTATCTGTGTGGATGTCTAAAGAACACTGAATGCCTTTGCTCTTTTTCTGCACATGGAAATTTACCTGAAAACCTGTGAAATATCATACATGTGCATTCTGATTATCATGGTTTTCACACAGTTGAGTAACTCATGAATATTATATACTTATCAATAACAGTGTATTATTGCTCAGTAACAAAAAGTGGACAAGTGTATGGTATACAGAGACAATTCCTTACACTATCATACTGAACTTAGTTAATCTATTGTTACATGTGTCATTTGCTTGTTGACTTTTAATGGTGAGATAACAATGAGTTATACGTTTTATTATTACAAAATCAAATTGTTTTCCTCTCACTAATGCTTGAATTCTCTTGGATCTCTTAACTGGTCATAATGTTTGACATATAACCAACACATTGCATAGCTTTCCCACAATAAATAATAACATATCTTTATTGATTTACTAGTAAGCTATCATATATGAGGTCATATGAAATCATATTAAGCTATACCATCCATTTGAACACAGGAAATGCATGGAAAGTTCTCTGTGACATCAGTATGAAAACCAGGATATGTTGCACCATCTACTGTTAACTGTGTAATTGGTGTAGTTTGGGTTTTTTCTTGTACATTGTCTTTTGGATGCTGGTTTCGAAAAATCTCTTTCCACGTCTAACAAAAAGATACAAGTTAATCAAGCTGCATTAGAAGTTTACATCATAAACAATATTAAAGCATAATTCTTCTTATATTACCTTGTATGATTCTGTACACAATCTGAATAATAATAATAATAATAATAATAATAATAATAATAATAATAATAATAATATACTTATCACATCAAACAAACATTGATATTACATCTGCAATCAATAGGTTGTGGGTATGAATCGGACCTAAAGTGAGATCCACAGACATAATAATGTATACTAAGCAAGAAAGGTAATTTACTCCCAGATCCACAGTACTAATTATTCCTTACAATTAAAAGCAATAAATACATCAACTATTCACACCATTTAAGTATGAGATGAACACTTGTGATATAACACTATTATTATTGTTGAAAACAGCAACAGACAGGAAAGAGGAGGCTACAGCATCCACACTAATTTTTTCTAGGCTGATGCCGGAACAATGCGGGGGGGGGGGGGGGGAGCAATATATATATATATATATATATATATATATATATATATATATATATATATATATATATACCATGGATTTAGACTTTGCACCATTGCACACACACACACACCACATACAAACATGCTGATAAAGCAGGTTTCATAATTTTGGGGGTATGAGGGGACCTACCTATTACGATTTGCAAACACACTCCCACTAAAAAACCCTCTCACATTAATCGCTCGCAAGCTAGGTATATTTGTGGCATGAGTAGGGTTGACAACAAATAATATAGCATGCTAAAATCAATAAACATTTATTTACCTTTGCTCACTCTCGCTTTTGAAAAGTTCCTCTCGGGCTACGTGTTGTTAGGCCTGCCGTAACCCTTGATTTATGTTGATCTGGTGTGCATGCACTCTGTGTTATATAGTCAGAAAACACACATGGAACTGCATTTGGCATGAGTCGTCTAATGGTATTTAATCTATAATGACTGTATCACTTTAGAGGTGGGATCGAAATCGTCTTCTCTGAAGTGGTCACGACAGACAACATGACTATCTCGCCTGTCACTAGTCGGCTCAGTCCAATCTTTTCTTATCATTCATATCTGCTTAATCCATTGTTTCCTTGAAACAGGATTAGTAGGAAATGAGTGCAAACTCACTCTTTCTTGTGCTGTATTACTACAACCTCCAACAATACACCTTTTTACCATTTTCCACACATGGATACACTCGTTGAAATCAACTCAATTGGAAAGCAGTGTTCCCTAAACTGCGTCACTTCCACTTTACCTTACGGAAATTACCGAGCGCGAAATCAGCTAGGAGCATTTTATCAACAATGATAAAATGTCAATGTTCTGTGGTCATTATTTTCATTATTGATGACGTATATGACATATTACATATAAAAATCGCTTCCTGAAGTTCAAATTTATAATATAAACGAAGGTTGTGTGAGTGCACTAGTAGACCTTTAAGGGTGGAAGTAATAACAGAAATGCATTTAAATTTCACTAATTTTTGTCACAAATGTAGTTCTGAAATAGAATGAAACTTACAGACTGATGCCATCGAATGACAAAAGCACGCTGTTTATCGCTGGTTGGCTGGGAATAAGCTATCTGGTATTTCTGTCGCTCCAATGTTGATACACTTTGTTCTACAACAAGAACGATTTTGGCCCACTAAAAAAAGCAAACAAGAAATGAAATGTAATGAGAATCATCCTTTGAGAGTTTTTTTAAATTAATTTTACAAAGAAACATTATTTGGTTTTAAGATTGAATCACACTGAGAATGTTGGTATGTTCCATAAGATATATCAGTAGTAGTCAAATCTGCAACATTTTCAGAACTAATAAAATATTTCATGAAGTATTAATATATGAAAGAAAGAAGTGATAATATTTTCAAGATGGCTACTAAAGGCCATGTTGTCTGTTAGATGAGCATCATTTCTATTCACAACCAGATACATATTGCCATGGTGGCTTAGTGAAAACCTTATGTCAAAATGATGATCAGTCTAAGAAAATTAGCCGTACAAATATTACTGAAATGGCCGTTAAGGCAGCCAATTTGGAAATTGAACCCTAATAATGTAAATACAAGTACAACTATATGCTTCAAGAAAACAAGTATTTTAAAATAAAGTTTATAATGACCTGTTACAAGAGTTGTCAAATTTTGGAAGGTCTTCTATGCATCATTTTCATTACAGAATATGAACCGAATATAGTTAAAAGTCTTTTATTGAAATGTCAATGTCATTTGGATCATTACTTAAAGTGGAATAATAATAACATTTTTATAATGGTCACATCAGCCATCAGACTGTTGATCTTACTATTTTTATTAATTATTTAGTCATCATAAGAAACATGTTAATTAAAATCTATTGTCTATATGACCATTGATCCAGAACTAAAACAATTTATAACAAGATTTTTAGGGTGTTCACCCTGGCAGCCATATTTGCTCTGATCAGCACCATTTTTATTTAAGACCATGTAGCATAGGAAAGCGTTTCATGAAAACCCCATGTCTATACATTGATCTGTTAAAGAGAAATAATAAGAAATTCAAGATGACTACATTGGTGGCTATATTGGAGTCTTAATTAGCACCATTTTTCATTAGGAATAAATACATATTATCATGGGTCTTAATTAGCACCATTTTTCATTAGGAATAAATACATATTATCATGGGTCTTAATTAGAACCATTTTTCATTAGGACCAAATACATATTATCTTTCAGTGAAAACACGTCAGTACAACCATCCATACAGGAAGAAAGGCAAAGCAACATTTTCAAGGTGTCTGTGGCAGCAATATTGGATTTTAAACTGGTACCATTTTTATGTGAGATCAACTGGATATCTATGTTTGCATTTTATGAATTTAAGCCCAGTTTGCAAAAAAAAATTTGGGATGTCAAATCATCACAATTTTCATTCAAAACCAAATCCGCATTGTTGGAAGTACTTTAGTAAAATATCCCATGCTGATATGACCAGCCATTATGAGGAAATATAAATAACTAGGTTTTTTTAAGTTGTTCCCTGTGATGACCATATTGGAGTTCCATATTTTTATTTAGTACCATAGTGCATTGGGATGAATATGTGTGGAAGGTTTCAATAGATTTGAGGAGAACCAACAACAAAGTTGTGCTCACAAACAGATGACAAGCCACTGCATAAGATCATCTAGTTTATAACCAGTAGAGCTAAAAACCAACCATGGAATGAAAGTTGTGCTCACAAACAGATGACAAGCCTTTGCATAAGATCATCTAGTTCATAACCAGTAGAGCTAAAAACCAACCACGGAATGAAAGTTGTGCTCACAAACAGATGACAAGCCACTGCATAAGATCATCTAGTTTATAACCAGTAGAGCTAAAAACCAACCATGGAATGAAAGTTGTGCTCACAAACAGATGACAAGCCTTTGCATAAGATCATCTAGTTCATAACCAGTAGAGCTAAAAACCAACCACGGAATGAAAGTTGTGCTCACAAACAGATGACAAGCCATTGCATAAGATCATCTAGTTCATAACCAGTAGAGCTAAAAACCAGCCATGGAATGAAAGTGGATGATTTATTAATAGTCAAGAGAGACAGCCATGCTTAATTATTAATACAGTATTTTAATTAAAATCAGACTTTATTTATAAACTGATAGCACTATACTACATTGCAATATTTGAATTGGGGAGAAAATTTTACACAACTTGTAATAAATACATTTTATACAGCAAAATATCACTAACCATCAGCTAACCAGTTGAATCTTTAAATAGACAAGTTTTCCAAGTCAGATATTTTTAATAAATTAAACTGAGATAAGCTTAGACTTTTGTCTATTGAAAAGGTGAAGAAAGAATAGCTGAGTGATAGCTGGTAACAGATTCATGGAGCTTTGGGATTAAGCAGTTTTATGACTTTTATTGCTCTGCATGGAGAAAATAATGCAATTCTTACAATGCAAGCCTTATTGAGGACAAACTATTTCTCAACAGTCTGTATAAAGGTGTAATGAGCCATGATCTATTTCTATAAAAATGTGTGTGCCATCTCATTACAGGGCAATGTTTAAGATTTCTTCATCTATTACCTTTAGTCATGGGCAAGGGGGGGGGGCAATATGTTTCAATTAAAATAGTTATAAATGATAATTTATTTATAGCTAAAATGTTTGCTCTTTTGATTCATCCACCATACAGAGCAAGAAAAAAGTTTAGGGAGACTGTATAAGTCTTTAGGTAAGGGAAGGTTTATGAGCCATGTTTTTCTTACGAAGATTATGAATCTTATCAAATCAAATATATACTTATGCAGCACTGCACTTACCTGTCGGAACCATTCCTTTTGTGTTTCGTTAACAAGCTTATAGGTGTTGCCCATCATGGCAATCAACATGTTGACCAGCAACAGTGTCACCAATATCATATAAATCACGAAAATAATCTGAAATGAACAGGAGCTGATAGCCAATTTAAATATGTTTATGTTGGATTTTAGTAATTTATTATATTAAAACATAGTCACACATTTTTGGAAAATAACAGTCAACACTTTCAACATTGTTTTAAAATCTACAGGTATATTTATTGTACAGTAGAACCTGTCTTGAAAGACCACCTCTTCTGCCACACAACAATGGTCTCTCAAGACAGTTGGTTTCTCATAACAGGTCATAAAATATATTCAATAAATCTGTGCATGGAGATCCTGGTCTCTCAAAACAGGTGATCTCTCAAAACAGGTGGTCTCTTATAGCAGTGGTCTCATGACAGGTTTAACTGTATTATGTGAAAAACTTTTAAAGTTTTTAATTAGATGCAATATTTGCTGTAAATAAAACTGTTTTTAATAATTTTGCATTAATAAAATATTTATAAAAATTTGCTGAATTGACATGTTTGAAATTAAATCCTCTGGTGATACATACAATAAAACTCTGAATAAATTATTCATAAAATAAAAGTCTGAATAAATTAATTAAAAAAAATAAAAATTTGAAAAAATTAATCAAACAATAAAAATCTGAATAAATTAATCATACCACTACCCATAATTCTTGCAGTTTTGAGAAATTTTATGCATTCTGTAAACGATAAATGTTTTACAAAACTCTTAAAACTCCTCTCAGTTTTTAATTACTTAACATAAATGAGTGCCACTTTCATTTAAAGTACATGTTTTCAAATCTGTGGTAGACAAGTCAATCTGTGGTAGACAAGTCAAACTTGGACATAAATTAAGTTGGGAGGAAGATGAGGAATAAGAAGAAAAAAATTCCAGTTTGCATGAAACAGTTTTTAAAAGATGTCTCTGACTTCATTTTTTTAAATTTTATTTTTACTACTAAATAAAAATCCTGAGACAGGACCCAACACAATATGCAGATCTTAGTCAGTATTTTATTCAATGACCTTAATTTTGGGAGACTTTATTTCAACTATGTTATGGTTACAGCTTTGTCTCTCACTATAATGAGTTTTTAAATTCTAAGAATTTTATTTGGATCCTAACATTGTGATGACAATACTGTATCCATTGTATGCATTAGCAATACACTCAACCTATTCGAGAATTACTCAACCTATTCAAGAATTACTCAACCTATTCAAGAATTACTGTAAGTTATTTTTTCCCCAATATCCATCATTACTTCCAATGAACATTGGAACAAAAGTCAACATCTTAATAAATGTTGGAATTTTTTCTTTACAAACCAAGAAAACAGAACTCATTATTTACATTAATAAAAATGAAATTTTTTAGTCAACATAAAAAAAACTACTGAATTTTTTCTTTATGTTACAATGAAATATAAGTCATTAATTTTATGGCAGTAAGGGAATATCCATACACTATGGATAACAAGTGATAACTGTACATGGTTATGCTAATGTTACAAGTGATCATAGTACATGGCTACATTTAGTTTACATGTGTTCAGTCTACATGACTACATTTAGTTTACATGTGTTCAGTCTACATGACTACATTTAGTTTACATGTGTTCAGTGTACATGACTACATTTAGTTTACATGTGTTCAGTCTACATGACTACATTTAGTTTGCATGTGTTCAGTCTACATGACTACATTTAGTTTACATGTGTTCAGTGTACATGGCTTCATTTAGTTTACATGTGTTCAGTCTACATGACTACATTTAGTTTACATGTGTTCAGTGCACATGACTACATTTAGTTTACATGTGTTCAGTCTACATGACTACATTTAGTTTACATGTGTTCAGTCTACATGACTACATTTAGTTTACATGTGTTCAGTCTACATGACTACATTTAGTTTACATGTGTTCAGTCTACATGACTACATTTAGTTTACATGTGTTCAGTCTACATGACTACATTTAGTTTACATGTGTTCAGTCTACATGACTACATTTAGTTTACATGTGTTCAGTCTACATGACTACATTTAGTTTACATGTGTTCAGTGTACATGGTTATGCTAATGTTACAAGTGATCATAGTACATGGCTACATTTAGTTTACATGTGTTCAGTCTACATGACTACATTTAGTTTACATGTGTTCAGTCTACATGACTACATTTAGTTTACAAGTGATCATAGTACATGGCTACATTTAGTTTACATGTGTTCAGTGTACATGGCTACATTTAGTTTACATGTGTTCAGTGTACATGACTACATTTAGTTTACATGTGTTCAGTCTACTTGACTAGATTTAGTTTACATGTGTTCAGTGTACATGGTTACACTAATGTTACAAGTGATCATAGTACATGGCTACATTTAGTTTACATGTATTCAGTGTACATGGCTACATTTAGTTTACATGTGTTCAGTGCACATGACTACATTTAGTTTACATGTGTTCAGTGTACATGGCTACATTTAGTTTACATGTGTTCAGTGTACATGGCTACATTTAGTTTACATGTGTTCAGTGTACATGGCTACATTTAGTTTGCATGTGTTCAGTGTACATGACTACATTTAGTTTACATGTGTTCAGTCTACATGACTACATTTAGTTTACATGTGTTCAGTGTACATGACTACATTTAGTTTACATGTGTTCAGTCTACATGACTACATTTAGTTTACATGTGTTCAGTCTACATGACTACATTTAGTTTACATGTGTTCAGACTGCATGACTACATTTAGTTTACATGTGTTCAGTCTACATGACTACATTTAGTTTACATGTGTTCAGTGTACATGGTTATGCTAATGTTACAAGTGATCATAGTACATGACTACATTTAGTTTACATGTGTTCAGTGTACATGACTACATTTAGTTTGCATGTGTTCAGTGTACATGACTACATTTAGTTTACATGTGTTCAGTCTACATGACTACATTTAGTTTACATGTGTTCAGTGTACATGACTACATTTAGTTTACATGTGTTCAGTCTACATGACTACATTTAGTTTACATGTGTTCAGTGTACATGGCTTCATTTAGTCTACATGTGTTCAGTGTACATGACTACATTTAGTTTACATGTCTTCAGTCTACATGACTACATTTAGTTTGCATGTGTTCAGTGTACATGACTACATTTAGTTTACATGTGTTCAGTGTACATGACTACATTTAGTTTACATATCTTCAGTCTACATGACTACATTTAGTTTACATATCTTCAGTCTACATGACTACATTTAGTTTACATGTGTTCAGTGTACATGACTACATTTAGTTTACATGTGTTCAGTCTACATGACTACATTTAGTTTACATGTGTTCAGTGTACATGGCTTCATTTAGTTTACATGTGTTCAGTGTACATGGCTTTCATTTAGTTTACATGTGTTCAGTGTACATGGCTTTCATTTAGTTTACATGTGTTCAGTGTACATGACTACATTTAGTTTACATGTGATCAGTGTACATGGCTACATTTAGTTTACATATGTTCAGTGCACATGACTACATTTAGTTTACATGTGTTCAGTGTACATGGTTACATTTAGTTTGCATGTGTTCAGTGTACATGACTACATTTAGTTTACATGTGTTCAGTCTACATGACTACATTTAGTTTACATGTGTTCAGTCTACATGACTACATTTAGTTTACATGTGTTCAGTGCACATGGTTACACTAATGTTACAAGTGATCATAGTACATGGCTACATTTAGTTTACATGTGTTCAGTGTACATGGCTACATTTAGTTTGCATGTGTTCAGTCTACATGACTACATTTAGTTTACATGTGTTCAGTGTACATGGTTACACTAATGTTACAAGTGATCATAGTACATGGCTACATTTAGTTTACATGTGTTCAGTGTACATGGCTACATTTAGTTTACATGTGTTCAGTCTACTTGACTACATTTAGTTTACATGTGTTCAGTGTACATGACTACATTTAGTTTACATGTGTTCAATCTACATGACTACATTTAGTTTACATGTGTTCAGTCTACATGACTACATTTAGTTTACATGTGTTCAGTCTACATGGCTTCATTTAGTTTACATGTGTTCAGTGTACATGGCTTTCATTTAGTCTACATGTGTTCAGTGTACATGGCTTTCATTTAGTCTACATGTGTTCAGTGTACATGACTAGAATGTCATTACAAGTGATCATAGTACATGGCTACATTTAGTTTACATGTGATCAGTGTACATGGCTACATTTAGTTTACATGTGTTCAGTGCACATGACTACATTTAGTTTACATGTGTTCAGTGTACATGGTTACATTTAGTTTGCATGTGTTCAGTGTACATGACTACATTTAGTTTACATGTGTTCAGTCTACATGACTACATTTAGTTTACATGTGATCAGTGTACATGGTTACACTAATGTTACAAGTGAGCATATTACATGGCTACATTTAGTTTACATAGGTTCAGTATACATGTCTAAAATGAGTTTATAAGTGATCACTGTACAAGGTACACTGAGGTTACACATGATCACTGTACAAGGCAACACTGAGGTTACAAGTAATCACTGTATAAGGCATCAATGAAGTTACAAGTGATTTCTGTACAAGGCAACACTGAGGTCACAAGTGATCACTGTACAAGTGAACACTGAGGCTACACATAATCACTGTACAAGGCAACACTGAGGTTACAAGTAATCACTTTACAAGGCAACAATGAGGTTACAAGTAATTGCTATACAAGGCAACACTGAGGTCATAAGTGATCACTGTTCAAGGCAACACTGAGGTCACAAGTGATCACTGTACAGGGCAACACTGAGGTCATAAGTGATCACTGTTCAAGGCAACACTGAGGTCACAAGTGATCACTGTTCAAGGCAACACTGAGGTCACAAGTGATCACTGTTCAAGGCAACACTGAAGTTCCAAGTGATTGCTATACAAAGCACACTGAGGTTACAATTTATTGCTATACAAGACAACACTGAGGTCATAAGTGATCACTATTCAAGGCAACACTGAGGTCACAAGTGATCACTGTACAAGGCAACACTGAGGTCACAAGTGATCACTGTTCAAGGCAACACTGAGGTCACAAGTGATCACTGTTCAAGGGAACACTGAAGTTCCAAGTGATTGCTATATGAAGCACACTGAGGTTACAATTTATTGCTATACAAGGCAACACTGAGGTCACAATTGATTTCTGAACAAGGCACACTGTGGTTACAATTGATTTCTGTTACAAGGCACACTGAGGTTACAAGTGATTGCTATACAAGGCAACACCGAGGTCACAAGTGATTGCTATACAAGGCAACACTGAGGTCACAAGTAATCACTGTTCAAGGCAACACTGAGGTTACAAGTGATTGCTGTACAAGGAAACACTTAGCTTACAATTTCATATCCAAGACACAGATGTTGAGCTCTGACCAAAGTTAAGTTGGCATGAAACCCAAGTAAGAATTAAATGTTTAAAGTAATACTGAAATCTAATACATCTTGCAAAAACCTTTAAAATTGTATAGTCGAAAATCACCTAATAACTACTCTAATCAGTCATAAAATTTTATTATAATCAAGACCCCCATCCTTCAGTTATTAAATATATAAAAAGTACACTTGATTTTTATGGCATTCTTACTTTATCATGGTTCTAAACACTACATTGCAGACAGTGGGTTACAAATAACTGAAGCTATAATAATTGATGAAATGTAACCATGGTGACATGGTATTTTATTATTGCATGGATCATGTATTACAGTGATTTTTCATGCACTGTGAACAGTGAAAAACAAATCTACCTTTGCGATATGTTCTGACAAATCCAGGTCTGCATTGAAACTTTAAGCCATTAAACAGCACAGACCCTAAATTTCTGGCAAATTAATTGATGGCAGATCCATGTCTGTACTATTTACATAAAATTATAAGTTACATAAACAACATCAGTTCAATCTGGGTCAATGATGTTTGAAATCATATGTCATATTATAAAATAGATCAAGATTTGTTATCCAGTATGTCTTGTCATATCTGGGTCTACATTGTTTTTATTCTTAGTGTCAGTCATACATGGGTAAATACAGAATTCAAGGAGAAAAAAACTGTAGTCCTTCAGTCTAGACTGACTCGGACTACACACTACACGTCTAGTAAAATTGTATTTCACTTGTATGATATGTCTGAACAGTGTATACAAGAGAAAGATTTTTATTTGAACATGTCAAATATAAGAGACATAATTAGATTTGTATATTTTCATTAATATTCATTATTTCTTAACTGATCTGCATTATATAAGGAATTTCAGCATGTAAATAAAGTATCAAGTTAATTAAATCTTGTATCAGTTTCTAGGTGAAATTAATATACATTAAAACTATCAGTCATATACATATGTGATATAATTCAATATTTTCCCAAGATTAAATTTATATAGGTATTAGGGATGTGAAGCAAGCATTTGCATTCTTTAATGAAAACAGTAAGATGTGTTAAATTAGAAATATATTAGGGATGACTAGTGCTTTACTAAAGAAGTCAGTGCATCTAATAGCAATTATGTACAATCAACTAATCATTAAAAAAAGTATTTCTCAAATCAAAAGTAATTTCAAAATAAAATAGTTAAAAGGATTAAACATAAAAAGCAAAAGAGACATGGAAAAAGAAAAGGTCTTTGCACTTACCTGACCCCTATTTCCATCATCAATTTCCAATGTAACACAACCATGAATACTGTCTGATTCTAGAAGGTGCCAGTGTTCTTTGGCATTTTTAGACTGGTTTTCTTTTTCAGAATGCTTTGCTCATGAGCAAAACTTCTGAAATAGGTAACCAAAAGTCCTTATAGTTTTCACATTTGCAGATAATGAGTTCCATTCAATGCTAGTTTTACTAGGTAAGCAAACCTAATTTATTTAATTTCAAATCCAATGTTAATACATATGCAATTGAAAGAAATGTTAAAATTTATATGCAAAAATCTTAAAAGATCTGATGGGAGAAGAATATCAAATTAATAAGTTGTGGGAAAACTAAACATTCTATATTTTTCAGGGATGAATTTCAATGCAAAATAATTAAGGAAGAAACTTGATATAAACTACCAACATTACTTCAAATATTTAATTTCTTACATATGGATACTAAAGTCTTATATTTATCAAAACATCATGACCAAAATATATATTCTCAAATCTCCAACATAGCAAAGACCCAGAAAATCAAAGTGCCCCAACACCATTAGTGAAGGCAGGAAAGACCAGGTTCACATGTGCAATAATAATAATAATAATGCTTTATTTATAGAAGGTGACTCATTAGTCAAGGACTATTCTCCCTTGAGGCCCTCTTAAGAGAGTAGAACAAATGCACATTGTGTGAAGAAGCAATAATTAGTGCTTATATTAGCATGTTTAGTATTAAAATACTAAATTCCATTATCTGTTAGAAACACATGCATGCTCATGATATCTCTTTTTAAATACTCTAATATTTCCAGCCGATTTTACATGTAGTGGAAACTTATTCCACAGAACTGTACCAGAGTATTGAAAACTCTGTTTGAAATGCTCTGTTCTTGGTTTTGGTCCTAGAAGGTTTCCATGTGAGATTAATCTCAACTGGTATTGTGTTGAAAAAGGCCTGAATAAGTCCTGAAGATACTCTGGTGCAGTTCCATGTAGACATTTATATAAAAGAACTGCCTTGTGAAAATCTATCCTGTCATATATTGTGAACCATTTGAGTTCTGTAAATAATGCTTTTGAGGGATGGTCAACAGATGTATCTAAAATTACATGTGCTGCTATCAATGTAAGATGATAGAAAGATAGAATCCTGTGACATGCAGTCAATTAATATAATGTATATTGAAAAGGATAGAATCCTGTGACATGCAGTCAATTAATATAATGTATATTGAAAAGGATAGAATCCTGTGACATGCAGTCAATTAATATAATGTATATTGAAAAGGATAGAATCCTGTGACATGCAGTCAATTAATATAATGTATATTGAAAAGGATAGAATCCTGTGACATGCAGTCAATTAATATAATGTATACTGAAAAGGATAGAATCCTGTGACATGCAGTCAATTAATATAATGTATATTGAAAAGGATAGAATCCTGTGACATGCAGTCAATTAATATAATGTATATTGAAAAGGATAGAATCCTGTGACATGCAGTCAATTAATATAATGTATATTGAAAAGGATAGAATCCTGTGACATGCAGTCAATTAATATAATGTATACTGAAAAGGATAGAATTCTGTGACATGCAGTCAATTAATATAATGTATACTGAAAAGGACAGAATACTGTGCAAGGAAACTAGCAATAACAAGAACGAGATCCATTATAGGTAAAAACAAAAGCAACTGAAGCAAAATTGAAATCACAATCAGGCAAAGAAATGTACAACGAAAAGGAATGCATTATGGATTGGGGAGGATAAAATGAGAAATGAAGTTGCAGTATACTAAGCAGGGTAAACTTAAAACAAAGGATTACTTTCATTCAATATGTTTGGCTATAAATATTCAGTCATTGGTACTTTGTTTTATGTTCAAAAGTATATTTAAACAATAACATGGTCTTATACTTGAATTAAAGAGACACTAATTAATAGACCTTTATAGTATGAATCAGAGATACACCCATTAATAGACATCTTTAGTATCAATTAGAGATAAACCTACTAATAGATATCTTTAGTATGAATCAGAGATACGCCTATTAATAAACATCTTTAGTATCAATTAGAGATACACCTATTAATAGACATCTTTAGCATGAATAAGCGATAAACCTATTAATAGACATCTTTAGTATGAATTAGAGATACACCTATTAATAGACATCTTTAGTATGAATTAGAGATAAACCTACTAACAGACATCTTTAGCATGAATTAGAGATAAACCTATTAATAGACATCTTTAGTATGAATTAGAGATACACCCATTAATAGCCCTCTTTAGTATGAATTAGAGATAAACCTACTAATAGACATCTTTAGCATGAATTAGAGATACATGTATTAATAGATATCTTTAGTATGAATTAGAGATAAACCTACTAACAGACATCTTTAGCATGAATTAGAGATAAACCTACTAATAGACATCTTTAGCATGAATTAGAGATACACCTATTGATAGACTTCTTTAGTATGAATTAGAGATACACCTATTAATAGACATCTTTAGTATGAATTAGAGATACACCTATTAATAGACCTTTATAGTATGAATTAGAGATACACCTATTAATAGACATCTTTAGTATGAATTAGAGATACACCTATTAATAGACATCTTTAGTATGAATTAGAGATATACCTATTAATAGACCTTTATAGTATGAATTAGAGATACACCTATTAATAGACATCTTTAGTATGAATTAGAGATACACCTATTAATAGACATCTTTAGTATGAATTAGAGATACACCTATTAATAGACCTTTATAGTATGAATTAGAGATACACCTATTAATAGACATCTTTAGTATGAATTAGAGATAAACCTACTAATAGACATCTTTAGCATGAATTAGAGATATATGTATTAATAGATATCTTTAGCATGAATTAGAGATAAACCTACTAACAGACATCTTTAGCATGAATTAGAGATAAACCTATTAATAGACATCTTTAGTATGAATTAGAGATACACCTATTAATAGACCTTTATAGTATGAATTAGAGATACACCTATTAATAGACATCTTTAGTATGAATTAGAGATAAACCTACTAATAGACATCTTTAGCATGAATTAGAGATATATGTATTAATAGATATCTTTAGCATGAATTAGAGATAAACCTACTAACAGACATCTTTAGCATGAATTAGAGATAAACCTATTAATAGACATCTTTAGTATGAATTAGAGATACACCTATTAATAGACCTTTATAGTATGAATTAGAGATACACCTATTAATAGACATCTTTAGTATGAATTAGAGATACACCTACTAACAGACATCTTTATCATGAATTAGAGATAAACCTACTAATAGATGTCTTTAGCATGAATTAGAGATACACCTACTAATAGACATCTTTAGTATGAATTAGAGATAAACCTACTAATAGACATCTTTAGCATGAATTAGAGATAAACCTACTAATAGACATCTTTAGCATGAATTAGAGATACACCTATTAATAGACATCTTTAGTATGAATTAGAGATACACCTATTAATAGACATCTTTAGCATGAATTAGAGATACACCTATTAATAGACATCTTTAGTATGAATTAGAGATAAACCTACTAATAGATATCTTTAGTATGAATTAGAGATAAACCTACTAATAGACATCTTTAGTATGAATTAGAGATAAACCTACTAATAGACATCTCTAATATGAATTAGAGATAAACCTATTAATAGACATCTTTAGTATGAATTAGAGATACACCTATCAATAGACATCTTTAGTATGAATTAGAGATACACCTATTAATAGACCTTTATATTATGAATTAGAGATACACCTATTAATAGACATCTTTAGTATGAATTAGAGATAAACCTACTAATAGACATCTTTAGCATGAATTAGAAATACATGTATTAATAGATATCTTTAGTATGAATTAGAGATAAACCTACTAACAGACATCTTTAGCATGAATTAGAGATAAACCTATTAATAGACATCTTTAGTATGAATTAGAGATACACCTATTAATATACCTTTATAGTATGAATTAGAGATACACCTATTAATAGACATCTTTAGTATGAATTAGAGATACACCTACTAACAGACATCTTTATCATGAATTAGAGATAAACCTACTAATAGATGTCTTTAGCATGAATTAGAGATACACCTACTAATAGACATCTTTAGTATGAATTAGAGATAAACCTACTAATAGACATCTTTAGCATGAATTAGAGATATATGTATTAATAGATATCTTTAGCATGAATTAGAGATAAACCTACTAACAGACATCTTTAGCATGAATTAGAGATAAACCTATTAATAGACATCTTTAGTATGAATTAGAGATACACCTATTAATAGACCTTTATATTATGAATTAGAGATACACCTATTAATAGACATCTTTAGTATGAATTAGAGATAAACCTACTAATAGACATCTTTAGCATGAATTAGAGATATATGTATTAATAGATATCTTTAGCATGAATTAGAGATAAACCTACTAACAGACATCTTTAGCATGAATTAGAGATAAACCTATTAATAGACATCTTTAGTATGAATTAGAGATACACCTATTAATAGACCTTTATAGTATGAATTAGAGATACACCTATTAATAGACATCTTTAGTATGAATTAGAGATAAACCTACTAATAGACATCTTTAGCATGAATTAGAGATATATGTATTAATAGATATCTTTAGCATGAATTAGAGATAAACCTACTAACAGACATCTTTAGCATGAATTAGAGATAAACCTATTAATAGACATCTTTAGTATGAATTAGAGATACACCTATTAATAGACCTTTATAGTATGAATTAGAGATACACCTATTAATAGACATCTTTAGTATGAATTAGAGATACACCTACTAACAGACATCTTTATCATGAATTAGAGATAAACCTACTAATAGATGTCTTTAGCATGAATTAGAGATACACCTACTAATAGACATCTTTAGTATGAATTAGAGATACATGTATTAATAGACATCTTTAGAATGAATTAGAGATACACCTATTAATAGACATCTTTAGCATGAATTAGAGATACACCTATTAATAGACATCTTTAGCATGAATTAGATACACCTATTAATAGACTCTTTTAGCATGAATTAGAGATACACCTATTAATAGATATCTTTAGCATGAATTAGAGATAAACCTACTAACAGACATCTTTAGCATGAATTAGAGATAAACCTATTAATAGACATCTTTAGTATGAATTAGAGATTCACCTATTAATAGACCTTTATAGTATGAATTAGAGATACACCTATTAATAGACATCTTTAGTATGAATTAGAGATACACCTACTAACAGACATCTTTATCATGAATTAGAGATAAACCTACTAATAGATGTCTTTAGCATGAATTAGAGATACACCTACTAATAGACATCTTTAGTATGAATTAGAGAAAAACCTACTAATAGACATCTTTAGCATGAATTAGAGATAAACCTACTAATAGACATCTTTAGCATGAATTAGAGATAAACCTACTAATAGACATCTTTAGTATGAATTAGAGATAAACCTACTAATAGACATCTTTAGCATGAATTAGAGATAAACCTACTAATAGACATCTTTAGCATGAATTAGAGATAAACCTACTAATAGACATCTTTAGCATGAATTAGAGATACACCTACTAACAGACATCTTTAGCATGAATTAGAGATAAACCTACTAATAGACATCTTTAGCATGAATTAGAGATACACCTATTAATAGACATCTTTAGTATGAATTAGAGATACACCTATTAATAGACATCTTTAGCATGAATTAGAGATACACCTATTAATAGACATCTTTAGTATGAATTAGAGATACACCTATTAATAGATATCTTTAGTATGAATTAGAGATAAACCTACTAATAGACATCTTTAGTATTAATTAGAGATAAACCTACTAATAGACATCTTTAGTATGAATTAGAGATAAACCTACTAATAGACATCTTTAGTATGAATTAGATACACCTATTAATAGACTCTTTTAGTATGAATTAGAGATACACCTATTAATAGATATCTTTAGCATGAATTAGAGATACACCTACTAACAGACATCTTTAGCATGAATTAGAGATAAACCTACTAATAGACATCTTTAGCATGAATTAGAGATACACCTATTAATAGACATCTTTAGTATGAATTAGAGATACACCTATTAATAGACATCTTTAGCATGAATTAGAGATACACCTATTAATAGACATCTTTAGTATGAATTAGAGATAAACCTACTAATAGATATCTTTAGTATGAATTAGAGATAAACCTACTAATAGACATCTTTAGTATGAATTAGAGATAAACCTACTAATAGACATCTTTAGTATGAATTAGAGATAAACCTACTAATAGACATCTTTAGTATGAATTAGAGATACACCTATTAATAGACATCTTTAGCATGAATTAGATACACCTATTAATAGACTCTTTTAGTATATGTGATAGATATAGATCCCTCTCTCTCTCTCTCTCTCTCTCTCTCTCTCTCTCTCTCTCTCTCTATATATATATATATATATATATATATATATATATATATATATATATATATATATATATATATATATATTGAAAATATGTGAAACAGGGAAGTCATACAAATATGTGAAATGTAAATTGTAATAATTCTTTAACCTTACAAGCATTAACATGTGAAAATCTATATGTGTGTATGTGTGTTTGAGTTTAATCATTATATGCCAGTTCATATATTTAACACTGGTAATTTTGAGCCATATGAATTTAATATTAAACATATATATTTATTCATAAATAATCATGTGACAACTTTACCTGTAACACAGGATGAACATAAGTGAAGACTCTCAATGAAATAAAAGATTAGTATATTCACTAAAGCTCAAACTATATGTGTTAAAGCAGGGAGGCAGATGTGTAATGAATACTGAAATAAATTAAGTGAATAATGATGTCATAGATATTACAGTCTCCAGAAAATAGGTGAATATGTCATACATGCTTTATCTATTTCCATGCCATGTTTCTAAAGACAATTAAATTCAGACCTGTCTCTACCACAAACATCTTTACAAATAAAATACAATTTGAAATGCCTTCTTAGCAAATAGACAAATTATGGTGTTAAAATGAGGTTACATCTATCCACGGACATATCTTGGATTTATTAGGCTACATTTATCCATGGACGTATTGTGGTAATATAATGAGGTCATATTTATCAATGTACATATTTTGGTGTTAAAATGAGGTTATATTTATCCATATAAATATTTTGGCATTATAATGAGGTAACTGTTACATTTATTCACATAAATATTTTGGTTTTATAATGAGGTAACATTTAATTGGATTCTTAATCTACATAATTTATGAAGCATTCAGCAAACTTGTTCAAATACAAATTAATTCCTTGTAATTAGTTTACTTGATGTGTTATTTAAGTCTTCTTTGCTGATTGTCTCGGGGGGGGGGGGTCCATATTTTTCTCAATTATTTTGTTAATTGACATTCTGGAGTCTGTTTCTAGTCTTACATCAGCTGTATTAAGAAATGTGTTTTAAAAAGAACAGGCAACATCACACATAGCCTACTTTAGCCAGAACTGGATATTTAGTTGTATCAAAGGTATCATATAAATCTCCAAACTGCCCCATTGACATCGTAAACATGGCCAAAACAGCTTCTGCGGGGTGACCAAAGGCACTGTCATCAATTCCCAAATATATAATGTACATGGCTGAAAAAAAAATAGGAACATGAAATCATAAGCTACAATAAGACAATATTTTCACTATCTGTTTAGTATTATGTTATAGGTATGCAGCTTACAGGCCCAGCCTTTTTTTCTCTCCTGATCATAATACAGAGAAAATATTAAAAAAATATTTTTAATATATATATATATATATATATATATATATATATATATATATTTATATATACATATATATATATATATATATATATATATATATATATATATATATATATATATATATATATATATATATATATAAGAACTAAATGAATCATCTATGTACATGCCAACCCTAAGAAGACCTTCTCTGTAAGGTAGTTAAACTAATTTTCAGTAAGATGCAAAAATTTCAAGTACTGCTATTGTCAAACATGCAATTAGAAAGTATAGAAGCATAACTTGATGCAGCAAAGTAAAGTCTGAAAAGTACATTTTTAAAGGCAATCATAATGTTTAGATTTTGATTCAGGTAAAAAAAACTAACAGGTTTTTTTTCAATATTTATTTTAACATAGCTTTAACAATTTTAATTATATCACTACAACATCTGCAGTATAGCAGTTTATAGTGACTTCTAGCAATGGGCCATCATGCTAAATACATGTGGCATCATGTCCCACCTTACATTATCCAGACACCAGGCCGACCAGTCCTAAGTCTTAATGCTGAGATCCAAGCAAGGCAGCCATTATGATTTTTAGAAGTCTTTTGGATGACTCGGCAAGAGTTCAAAGCGGCAACCTCCCACATCTGAGGCAGATGCTCTAACCACTTAAGCCACCGAAGCAGTCAAAGAATAACAGATTTGTTTCATGTTAATAACATTAACAGATGTGATTAAATAAAATGTAGGCATTTATGCTGCCATTTGCAGGCTTGGGCTTTGAAACAATTGATATTTGATATGGTCATGTGTTTTGAAGTTGTATATTTGATGTAAGGGAATATATTTCCTATCAAAATAGTGTGAATAAAGGCATAATTTAATTTGGTGACAACAGAACTTATGACCTAGAACTCTGACCTTCTGAGCTAATGAAGCACACTTTAATTTAATTTGGTGACAACATAATATATGACCTAGAACTCTGACCTTTTAGGTTACTATACTGTAAAGAACCCTGTTTTCTAGGATAAATTCCCTAATAGAGATTAAGTCTGACATGTATTAGATTTGATAATTCAAACACATACTTTTCTGCCCATATAGCTGTAAGTAAATCATTATGAAGAAATATTTGCATACAAATATCTCATCCATCATATTTGTAGAACCTTAAAACTTGTTATTGATTTGTGCAGATTGTAATCTTTTTATGTTTTTGAAAATCAAGGATTAGATTCAGGTTATATTCATAACCATGATTATTCATATAGATCACAGCAGCAGGAGAGAGAGAGAGAGAGAGAGAGAGAGAGAGAGAGAGAGAGAGAGAGAGAGAGAGAGAGAGAGAGACACACACAACAATATGTTGATGCCATTTTTACAAGAGAGAGTATTTTAATATACTTTTAGAGCACTGACATATGCCAAAAGCATTAAACAGACAAGCCATTCTGTATTGCCTTTTTTAAATCTGTAACTGGCATTTGCATCTGGCTCTATCCAAGGATGTTGGAACTGGAGTAACTTGACAAGGCATAACTGTTCCTCATTTTCTCATACATGTTGAACCAGGAATGAACTTTGGACATGCCATTCCACATTGTTCACAAAATGAACATAATTAAGGCTGCACCACTAAGTTTAGGTATGTAGACATGACTAGGCTTTAATGGCATTTATACAATTCTGATTAAACAAAACCAAGGTAGCATAAAAATGGTGCCCCCCCAAAAAAACTCAGTGAAGATGACCAGCCTCAAACCAAAAGTAAATATGAATGCTTTGATTAAAAAATATGCTAATGATGCTGCCAAGCTCATTCAAGTCATACCAACTAACAGGAAAAAGTGTAAATTTCTGAAAATACAAGATCATGATTTTTCAGAATAAACAGGGGTAGACGAGTAAGGAAATTTTTCCAGGTACCAGGTCCAGTTACTCAACAATGAATTACCCAACTGGGTTGTTTTTTTACCAGGTCAGTTTCTTGACTCTGATCTTGCCCAGTTTCCTAACTCTCTCTCAACCTCATTTTCGTCAATGATATACTATCTTTTTTCAAATTTAAAATTGCATTACTGCTGGGAGTGTGGGGAAAACAACCCAAAAAGATCAAATTTGTATCTTAAAACCTGACCAGGTATTTTTGAGGAGTGCAAAAGTCAGCCAGGTAATGAAGGCTGGGCCAGGTACTTTGTCTAACCCTAAGAATAAACCATACCATTTTATGAAGTCCCAGACTTCATATGGAACATAATCATGAACATCATCCTTAAGAAAAAAACTGCCTGTACTGGTTGCCTCTTAAGATGCAAAGGATGGTGCTGTTTTGCTTAACACACATAAAGGAGAATTATCTTTAAAAACTTATCCCTACAACAATGAAGATGCACTCAGTACACAATGTTTTCAAGTATTCTAGGCAATGTCACAAGAATAGCTTTACCTTGAGAGAAGCCAATGATGAAGATAAAATAGATGATGCAGAACCGAAGAAGATCTCCTTTAATCATCTTGTAGATCATCACAACAAACGGTCCAATGATGCGGAATCCTCTGCAAAAATATATGGATTTCAAGTTAGTATTTACGGAAACATTACAAAGAGAAGTCGTTTACTAAATCTTTGCTGTGTGAGACCTTAAATACGATAAATTATGTCTGGAAATAAAAGTTAGGAAAATGGCTATTCTAGGGGCCACACCCATAAATAATGACATGATAAATTGAAAATCCAATTTCTTGAAGGTCTCGTTATGATAAATCCAAAATAAAATCAAAACATTTTTTACAATGTTAAGCAGCAGAAATCAAAATTAGGAGGATGGGCAATTGGGTTCATAACTCTTCTAATTGATTTTGAGGAAAGTTGCTAATGAATCTCACTCAAAGCTTCATCAATATAAAACTGTGTATCAGATTTGGTTAAAAGCAAAACATCCTTGGTAACATTGCTCAGAAACCAAACACTGGAAGGAACAATCTCAGAGCACAGATCTTTTCAATTAATTAGGGAACACTAAATATTAAATGAAATCAAGGTCACACCTGAATGCTAAATTTGGTTGAAATTCAACAAACCTTGATACAAATAATAGTGCTGATTATGAAATACAGAAGGATTGGCAATCAGGGGACATAACTTCTGTAAATGTGATGCTACTGAAGCTTCTGAAGTTGATGCTACCATCCATGGAGTAGAGAAGTGCATTTCTGATGTGAAATCATGGATGACATGTAACAAGCTGCAGATGAATGATGATAAAACTGAGGCTATTCTGATCACAACACAAAGACTTTCTCATTCACATCCTTTACCTCAGACAATAAATATCAGCAACACCAACATTAAATTCTCACAGTCAGTATGTAACCTAGGCATTACTCTAGATAGTACTCTCACATTGCACCAACATGTCATGAACATATGCAAGGCTGCATATCTTGAATTGAGACGCATCAGTTCCATTTGTAAATATCTTTCAGTTGATGCCACTAAAACACTTGTGTGTTCATTAGTACTTTCAAGACTGGACTATTGTAACTCAATTCTGTCTGGTTCATCACAATATTTACTCCAGAAACTTCAAAAAGTTCAAAACACAGCTGCACGGATCATCTTTAGAGTACCTCGATCAGAGCACACCTCACCATTGCTCTGTACCCTACACTGGCTATTGATTCGATACAGAATCAAACACAAAATTTGTTCTCTGTGCTATGTTTCAATGACAGACTCCAGTCCAACATACCTATCCAGCCTCACCCATGTGTATACATCAGCTAGATACTTATGCTCTTCTTCTGATAATCGTATACTCATTTTTCCCAAGGTGAAAACAAAGATATATGGACAACGTTCGTTTGCACACCAGGGCCCGGCGACATGAAACGAATTGCCCATTGAAATTAGACACAAAGACACAGTGGTCCCTTTTAAGAGTGCTCTTAAGACTCACCTGTTTCGACTGCAGGGACAAACTTACCGACCTAATCATGTTTTGTATCTTATATGTTTTCAGCATGTTTTTATGTTTTCCAATTTCATTGTTTTTGTCATTTGTTGTTCTCTAATGTAGTCATATCATTATTGATGGTGTAAAACGCTCAGAGTTTCGAACGGTTAGGTGCAATACAAAGTCCTCATCATTATTATTATTGTTATTATTATTATTATTATTATTATTAAATGTCAAAGAAATTTGGAAATTAAACACATGCAAGATACCACAAAGTCAGATAAAACAAATTCGGTTGAAATTCAATAAATGTTTGTTGTTGTTGTTGTTTTTGGGTTTAACGCCATTTTTCAGCACATGATAGACTATACATGGTGGCCAGTATTGTTGGTGGAGGAAGAACCCGGGAAAAATCCCCAGAAAGAACCACCAACCCATAGAAGTTACTGGCAAGCTTTCTCACATAACTACATTAGCTGAATTTTAGATTCGAACCCAAGAAGATAGAGGTAAAACAGCAGTGATCTGTAACAGAAATCGCTTTAGAAAACTCGGCCACTCGGGGCCCCATAAATGTTTGTAAATCATGCTGCAGAAACCCCATTTAGGAGGTCTGGCATGTGGGAAGCATAACTCCTACAAATGATGCCATGGTACAATAGAACTCGAATTCAATAAAATTCTGTAATACCTTTATGTCCATGACAGATGCAGAATGGCCATTATTCAATTATATTGTGCCACAAAAATGCTGCTAAGTCTTTCTAAACATCAATTCTAATTTGACTTCAGTCCTTAAGTTTTCTAAAAGTTACTGAAAAGAACTAAATTAGTGATGGACTCATAGATAGCAAAAGAAAGTTATCTTTAATTTTTTTTTTTGCTATCTTTAAACAATTTTCATGATTTGTAAGTAAATACATTTGTAAAAATTCATTTCTAATAAATGGAGCATGCATAGTAATTATTCATCAATATGATTTGCACCTCTGCAGTCAATGAATCAATGCATGCAATAGTAATGGGTCAATTATCTATGGCTAGAAGTCTGTTTCCTCCATTTCAAAGATTACATATAGCTACCATCTTTACTGAATATATGCATTATAAATGCTGCCAAAAATTTGTCTTCTCACCCACTGAATACAGCTATCAAGATAAATCCTTCTTACCTTTGGGAGAGGTAAACTTGCACATGACCTAAGTGTTGCTGATACATTGGGAAAATTATTTTAAAGCTTTCATATTCTGCTATCTTTCCTGAAAATAATGTGGTAGATGAGAGAAAACGTTTTCATCAGATTCTGCATTTTTTAATCATGAATTACCTGCAAAAGAAAAGGAAGTAGGGAGCAGTTGTAAGAATTGCTAGCACTCCAACTACATCCTCATAAACATATGCACATGCCGCACGCCCTGGTAGCATCATTACCACAAATACACAGGATAGCAAGAATGTAGCCTTGGCTGGTGCTCCTTTCTGAAAATTAAATAATAATGATAGTAATAATAAAAGTTCTCTACAATATGAAGGCTTTCAGGGTCTCATATTACTTTATAGTGAAGCTTTGGATCCAACAAGTGTTTATATTTAAATATCTATTTTATGTATATACAGAGCATGTATTTTTATATTGATTTATTCATAACAGTACATTCTGCTACAGTAAAGATGCAATAATAATAGTAATGGTAAGCCATAGAAATGAAATGCTCAATGAACATCAGGCCAACATGATGAAAGCAAAATAATTTATTTACAAAGATGAAACAATTTTTTTTTAAAAGATGAAAAGAAAATGGTTTATTTAGATGATGAAAAGAAAAATAATTTATTTACATTTACATGATGAAGAGAAAAATAATTTATTTACAAGATGAAGGGGAAAAAATTATTTACATGATGAAAAGACAAATAATTTATTTACATAAGGAAAAGAATGAAGTAATTTACATGATGAATTATTTTTATTCACATGATGAAAAGAAAAATAATTTATTTACATGATGAAAAGAAAAATAATTGATTTAGATGATGACAGAAAATTAATTTATTTAGATGATGAAAAGAAAAATATTTTATTTACATGATGAAAAGAAAATTGTCTTTTTTACAAGATGAAATTAATTTTTTTATGTACATGATGAAAAGAAAAATAATTGATTTAGATGATGAAAAGAAAATAATTTATTTACATGATGAAAAGAAAAATAATTTATTTACAAGATGAAAAGCAAAGTAATTTATTTACATGATGAAAAGAAAAATAATTTATTTACATAAGGAAAAGAATGAAGTAATTTACATGATGAATTTTATTTTATTCACATGATGAAAAGAAAATTAATTTATTTACACCATGAAAAGAAAAATAATTGATTTAGATGATGACAGAAAATTAATTTATTTAGATGATGAAAAGAAAAATATTTTATTTACATGATGAAAAGAAAATTCTTTTTTATAAGATGAAATTAATTTTTTTATGCACATGATGAAAAGAAAAATAATTGATTTAGATGATGAAAAGAAAAATAATTTATTTACTTGATGAAAAGCAAAGTAATTTATTTACATGATGAAAAGAAAAATAATTTATTTACATAAGTAAAAGAATGAAGTAATTTACATGATGAATTTTATTTTATTCACATGATGAAAAGAAAAATAATTTATTTACAAGATGAAAAGAAAAATAATTTATTTACATGATGAAAAGAAAAATAATTGATTTAGATGATGACAGAAAATTAATTTATTTAGATGATGAAAAGAAAAATATTTTATTTACATGATGAAAAGAAAATTCTTTTTATAAGATGAAATTAATTTTTTTATGTACATGATGAAAAGAAAAATAATTGATTTAGATGATGAAAAGAAAAATAATTTATTTACAAGATGAAAAGAAAATAATTTATTTACATGATGAAATTTTTTGACAAGATGAAGAAAAAAAAATTATTTACAAGATGAAAAGCAAATAATTTATTTACATGATTGAAAGAAAGAATTTATTTACAAGATGAATAGAAAAATAGTTTATTTACATGATGAAAAGAAAATTAATTTATTTGCAAGATGAAAGGAAAAATAATATATTTACAAGATGAATTTTTTTTTATTTACAAGATGAAAAGAATTTTTTATTTACATGGTGAAAAAAAAATAATTTATTTACAAAGAACTAATTTATTTATAAAAAAAACTAATTTATTTACATGATGAAAAGAAAAAAAATTTATTTACAAGATATAAAGAAATATAATTTGTTTGCAAGATAGAAAAAAATAATTTATTTACTAGATGAAAAGAAAAATAATTTATTTACTAGATGAATAGAAAAATAATTTATTTACATGAGGAAAAGAAAAGTAATTTATTTACAAGATGAAAGGAAAAATAATATATTTACAAGATGAAAAGAAACTTAATTTATTTGCAAGATGGCAAAAAATAATTGATTTAAAAGATGAAAAGAAAGCAGTCAATTTTAATAATTCTCTTTAATGTTTAGAATAGTACATATGATGTTATTTAAAATATTATGTAAGGTATTGTTTAAAATAGTCATAAGTTGTTGTTTAAAATAATATATAAGTTGTTGTTTTAAATAGTACATAAGGTGTTGTTTCAAATAGTACATAAGGTGTTGTTTCAAATAGTACATAAGGTGTTGTTTCAAATAGTACATAAGGTGTTGTTTCAAATAGTACATAATGTGATACACTTTAAAAGTTTAGTTGCCAAACTATTCTGAATATGAAATACTTTTTGCTATGTTCTTTTAAGCTGCAACAAAACTTTCTTGTCATGGATATGTCATACCAGTGTGGTAAAGAAAATCTTGAATCCCTGGTGGTAGATTTCCTTCATTGCAAGAAAAAGGTAGGTGCTGGCTCCAAAGAGAATGAAACCTTCTAGAACAAATCGAGCCTATAATAATAATAATAATAATAATAATAATAATAATAATAATAATGATAATGATGACAATAATAATAATAATAATAATAATAATAATAATAATATTATTATTATTATTATTATTATTAATTTAACTACATTTTTTAATTAATTTTTGTTTACAAATCTTAGATTTACTCATTGGATATATATATATATATATATATATATATATATATATATATATATATATATATATATATATATATATATATAACTGTAATGATTTCCTTATCATAAACAACAAAAGGATACCCAATATTAAAGATAATGGCCACTAATACATTAAACCTTCATGATATTTTCATGCAATTTAAATAAACTTAAACTTCATCTGAGTTGAAGGCACCTGTCATTATTCTAAAATGTCTCTTCTCACATTATGATTTAAGAAATACCAATTTGCAAGTCTGAATAAGACAGTAACAGATCTATCTAAAAAAAATATTATTCAAAGGATATTTTAAAACTAAATACAGCTTCACTTGTTACCAGGAGTATTCACTGGTAGTTTGTTATTAAATACTGCTTCACTTGTTGCCAGGAGCATGAATTGGCAGTGTGTTATTAAATACTGCTTCACTTGTCGCCAGAAGCATGAATTAGTAGTGTGTTATTAAATACTGCTTCACTTGTTGCCAGAAGCATGAATTGACAGTGTGTTATTAAATACTGCTTCACTTGTTGCCAAAAGCATGAATTGACAGTGTGTTATTAAATACTGCTTCACTTGTTGCCAAAAGCATGAATTGGCCATTTGTTATTTGATACTGCATCACTTGTTGCCATTAAAATGAATTGCTAGTTTGTTATTAAATACTGCCAGGAACACATATTGACACTACAGTTGAATTCATGGATCTCACAAGTTTACTGTAATTCAAATGTCTATTTCTTTTATATGATTACTAACTCATGTATTTTCATGTCCATACAAACTCATATATTTATGATAACATTCTGAGATAATCTTCTGCAACAACAGTCTACCATTCTGAAAGATAATAATCTACCTAATTTAACATAACTATTTCTTTAAGGGGATGTTTACTTTTTGAAGAGATTTCTAATGGCTGTAACAAAATTTGAAATTATAAAGTGTAATTTCCATGAAAATGGTTGAAAAAGGTAAAAGATGTAAAGAAATGAAACCAATATTAAACTGTATATTCTACAGTGTCCATGAAGAATTTTATTCAACTTTGGAATTCTTCAGTTTCATAAATGTGATTACTTAATTGGCCCAGTCTACCAAATTTTCTGTCAAGTGATAGTTCACTGAAGCTGTCAAAGATTGTCTCCAAGGGAAAACCAAAATATTCTGTTCCATGACTATCCTGCATAATTTTGTCTTTGCAGTAGTTCTATAATTGGTTCTGAGCAAATGAATTACTTCAACTATATGATAATTAGATCCTTTGTTTCCTTTATTTTAAATTCTTCTCCAACCACCACCTTTCATCCATGTTTAACCTACTGGCTTCTAATCTCAAGATAACTTCACTTTAAAGTAAGGTCTAAGCTGAATGCTGTCATGTGAATTAATAATCACTTTAAAACAAGGTCTAAGCTGAATGCTGTAATGTGAATTAATAATCACTTTATTACAAGGTCTAAGCTGAATGCTGTAATGTGAATTAATAATCACTTTAAAAAGTAAGGTCTAAGCTGAATGCTGTAATGTGAATTAATAATTACTTTAAAAAGTAAGGTCTAAGCTGAATGCTGTCATGTGAATTAATAATCACTTTAAAAAGTAAGGTCTAAGCTGAATGCTGTAATGTGAATTAATATTCACTTTAAAAAGTAAGGTCCAAGCTGAATGCTGTCATGTGAATTAATAATCACTGCAGATGTAAATCAAATTTTCCCGTTTCACAGGCTCAACATATTTTGAAAGATAAATATATTCCCAACTAATAAGATCAACCTGACTAATATGCAATATTTCAAGAAAACATCTAATACTGTATAAGCAGTCACTATTACTATTGTGAAGTTTTGACAAACTACAGTAAATTAATAATTAATCATAAAATTATTACATGTTTAAGAGTTACAGGTCAAAGTAGACTGAAATTACATATTCAATAAATACATGTGTTGACTTCTTAAATAAGGAATCAATGAATAGACTTCTATTTTTTTTTAATACATAGACCCATTATAAACTGTATTGAAAAAAGTCCTTACAATATCCTCTGACCGACAGACTTTCATTAGGTAGCACCTGTCAACCTCTGTGACATTCTGCATAAGTCCACTGCTAGTGTTTTCTTTTCTCATAATGGGACAGAGATCGATTCCTGGGCGGAGCACAAATGCAGTTACAAATATCAGGAAATAGATGATGAAGATGATGAAGCGACGATAAAACCTGAAATTAAAATTTTAAAAATTTATAAACTTGTGGGACTTGACATTTATTTATAGTATGAAAAGCTGTCATCTGGAGTCTATTATTTCCAGTAGAAATGTGAGAATTCTGTTAAAGGTTGATTGCCAAAAAGGTGATAGACAGAATTCTACCACTGGAAGAGCCTTGGTAATGTACCTGGATGAATTCCTGAGCAAGACACTTCACACCAACTGCCTCATCACTAAATAATCTACATAGGATGCTTAGGAAATCAAACTTGTATCTAATGTTTTCTTCTGTAAGCTACCTTTCTTACTGGTGTCATCTGTGGCATGGCAGCTGTGCATTTTTATGTGGTTTCATTTTTATAAGCTTTGAGAAAAAACCACTGTGCATTTTTATGTGGTTTCATTTTTAAAAGCTTTGAGAAAAAAACCACTGTGCATTTTTATGTGGTTTCATTTTTATAAGCTTTGAGAAAAAACCGCTGTGCATTTTTATGTGGTTTCATTTTTATAAGCTTTGAGAAAAAACCACTGTGCATTTTTATGTGGTTTCATTTTTATAAGCTTTGAGAAAAAACCGCTGCAAACAATAAGCCTCATAATTCTGATGTAAAATCTATGTAACTTTTGTGGGAATATGCAGAACAATCTCCAGTAAGATAATTGAATGAACAGATAGTATGTATGTATGTATGTATGTATGTATGTATGTATGTATGTATGTATGTATGTATGTATGTATGTATGTATGTATGTATGTATGTATGTATGAACATATTTAAGGTTGGAAACATTAGGTTTTTAAGTTTTCTCTTGCAGTCAAAAAAGGGGAGTTTTAAGAGCACTCTTGAATGGGATCACTGTGTCTTTGTGTCTAATTTCAATGGGCAATTCATTCCAAATTGCTGGGCCCTGGTATGCAAAAGAATGTTGTCCATATGACTTCATTTTATTAGTGGGAATAATGAGTATATGATTGTCAGAAGAGGAGCGAAAGTATCTCGCTGGTGTGTACAAATGGGTGAGGCCAGATTGGTATTTTGGACTGGAGTCTGTCAGTCAAACATAGCACAAAGAACAAATTTTGTATTTGATTCTGGATCAAATGGATAGCTAGTGTACTGTACAGAGCAGCAAGAGGTGTGCTCTGTGGTATCTATGGATGATCTCAGCAGCTGTGTTTTTAACTTTATGAAGTTTCTGGAGTAGATATTGAGACAAACTAGACAGAATTGAATTTCTTATGTCCAGTCTTGAAATTACTAATGAACACAAGTATTTTAGTGGCATCAACTGAAGGATATTTGCAAATCGAACTAATGTGTCTCCACTCAAGATACTTAGCTATGTTCATGACATGTAGGTGCAATGTATAAATACAAAACATTACAAAAACACTTTAGGATAATAAATTTCTCCATGTCAAAACCAGTATATAGTAATGCATCACAAAAGATACAATATATGCTTAGAAAGGTACATAAAATTAAATGTTAAATATAAGAAAGGTACAAAATTTAGAATCTTTAAAATATAGGTCAAAACTTTATGTCAACAGCAAAAAAAAGTCCAAGATGATCCATAAAGTTGAATTCAATTCACATGAAAATACTTTTATCTCATTTGAAGGAACATTATACAATTGTCAGAAATTAATTCAAGTATCAATGTTAGCTGTCATGGTATCCACTCTGTTGACTGTTCAGGAGATATGCATGAGTCAGGTATTTGTGTTGTGTTCCATACTTGACCAGCACACAACTACTGTTTAATAAGAAGATTGCTATCTTCCTGTGTCTGTTCACAAAATTTGTATTCGGCATACATGAAACATGCTGATTTGTATGATGTTTTACAACAGCACATGGAATGTTCCATTCCAAAATGGGTGACTACATGAAACATGCTGATTTATATGATGTTTTACAACAGCACATGGAATGTTCCATTCCAAAATGGGTGACTACATGAAACATGCTGATTTATATGATGTTTTACAACAGCACATGGAATGTTCCATTCCAAAATGGGTGACTACAGAGCAGCCTTAACTGCCTAATAATGACTCTTATCAACATAACCAGGCAGCCAATAGTACACAGAATGTTTTCCAAACTGTGTAAGCAAAATATGTTTCTGTTACATATTATCAAGTTGCCATCTATGTTTTTACAAGGCTTTCAGTGTAGAAAAGGAACTGTAAGAGATTACATTTTTTTTCTTGAGGGGTTTTGGTAAAACTTATAAAATATAAACAGGCTATCAAGTATAAGGTTTTTCAAGGATTTAAGTGTAGAAAGGGAATCAGAATATGATGAAATTCTTTCTGAGAGGTTTCAATTTAATTTAAACATCTGGATTTCTGCCATAAGAATGGAAGCTTTATCTAGTTTATTCACTTAAAATCATGCTATGTGATGTTGCCAAGTCAGCTGCAAACATGTCTCCATATTTGGTTTGGAACTATCTTTATAAACAGACATAAAGCCATGAAAGGAATTTCTGAATTCATTGAATTAAACCTGAAAACTGAAACTGGTGGAATACATATTAGCAATATTGTATGGTATCACACAATGTTTTTCATAAGGGCATGTGTGCACTTTCACTAATGGCATGAAAATATTGTCTATGTTGCATGGACTATTAATTTCTTCAATGAGTAACAAAACTAGATTTTAAGTCATTAATTTGTGGAATGGACAATTAGTCTTAACTACTTTCTTTGATTTTATTTTTCAGAATTTGAATAACCTGCTAAAGTACCCCTATAAAGTACAAAAAGTATTCCTACAGAGAATATCAATTATCCCAAAATTGTAAACCAAACATCCATAGAAAGCAAATCAAGTACACATACAAAGTAAATGAAGAATTCATACAGAATAAACAAAGAAGAACTCATACAGATTAAATAATTTCTACATTGTAAAACAAGGACCTGTACAGTGGGACCCCGCTATAACACGAATTCGGATATAACCCGGTCGTGGCATGGCTCCCGAAATTTTGGGTAATTTATTACAGGTATTTTTCTCAAAGACCAAAAAAAAAAAAAAAAAAAAAAAAAATTTAAGTATGAAAAAAAAAAAAAAAATTAAGAGTTTATCATTTTCATATTCGTCTAAACAGTGCGAAAAAGAACATGTAGAAAATGTATTATCAAATTTCTTCTAGTTTTGTGCCAAAATAAACGTCGGAAATACGAACCAATTGCTGGGCCTCACTGAGAACTTTGATCTTTGTTTATTGTTGAAAAATTACAGCTCATAAGTGTCAATATTATAATTACTGATTCCTGAGTAATGAAGCCATCGTGTCTACTTTGTGTTTGTCTTGAATGCATTCCGAATACAATCGTTGCTCAAATAATCTCCTATATATGTTCTCTTAATTTCATAAACAACTAAGCAACAGCCAATGCGGCGGTTGATTAAAGATTCTCACCAGAATGTATAAATCAATTAATTTAAGTACATTGTTTTTCATCAAAGTGAACTGCCGAGCTAAAGAGTGACATAATTCAGTGGTTAAAATACAGCCAGTTCTACCTGCTGTATTTATTAGCGTACATCAAAAGAACATGACGCAATAACTGGGCAGCAAGTTCAAAGGACTTCGACTAGCAGCTTGGGTGGGAAAATGTGCTGAAATTTACAATGACTGAATTCAGAGACAGAAAGATCCGGAGATGTACATGTAGTTTTTATAAGAATACACTTTAGCTTCCATTATTTAATCTATGGACATGTACTATTTCATCATTCATTACGTACACCCGTTACGTAATTTTTGTTTTTTTCTTTTCATTGAATTTAGTCACATAATGATCTGTGACAAAATTATTGAATATTTTACATCCGTGTGTGGATATTTTCGATGGAAATATTTGTATTATGGATTCAATGTATGTTACAAGATTCGCTGGTGAGTACACGGTGTTGATACTCTTTTCATGCAATAGATTATACATGTATACATAAATTAGACACGTGTATGTACCAATGCATGGTTCTCTGAATAAAGTAATATATTATATCTGGAATTTCTGTTACCACAGCAAATGTTTTTCTCATTTAATATATATTGATCAAAAATGGTAATTGTGCCATGCATTTTTGCACCCGTCTTTATGTAACCCTCCCCCCCCCCCCCCTCCCAATTAAATCCAAAAATGTGTTGGTATTGTACATGGTTGCTTATAACACGGTTCGGTTCATAGCCCGGTCGGATTCTATGGCTCCCAACTACCGTGTTATAGCGGGGTCCCACTGTACAGAGTAAATCAAGTGCTCACACAGAGTAAAAGAAGTACTCCTACAGAGTAAATCAAGAACTCTTGCAGAGTAAAAATCAAGAACTCCTGCTGATTAAATCAAGAACTCCTACAGAGTAAATCAAGTACTCCTACACAGTAAATCAAGTACTCCTACATGGTAAATCATGTACTCATACATAGTAAATCAATAAAAGCCAAAACCAGAAAAGGTTTCCAAGATAGATAAGGATGAAATGAGGCCCATTACTATAAGAGCTAACTTTGCAAGTACTGTGTATGGACAGGTTTATTTAGGTTCCAAAAACCTATAACATAAAAAAGGGACTTATAAGTGCTGTCAATTATGATTAGACATTCTTTATAAGATAACTGTCAAGATAGGTTCTTAGTAAACTGAATTAAAAGCTGCAAGTTCGTCTTATAAGTATTATGCAAAGGCCATTGTTAACACCCTCAGATATTTAAATACAATAGATTTGCATATCTGGAGTGGCTACAGTATACAATTTAACCCATTTCTAGTGTAGCAGTTCCAGTGTAAAGATTAGGCCTTTTAGTGTAGAAGTTACAGTGTAAAGATTAGGCCATCTAGTGTAGCAGTTACAGTGTAAAGATTAGGCCATCTAGTGTAGCAGTTACAGTGTAAAGATTAGGCCATTTTTTAGTGCAGCAGTGTTTCTAGTACCTGTATCTTGCAAACGTCTTCCATTTCTCCTGCAGCAGGTTGACCACTAGACCATCCATCATGCCCATGTGACTGTGGTGGTCCTGAAATTTATCAACTTCAAAACTGAATATGAGAACATAAACAAAAATAATAAACACAGATACAGGACTCTGCGACAACTCAAAATTGAGAATGAGAACATAAACAAATACAATAAACATAGGTATAGGACGATGCAACAACATATTGAACTTAACTGTGGGTTGGGTCCTGTCTTAGTCATTGCAATTGGCACATCCTACCTCAGTCATTGCAATTTGCACCATCGAACAATTCTTTTCATCTTTTTAACAACAGCTATCCTTGCTGTAAATGGGACCCAGCATCCACAGTTATGGATTAAAAGTACAGACAAGATTTGACAATTAACTTTATTCCAAGGAAAGTACAGCCAAGAGTTGATGATCAACTTTATTTCAATGAAAAGACAGCCAAGAGTTGATTATCAACTTTATTCCAAGGAAAGGACAGCCACAAGTTGATCATCAACTTTATTTCAATGAAAAGACAGCCAAGAGTTGATCATCAACTTTATTCCAAGGAAAGGACGGCCATGAGTTGATGATCATCTTTATTTCAATGAAAAGACAGCCAAGAGTTGATGATCAACTTTATTTCAATGAAAAGACAGCCAAGAGATGATGATCAACTTTATTTCAATGAAAAGACAGCCAAGAGTTGATCATCAACTTTATTCCAAGGAAAGGACTGCCATGAGTTGATGATCAACTTTATTTCAATGAAAAGACAACCAAGAGTTGAAGATCAACTTTATTCCATGGAAAGGACAGCCAAGAGTTGACGATCAACTTTTTTACAAATCAACAAATGACTTATGCAGATAGTCAAAACAGTGTTTGGAACATTTGCCCCATGACATTCAAAATCCATTGACCAATGAGAATGCATTACATGTCTCTGTTAGGTATCCAGTATTGGTCTTGAAAAATAAACTTGCAGGTATAACGGTACTAATTGTACAACCCCAGGTAGGCAGAGCTTAAAGTATAGGGAACCTTACATTCAGAAATAAACAAGACTAGCTGTGATTGGTGCATTATGTAAGAGTTGTACTTTCTGTTAGGCCTAAAAAAAAAGCCTCTTGGCAACATGTGAGATTAAGTTAATTCATATCTAAATTATATTTTGCATTTTTTTTTTAAATGTGGGACACCTGGGTCTGTTGTGACAAGATAACTGATAGCACTGTCTAGTTCCAGCAGAGTTATCTCTCTTAAATGCAATGGAATACCTGGTTTTGTCATTAGCATTGAGGTTTATTAAAAAAAACAATTGGTACCATGATACCTATAGGAAAGAAACACATAAATATGCATACATGTGGGCAGCATTTATGAACTGTACTAGTTTGATGTAGGAAAACAAATGGATGCTGAAAAACAACATGTCTGAAATCTTCAGAAATAAACACAAGTTAGCTTTGGAATGGGGCTTTTGTAACTATAGCTATACCATATATAGACTGATGGCTATATGCCTGTGTAGTCAGCTCCAAGATTATCATACATGCAACAAAATAAGTGATGTAAAGATAATATAGTTAATTTTAGCCAAATATTGACTATTTTACTTGCAAAAGATGCAAAATCATGTATAAAAAACAACTATCTTGTTCTTGTAAGGCATGTCATAGATCAGGGTAAATGACACTCTTGGTCCACTTATAGATAGATCACTTGTATCATAAAGAATATTCTTGTATTTAAGGTAATTTATTAAAGATATGGTATTCCTTTCTATATTTTTTTTATTTTAATTGTCCATTTCTAACTGACCAGTTTCCTGCCTTGAAATTTAACATGCAATTGTTCAGTTGAGTTAGTTACATCATCATTCTTGAGGTTCTCACTACATACAGAAGTCTGGATTTTAGGTTCTCACATTATCAGTAATGTATTTTTGGATAATATAATTACATTGAAGTTAATACATGTGTTCTTGAACTCATATATATTACATGGATAAAATATTGGAGGAAATAAAAGACCACACCATATGCATATCATTCAGTTATCTCCCTTACACTAAACATAAACATTTCAAGAAATAAAAACTTACATTTTCAGTGATTGCTTATGAAATTAAAGAGAAGATTTGTGAAGTATCATATTAGCCCTTGGTATTGATGCTAATGTAACTAGAAATACTTTAATAATTTCTTCCAGTAAATTTTACAAGTTTAGAAACTGATCAAGTATGTTTTGTTTGGTTTAGATATTTTTTTCTGCCTAACTGAAGCCAATTTTTGTCAATTTGTTATGTAGAAGAAATATAAATTATACACATCTATATTATCTACATTATTCACCCTTTTATAAGATTGGGTCATGTCCATCTGTCTCTGATATTAAGTTCTGCATCTATCAAACAAATATAAAGTCCTTTATTTTATTTTAGGTGAATTGTACTTTTTGAAGAAGGAAAGGTACAAGCTATTTGGTACATTGACCTTTGACATAGCTATTACATAATATGATATACTATGATTTATCCCATATCATCCATGTGAAGTTCAATAAGTGCTGATATGAATAAAACACAATCCATTGCTAAAATAATTCATTTTATTCCCAAAATGTAGTTTGGTAGTAAAGCACAAATATGAAAACAGCAGCTAAAATAGTTCAAAGACCATTACATACACATAAATATAAGACACAGTTTGGTACCTACTAAAATTATTTTTGAGAAGCGAGAAAAATTACACTTTTTACTTGTACAATCCTGAGTTATATCACAGATTATTGAAACAATTAAGGATGGCTATAGGTATAAAGGTAGCAATTTTAAAACCCCATGTAGGTGGAGCTTAAATGGTAGGGAACCTTACATTCAGAAATAAACAACAACACTAGCTGTGATTGGTGGATTATGTAAGAGTTGTACTTTCTGTTATGCTTTAAAAAAAGGTTAAGCCTCTTGGCAACATGTGAGATTAAGTTAATTCATATCTAAATCATATTTTGTATGTTTAATGATTTGTTTAAAATGTGGGTCACCTGGGTCTGTTGTGACTAGATAACTCTTAACCCTGTCTAGTTCCAGCAGAGTTATCTCTCTTAAATGCAATGGAGTACCTGGTTTTGACATTGTCAAATGGGAAATCTAAGATTGTTTTCTGTGACAGCGTGTGACATGCGTGCTGAAGTAGGATAGAAAGTATATTTATTTTCACAAAACATTAGCATTGAGGTCTATGGAAAAACAATTGATACAGTGATATGATGATGATAGTTTCATTATAGTGCTGTATCGCCCACTCGGGGCACTGGTTTAAGTTTCTAGCAAGGCTAGATATTTAATTCTCCTGGGGGAGGAATGGTGCCACTTCCCTCAGGCATTTATGTACTCAAGGAGTACTATTTAATTTGGTCGTCAGGTCAGGGATGCTATTAAGTAACAACTGACCTGAATGGAAGACCCAGGTAAAGTGATACCTGCATGTGAAAGATCTAAATTTGGAAAAACTAACTGGGTAAATGTAATTAGCAGTCTGATTGGATTAGCTTCTCTGCTGCATCCAATCAGATGACAGATCAGTAGACACCAGTTCAGCTAATTACATACCCTGTAATGAATAAGGTACAATAAATACAATCAAAATCCCATTACTAGTAAAAATGAGAAATGAAATGCATTGTGAATAAATTTATTTCATGGAAACTGGTATAATCTCTATCTTTGTAAATACCTATGGAAACTGGTATAATCCCTATCTTTGTAAATACCTACGGAAACTGATATAATCCCTATCTTTATACATACCTATGGAAACTGGTATAATCATTATCTTTGTAAATAACAATGGAAACTGATATAATCCCTATCTTTGTAAATATCAATGGAAACTGATATAATCCCTATCTTTGTAAATACCTATGGAAACTGGTATAATCCCTATCTTTGTAAATACCTATCGAAACTGGTATAATCCCTATCTTTGTAAATACTTATCGAAACTGGTATAATCCCTATCTTTGTAAATACCTATAGAAACTGAAATAATCTGTATCTTTGTAAATACCTATAGAAACTGGTATACTCCCTATCTTTGTAAATACCTATGGAAACTGATATAATCCCTATCTTTGTAAATACCTATGGAAACTGGTATAATCCCTATCTTTGTAAATATCAATGGAAACTGATATAATCCCTATTTTTGTAAATATCAATGGAAACTGATATAATCCCTATCTTTGTAAATACCTATCAAAACTGGTATAATCCCTATCTTTGTAAATACCTATGGAAACTGGTATAATCCCTATCTTTGTAAATACCTATCGAAACTGGTATAATCCCTATCTTTGTAAATACCTATAGAAACTGAAATAATCTGTATCTTTGTAAATACTTATGGAAACTGGTATAATCCCTATCTTTGTAAATACCTATAGAAACTGAAATAATCTGTATCTTTGTAAATACCTATAGAAACTAGTATAATCCCTATCTTTATAAATACCTATAGAAACTGAAATAATCTGTATCTTTGTAAATACCTATAGAAACTGGTATAATCCCTATCTTTGTAAATACCTATGGAAACTGATATAATCCCTATCTTTTAACATACATATGACAGAAGAAAGAAGCAAACCAAAGATATATTGGTAGATTCGCAAAATTTGATTGGGAGCTGAGAGGATTTTCGATGAGACTGATGAATTTTCCATTGCAGCTAACATCTTCAACATTCTTTTCGCAATGAAGACAAGACTGGGTCACTGAGTAATTTTTGTCCATTTTCATCTCTTTGGATAAGGACTTTTGTGTGATTTCTGGAAATATTTTGCTGAATATTTGGATTTGATCTAGAAAATAATCCGCAACTGTAAACAGGAAATATTTTTGCGAGACCTATCTTTATCCACATTAGATCCAGATTCAATGAGCGTAAATTTTTAGTGATAGCATTTAATACACCTTAATATGTTGCATGATGTGTAATGGCAGATTATTCTAAAATCAGCTTTAATCGAAGGAAAGAATAAATATTCAGATTAAAAACTGGGCGGTAGTTCTTTAAATCATTTTGGTCAAGTATTGGTTTCTTCAGCAGAGGCCTTACGATGTCAGTTTTGAAAAATTATAGGAATTACCCGGATGAGAGAGAGATATTAATAACAGTTACATCAGTTAGTGAAGGCAATATTGGGTCTAAGCACTCAAATAGCAGTGATGTTGGAATAGGATCAAGTTCAAATGACTCTGGTGCACTCTTCATCACGATTGTCTGTACTAAATCGATAAAGACAGTTTCAAATGCTCCTAATGGTTGTTGCTAAAATTCTGTATCGTAACTGTATGGTGATGATGAGTTGTAATTGTGTCAAGCGTATCTCTAACGGTTTGTACTTTATCACAAAAGAAATTTTGCAAATAGGTCCGGAAGGTCTACTGGAAAGAAGGTAGATGGAAGTGGTGTACATTTGTTCCTTGACATTAGTTTCTTATTAATCTCGAAGACCTCTTTGCGGATGCAACTCTTAGTACTGTACTGGGATAAGTTGGCTAAATGGACTATGTTTATGATGTTCTTCTTACCATCTTCATAGATTTGTTTATGAATAGTGAATCCAGTGGAAAGCCAGAGCCTCTCTGCTTTACAGTGGTGTCTTTTAGCAGTGCAAAGCTGGTCCCTAACACTGCTATACCATACCACGCAGAACACTTTTAAATTGATTCTCTGCACTAGGTGGCTGAGGCATGTTTTTCAAGCAATGAACACAGGCAGTTACCGAGCTGTTCTGCTGTAGGAGGTAAGAAAGTTGTTAGGTTTTCTTTGATGTCATGCATTAGTTTGGTTCTATTTATCATACGGAGGTTTCTGTTAGTAGCAAATAAAGGTGGAAGGTTAGGTACTGATATGTTGCGATGACATATAACGCAGAAGTGATCTGATGCAAATTGGTGGGATATCAGACGGGTTTATAACTTTGTCATATCCATGTCATGTTCCAATTATAGATCAGATGCCTTCTAAAATTAAAGTACAGTCTAAATGTCATTTTCTGATAATTAATAACATCTGATAGCCATGAAAATGAGACTAGACTATATAGGAATCTTCCGAGTCATCTGCATATTATGTAAGGATTCCTACTGAAAGTACAGATCATACAGAAAAATTACTTTTCTACAACTTTTGTCAGTACCCTATGTCCAAGCAATCACAATGTGTATGGTACAGCAATTTAAATTTGATACAACATTTGCTAGTACTCTATGTCCAAGCAATCACAATGTGTATGGTACAGCAATTTAAATTTGATACAACATTTGCTAGTACCCTATGTCCAAGCAATCACAATGTGTATGGTACAGCAATTTAAATTTGATACAACATTTGCTAGTACTCTATGCCCAAGCAATCACAATGTGTATGGTACAGCAATTTAAATTTGATACAACATTTGCTAGTACTCTATGCCCAAGCAATCACAATGTGTATGGTACAGCAATTTAAATTTGATACAACATTTGCTAGTACTCTATGACCAAGCAATCACAATGTGTATGGTACAGCAATTTAAATTTGATACAACATTTGCTAGTACTCTATGACCAAGCAATCACAATGTGTATGGTACAGCAATTTAAATTTGATACAACATTTGCTAGTACTCTATGCCCAAGCAATCACAATGTGTATGGTACAGCAATTTAAATTTGATACAACATTTGCTAGTACTCTATGACCAAGCAATCACAATGTGTATGGTACAGCAATTTAAATTTGATACAACATTTGCTAGTACTCTATGCCCAAGCAATCACAATGTGTATGGTACAGCAATTTAAATTTGATACAACATTTGCTAGTACTCTATGACCAAGCAATCACAATGTGTATGGTACAGCAATTTAAATTTGATACAACATTTGCTAGTACTCTATGCCCAAGCAATCACAATGTGTATGGTACAGCAATTTAAATTTGATACAACATTTGCTAGTACTCTATGACCAAGCAATCACAATGTGTATGGTACAGCAATTTAAATTTGATACAACATTTGCTAGTACTCTATGACCAAGCAATCACAATGTGTATGGTACAGCAATTTAAATTTGATACAACATTTGCTAGTACTCTATGCCCAAGCAATCACAATGTGTATGGTACAGCAATTTAAATTTGATACAACATTTGCTAGTACTCTATGACCAAGCAATCACAATGTGTATGGTACAGCAATTTAAATTTGATACAACATTTGCTAGTACTCTATGCCCAAGCAATCACAATGTGTATGGTACAGCAATTTAAATTTGATACAACATTTGCTAGTACTCTATGACCAAGCAATCACAATGTGTATGGTACAGCAATTTAAATTTGATACAACATTTGCTAGTACTCTATGCCCAAGCAATCACAATGTGTATGGTACAGCAATTTAAATTTGATACAACATTTGCTAGTACTCTATGACCAAGCAATCACAATGTGTATGGTACAGCAATTTAAATTTGATACAACATTTGCTAGTACTCTATGCCCAAGCAATCACAATGTGTATGGTACAGCAATTTAAATTTGATACAACATTTGCTAGTACTCTATGCCCAAGCAATCACAATGTGTATGGTACAGCAATTTAAATTTGATACAACATTTGCTAGTACTCTATGACCAAGCAATCACAATGTGTATGGTACAGCAATCTAAATTTGATACAACTTTTGTCAGTATTCTATGCCCAAACAATCACAATGTGTATGATACAGCAATTTAAATTTGATACAACATTTGCTAGTACTCTATGACCAAGCAATCACAATGTGTATGGAACAGCAATCTAAATTTGATACAACTTTTGTCAGTACTCTATGCCCAAGCAATCACAATGTGTATGGTAGAGCAATCTAAATTTGATACAACTTTGTCAGTACTCTATGCCCAAGCAATCACAATGTGTATTGACTGATCTTCCTCTAATAAACCACCTATTCTGAATTCTAAAAAGGGTGTCCTCTCATGACAGAGAAAAAAAGGTCAAGGATTACATGGCCGTATTAAAAAGATGACCTCACATGAGGGAGGCAAGTGTGATACATGTGATACATTTTTGTTTCCATTGAGATAAAATGATATTCAATGCAGAACATTCGAAGACTGAAAAGACACCATGATTATTCTTGCAGAATAGCAACAGGCATATAATCCCCTCCCATATTAAATACTATGTGATAATATGCAAATAGCAACAGGCATATCATCCCTTCCCATATTAAATACTGTGTGATAATATGCAAATAGCAACAGGCATATCATCCCTTCCCATATTAAATACTGTGCGATAATATGCAAATAGCAACAGGCATATCATCCTTTCCCATATTAAATACTGTGTGATAATATGCAAATAGCAACAGGCATATAATAACCTCCCATATTAAATACTGTGTGATAATATGCAAATAGCAACAGGCATATCATCCCTTCCCATATTAAATACTGTGTGATAATATGCAAATAGCAACAGGCATATCATCCCTTCCCATATTAAATACTGTGTGATAATATGCAAATAGCAACAGGCATATCATCCCCTCCCATATTAAATACTGTGTGATAATATGCAAATAGCAACAGGCATATCATCCCCTCCCATATTAAATACTGTGTGATAATATGCAAATAGCAACAGGCATATCATCCCCTCCCATATTAAATACTGTGTGATAATATGCAAATAGCAACAGGCATATCATCCCCTCCCATATTAAATACTGTGTGATAATATGCAAATAGCAACAGGCATATCATCCCTTCCCATATTAAATACTGTGTGATACTATGCAAATAGCAACAGGCATATCATCCCCTCCCATATTAAATACTGTGTGATAATATGCAAATAGCAACAGGCATATCATCCCCTCCCATATTAAATACTGTGTGATAATATGCAAATAGCAACAGGCATATCATCCCCTCCCATATTAAATACTGTGTGATAATATGCAAATAGCAACAGGCATATCATCCCCTCCCATATTAAATACTGTGTGATAATATGCAAATAGCAACAGGCATATCATCCCTTCCCATATTAAATACTGTGTGATAATATGCAAATAGCAACAGGCATATCATCCCTTCCCATATTAAATACTGTGTGATAATATGCAAATAGCAACAGACATATCATCCCCTCCCATATTAAATACTGTGTGATAATATGCAAATAGCAACAGGCATATCATCCCCTCCCATATTAAATACTGTGTGATAATATGCAAATAGCAACAGGCATATCATCCCTTCCCATATTAAATACTGTGTGATAATATGCAAATAGCAACAGGCATATCATCCCTTCCCATATTAAATACTGTGTGATAATATGCAAATAGCAACAGGCATATCATCCCTTCCCATATTAAATACTGTGTGATAATATGCAAATAGCAACAGGCATATCATCCCTTCCCATATTAAATACTGTGTGATAATATGCAAATAGCAACAGGCATATCATCCCCTCCCATATTAAATACTCTGTGATTATATGCAAATAGCAACAGGCATATCATCCCCTCCCATATTAAATACTGTGTGATAATATGCAAATAGCAACAGGCATATCATCCCTTCCCATATTAAATACTGTGTGATAATATGCAAATAGCAACAGGCACATCATCCCCTCCCATATTAAATACTGTGTGATAATATGCAAATAGCAACAGGCACATCATCCCCTCCCATATTAAATACTGTGTGATAATATGCAAATAGCAACAGGCATATCATCCCCTTCCATATTAAATACTGTGTGATAATATGCAAATAGCAACAGGCATATCATCCCTTCCCATATTAAATACTGTATGATACTATGCAAATAGCAACAGGCATATCATCCCCTCCCATATTAAATACTGTGTGATAATATGCAAATAGCAACAGGCATATCATCCCCTCCCATATTAAATACTGTGTGATAATATGCAAATAGCAACAGGCATATCATCCCCTCCCATATTAAATACTGTGATAATATGCAAATAGCAACAAGCATATAATCCCCTCCCCTATTAAATACTGTGTGATAATATGCAAATAGCAACAGGCATATCATCCCTTCCCATATTAAATACTGTGTGATAATATGCAAATAGCAACAGGCATATCATCCCCTCCCATATTAAATACTGTGTGATAATATGCAAATAGCAACAGGCATATCATCCCTTCCCATATTAAATACTGTGTGATAATATGCAAATAGCAACAGGCATATCATCCCTTCCCATATTAAATACTGTGTGATAATATGCAAATAGCAACAGGCATATCATCCCTTCCCATATTAAATACTGTGCGATAATATGCAAATAGCAACAGGCATATCATCCCTTCCCATATTAAATACTGTGTGATTGTAACAGAATTGTTACCGAGTGGTTGGTGGATTAAATGAACAACACAAACACAATATGTGAAAGATGATGTAAATTTATGAAATAAATTATTAATGAAAAATAATGATGTATCAAACCAATAACTCATGCGTTCAACCCACAATCATACTTCACAACCATTCACAATTCAAAAATAAATTAAATATTAATACAAAATAAACACAGATCCAAGGAACCTCCTGGACTGCACAAATGTTTCAAATACAATTGAACCTTTACAAAAATTAAATTATTGCACGTATAAATTGCGATAACAAATACAAACATCAAATTACATTATCGCACGTATGGATTGCGACAACAAGTACTAACATCTACATGTATTAAATCAAGTTACTAACAGTTATTGAGATTCATGTAATCCCTTGGAATCCTACAGATTCAAAGTAACCACGTGTAAATATAACAATGTATTCAATTGTAAACACAACTGAAACACACACATGCGTCTCGACCTTGTACAACCGTACGATTCACCAACTGTTGAATCGCCGCACAGCTTTTCCTAATACTTAGGGTTGGCCCAATACTTTTATCGGCCGCTTGCCCTTCACGGATCCACTACAGTTATATGTACAGACAGCATACAGCATCTACTAGAACCACCGGTCCCAAACACTTAGATACTACCCCAGACGTTTACACCTCTAGACAGCTCCGACACTCGGACATTTAGACTTCTAGATTTCCGGATATTTATACATCTCGACTGACGTAGACGGACAGACAATACGACAGACAGACAGTTAGATACCTCAATTTGATCGCACAATTAAACAGCATAATCACGGCACAATCAATCACATTCAGCCCTTTTGCTGGAGCAATCAATCACATTCAGCTACAATTCAGCCCTTTGGCTGGAGAAAGAATGACGAGCTATCTCTCCTTTGACAAGATACTTTTGACTCGTCATATTTTTAGAAATATTCTGCCTTATATGTCCCCAAATAGGTGAGCAGAATTCACGGCAAAATTCCTATGCACCTCGTGATTATAATGTTCCTGACTTCAAGTGATTTGTAGTCAGGCACATGCAAATCGCTAAACGTCGTTTACCTTGAAAAACACTTATTCACCCCAGGTAACGCATGTACGATGAAAGAAAAAAAAATGGTGAAATTAGTTTCTATTCATGAAGAAATTAATTCAATTTTCGCCTAATTCTGTGACAATACCTCTCCCCTAAGAATAAAAATGTACACATTTTTAAAACTTACACAGAATAGAAGAAAAATAACTACTGATGATATCTTACAACATTTATATTGGTTATACTACAATCTGGATTTTAATACTGGGTAAATTTATACAAATTTCCAATCATGTCCTACTCAAGTAGTCTGCCCCTATATTTTCAACTGCCCTTATTGCTTCTACACGGAAGCAATAAGGTTGTAGTGTCAGCGCCCAATGCATCAACCGAGCGTTAGCGACCTTGGCCTTGTTCAAATACAATAGGGATTGGTGATCAGTCTCGAGAACGAAATCTCTCCCAAATAAATACGCGTGATACTTCCCAATTCCCCATACTACGGCCAAACATTCCTTTTCTATAACGGAATAATTTTTCTCCCTAGGTAGCAATTTCCTACTTGAATAAGCTATGGGTAACTTATTGTCATCTTGCTCTTGCAGTAAAACTGCCCCCAACCCAGTTTCAGAAGCATCTGTTCTTAAAATAAAGGGTTTGCTAACATCTGGCAATTTTAATATAGGTGCACTAACAAGTTTCTCTTTCAGGGCACAAAATGCTTTAACCTGTGGTGGTCCCTATTCAACTTTGTTTGGTTGCCCCTTCTTGGTCAAATCAGACAGTGGGCTAGCAATGGCTGCAAAGTTCGGTATAAACTTTCTATAAAACCCTACTAGTCCTAGAAATGATCGTACTTGCGTTTTGTTGCTTGGTTTTGGTGCGTCTCTAATTGCTTCAAATTGCTTGGGGTGAGGTTTTAACTGACCCATACCACTGACCCTATGACCCAAACAATCTAAATCTGTATAACCAATACTGCATTTAGTGGGTCTCACTGTGAGGTTCGTTCTGCGGAGTCTATTGAAAAGTTCCCCCAGGACAGACACGTGCTCACTCCAAGTATTCATGCACACGAATATGTCGTCTACAAAGCTATCAACGTTTGCTAAATCTTTAAGCAACTTTCACATCAAACGACAACAGGTGGCGCTGGCCCCAACTAACCCGAATGGCATCACTTTGAATTGATACAATCCTTTCTGGGTCGCAAATGCTGTCAATACTCGGGATTCTGGGACAATGGGAACCTGCCAATATCCCTTGGACAGATCCAATTTGGAAATCCATCGGTTTCCCGACAACTTCGCAAATAGACCCTCCATATCTGGCATTGGTTCTGCATCAAACACAGTGATTTTATTTATCTGCCGAAAGTCGATACAGAATCGGTTAGTCCCGTCCTTTTTCCTGACTAGCACTACTGGAGAAGAATATGGCGAGTTGGAGGGTTCAATCACCCCCAGATCCAACATTTTACCCACCTTTTCGTCTACAGCTTCACGTGCATTGTATGGCACCGGATAGCCCTTGATTCGAATAGGGTCTGACGTATTCAGTTTAATTTTGAGGTCTAACAAAGTTGGACAACCTGGTCTGTCGGTGAATACATAAGAGTGTTGACGCTGGTCTTTCGTCAACTCCGCACTCACATCGACTTTATCTATCCCTTCCCCCGCAACTCCCAAGGGACATTCAAGGGAAACCTCAATATCCGAATCTGCTACATCATCGTCGACGACTGCCGTACAAACGACATTTAAGACCCCCTTTTCAACATTGTCTCTTGATGTACAACTTTAGCATGTTAGCATGGAATGTCTTTAAATTACCGTCTATGTCAATTTTATAGTCCATGTCACCTTTGACCTCTTTAACTTCATTTGGACCTTTCCACTGGACTAATAACTTATTTGAGCTAGTTGGAAGAAGCAATAGAACCTGATCTCCTACAAGAAATTTCCTATTTCGCGCTTTGTGGTTATAATATTTGGCATATCTGCGCCCCGATTTCATTAACTCATCACATGCCATCTGGCGTGTACTCTCCAGTTTATCTCGCAGATCTAACACATACTGGTAAGTAGTTTTTATTTCCTTGTTCACGACATCACCTGTCCATAGTTTGCGTAGTATCCGCATCGGGCCTCGAACTGTTCTACCGTACAACAGTTCGAAGGGTGAAAACCCTAAACTTTACTGCGGTACTTCACGGTACGCGAACAGAACAGCGTTTAAATAACGGTCCCAGTCTTGCGAACGTTCCTCACACATCTTTCGTAGCATTCTTTTCAGGGTACCATTAAACTTCTCTACCAGTCCATTGCACATCGGATGGTATGGGGTAGTGTTTAGCTGTTTGATGGATAACAGCCTACTTATTTCACCCATGAGGTCTGAGGTGAATTGGGCACCACAATCTGTGAGGATTTCTTCTGGCACCCCTACCCTACTGAAGATATCTACTAATGCTTCAGCTACCCTTTCCGTTTCAATAGTTGGTAACGCTACGGCTTCGGGGTATCTGGTCGCATAATCAACAAGAGTAAGAATATACCGATTCTTTCTTTCGGTAACTGGTTGTATTGGTCCTACAATATCTACTGCCACTCTCTTAAACGGTGTATCTATTAATGGCATCTGTCCTAAGGGCACCCTTGTGACCCTTCCCTTACATACGGTTTTCTGACATACGTCGCACGACCTACAGAACCGTGTGACATCGCCATTAACACTGGGCCAGTAGAATTTAGCGACTACTCTGCTGGTGGTCTTAGCCTTACCTAGGTGTCCTGCCATGCTCGACTCATGCGCCACCCTAAGTACTTGAGATCTATATCTCTGGGGTACGACCACTTGCCAATACTTCTTACCCTCCGGAGCGCTAAACTCCCTAGGAATTAATTCGTTCTTACGTATGAATCTCGAGCTACCCCAACCCTTGCAGTGTTTAATCGCGCCGGACACAATTTTCTCAACAATTGTTTTGATGGATTCATCATGTTCTTGCTCTCGTTTGAACTCATCACGCGAAATTCCTTAGAGCGATTCAGGGACTATTAATTTAAGAAACGCGGTTTTCTCTCATCGTGTTTGCGCTCGCGTTTCGATTGCCCAGGCCAAAGGCATCTTAAAATCTGCCATGGTTGGAAGACGAGAACCTTCAACATTACCGATCACCAGATCGTAAATAGGGTTTTCCATACAAAGGGCATCAACAGTTCCAGTTAGGAAAGGTGTTTTTACAGTGATCCTTGCTACGGGAATGCGACCGATCATCTGATCAAGTAGCATACATGGGGACTCCCACCCGAGCATTTGGTTATCCTGCATGAGACTACGTTTGATCACTACGCCCGTGCATCCAGTGTCACGTAATACTACGACTTCTCGACCATTGACTAACCCTCTCGCGGTTGGTACTCATTCTTCGGGAAACAGACATGTGCCAAGCGAATGAATACATGGTTCTACCTGTACAATATTATCAGATATACCTTTACTTTGTATAGCCACTGCTACCTTATGTACAAGTCCCTTTCTTTTAGGACAGTCTTTCTGAACATGACCCCATACATTACACAAGTAACATTGCACACGCTGACCACCTGGATTCCTAACTGACCTATTTGCCTCAGCTGATTTCACAAGCTCCCTAGGCATCGGTCTCGTAGACTGGTTTCCAGACTTAAAATCTTTTAAAACTACGTTATGTGTTCCCCCATGAGCTTCGGCGAAGAAATTGGCTTGCTAAGCCATATCTTTTACGTTTGTGAAGACTTTCTCTTTCAGAAATTGACCTAGTTCTTGCCCAACTGTGTTAAATAATTGATCTAACGCAATTCTAACGATGAACTGACCAAAGGTTTCTCCCTTATCGGGCTTGCTATACCTGAACTTTTTGTGAAAACCCTGTTCAGTGAGCTCGTACCTTTTAAGAAGTGCTTCCTTTAGGACGTCGTACTTAAACACATCGTCTCTAGGAAGTCGCGAGTATACATCCAGCGCTTTACCTTTTAATAGAGCACTAAGATGCAGTGCCCAGTCATTTCGACTCCACTTCTGGTTTTCGGCATACCGCTCAAACCGATGAAGATAGCTATCTATATTATCTTTTTCATCGTCAAAGGGAGGTAGTTTGGGGCCCCTTAATTTCCTAGAGGCAGAATCGTGTTCTCCTTTTCCAGCTGTTGCTAATTCTACCTTACGCTCATGATCCCATTGTTTTGCTCTTTCTTCTAACTCTAACATTTCTACTTTTGCTCATTTATCTAACTCTAACATTTCTACTTTTGCTAGTTTTTCTAACTCTATTCGCCTTCCCTCCGCTTCCCTTTCCCATTCTATCCTGTCCTTTCCGGCCTGCTTCTCTAATTCTATCTTCCCTTTCTCTAATTCTATCTTTTCCTTCTCAAAGGCCCATTTCCTTTCATCTGCTTCCCTTTCTAATTCCCATTTCCTTTCTTCGGCTTCCCTTTCTAATTCCCTTGCCCTCACCCTTTCTTCCCTTTCTTGGGCTTGTTTTTCCTGAATAAATTTCCTTAAACTTTCACCTTCAAACCCAAATTCTTTGTCTAAGGCAACCAAGTCCTTAAGGGATGACATGACAATTGTAATATAAATATAAATATATAGAACAGGCTGACCTTATCTTCCTGATGAAGGTAACCAAACCAATGCTTTAAATATGTTTATACTGGACACACGGACCTAGGTAAACTAAACTAAAATAAACCCCTACTTGAGGATTATCTTGTCAAGAAGGTCACGCTCAAATATAAACATTAAATGTATACTTTCACAAAAAATTATTGACAGTTCACTTAATCCAGCGATCCCACTTCTGACACCATTGTAACAGAATTGTTACTGAGTGGTTGGTGGGTTAAATGAACAACACAAATACAATATGTGAAAGATGATGTAAATTTATGAAATAAATTATTAATGAAAAATAATGATGTATCAAACCAATAACTCATGTGTTCAACCCACAATCATACTTCACAACCATTCACAATTCAAAAATAAATTAAATATTAATACAAAATAAACACAGATCCAAGGAACCTCCTGGACTGCACAAATGTTTCAAATACAATTGAACCTTTACAAAAATTAAATTATTGCACGTATAAATTGCGATAACAAATACAAACATCAAATTACATTATTGCACGTATGGATTGCGACAACAAGTACTAACATCTACATGTATTAAATCAAGTTACTAACAGTTATTGAGATTCATGTAATCCCTTGGAATCCTACAGATTCAAAGTAACGACGTGTAAATATAACAATGTATTCAATTGTAAACACAACTGAAACACACACATGCGTCTCGACCCTGTACAACCGTACGATTCACCAACTGTTGAATCACCGCACAGCTTCTCCGAATACCTAGGTTTGGCCCAATACTTTTATCGGCCGCTTGCCCTTCACGGATCCACTACAGTTATACGTACAGACAGCATACAGCATCTACTAGAACCACCGGTCCCAAACACATAGATACTACCCCGGACGTTTACACCTCTAGACAGCTCCGACACTCGGACATTTAGACTTCTAGATTTCCGGATAATTACACATCTCGACAGAAATAGACAGACAGACAATCCGACAGACAGACAGTCAGATACCTCAATTTGATCACACAATTAAACAGCATAATCACGGCACAATCAATCACATTCAGCCCTTTTGCTGGAGCAATCAATCACATTCAGCTACAATTCAGCCCTTTGGCTGGAGAAAGAATGACGAGCTATCTCTCCTTTGACAAGATACTTTTGACTCGTCATATTTTTAGAAATATTCTGCCTTATATTTGAGCAGAATTCACAGCAAAATTCCTGTGCACCCCGTGATTATAATGTTCCTGACTTCAAGTGATTTGTAGTCAGGCACATGCAAATCGCTACACGTCGCTTACCTTGAAAAACACTTATTCACCCCAGGTAACGCATGTACGACGAAACAAAAAAAATGGTGAAATTATTAGTTTGTATTCAAGAAGAAATTAATTCAATTTTTGCCTAATTCTGTGATAGTGATAATATGCAAATAGCAACAGGCATATCATCCCTTCCCATATTAAATACTGTGTGATAATATGCAAATAGCAACAGGCATATAATCCTCTCCCATATTAAATACTGTGTGATAATATGCAAATAGCAACAGGCATATAATCCCCTCCCATATTAAATACTGTGTGATAATATGCAAATAGCAACAGGCATATCATCCCCTCCCATATTAAATACTGTGTGATAATATGCAAATAGCAACAGGCATATCATCCCCTCCCATATTAAATACTGTGTGATAATATGCAAATAGCAACAGGCATATCATCCCTTCCCATATTAAATACTGTGTGATAATATGCAAATAGCAACAGGCATATCATCCCTTCCCATATTAAATACTGTGTGATAATATGCAAATAGCAACAGGCATATCATCCCTACCCATATTAAATACTGTGTGATAATATGCAAATAGCAACAGGCATATCATCCCTTCCCATATTAAATACTGTGTGATAATATGCAAATAGCAACAGGCATATAATCCCCTCCCATATTAAATACTTTGTGATAATATGCAAATAGCAACAGGCATATAATCCCCTCCCATATTAAATACTGTGTGATAATATGCAAATAGCAACAGGCATATCATCCCTTCCCATATTAAATACTGTGTGATAATATGCAAATAGCAACAGACATATCATCCCCTCCCATATTAAATACTGTGTGATAATATGCAAATAGCAACAGGCATATCATCCCTTCCCATATTAAATACTGTGTGATAATATGCAAATAGCAACAGGCATATCATCCCTTCCCATATTAAATACTGTGTGATAATATGCAAATAGCAACAGGCATATCATCCCTTCCCATATTAAATACTGTGTGATAATATGTGACTAGCAATATGTGTATCTTTCAATTCCATGTTAAACTTTGTTCAATTTGGGTTTCCTCACAGCTAAAGTACTGTGTACATTAAAAAAAGAAAATCTGGGAGACTTTAACAACTATTAATTTTTAAAAGCGCCTTACCCCATACACAATCAGATTGAGAGCAGAGTTCTCGTGTATCTCTCCTGTTGCAGTGATGGTGTCTATGTCTTGCAATGGATATCCAGCTGATGTCACATTGCCATAGATCCAGTACACCTGTCGAATATTCTCCAAAATGTGCTCATACATCTAGAAAAACAATAAGAAATTAAAATATAACATTACCCCATGATTCATTCAGTTTTTAAACTCTTACATTTATCATGCATTGTTGTAAATTATAATTTGATTTATTATTGAAACTGAAATCTAGAATTGAAAATAAATGTGTTTGAAAAGTACAATATATATGTGAATATTGACTCAACATCTGTTCCATACACTTCTCATTTATTGCCTGACACTTTTAGGCCCGTTTATCTCAAGAATATGTCTTGAAAACCAGTCTGCAAGAAAAGAAACTTCCTCTTTTCAATATAATATACATTAAACTGAAGTCAGCAATGGTATATCTAAGTCATTAGCTATAGAACTTTAACTCATTAGTTATAAATCATCATCCAGTAAGTACATCTAACTTATTAGGTATAAATCATCATGCAGTCTGTACATCTAACTCATTAGGAATAAATCGCTTAGCAGTGTGTACATCTAACTCATTAGGCATAAATCATCATGCAGTCTGTACATCTAACTCATTAGGTATAGAACTTTTAAATCATTTTACAATAATATAAACCATCATCCTTCCCAAAGAATTAAATTTGAATGAAGAGTTAAATATTTACAGCAATGTATGTATTTTATTTTTCTGAACCTAATGAAATGGTCTTTGTAATCATAATCAAGTCAGTGTCTTTTTATAGCATGATGATTCTGTACAATAGACTTTGTTATCATAATCAAATCACTGTCTTTTTATAGCATGATGATTCTGTACAATGGGCTTTGTTGTCATAATCAAGTCAGTGTCTTTTTATAGCATGATGATTCTGTACAATAGACTTTGTTATCATAATCAAATCACTGTCTTTTTATAGCATGATGATTCTGTACAATGGGCTTTGTTGTCATAATCAAGTCAGTGTCTTTTTATAGCATGATGATTCTGTACAATGGGCTTTGTTATCATAATCAAGTCAGTGTCTTTTTATAGCATGATGATTCTGTACAATGGGCTTTGTTATAATCAAGTCAGTGTCTTTTTATAGCATGATGATTCTGTACAATGGGCTTTGTTATAATCAAGTCAGTGTCTTTTTATAGCATGATGATTCTCTACAATGGGCTTTGTTATAATCAAGTCAGTGTCTTTTTATAGCATGATGATTCTGTACAATGGGCTTTGTTATCATAATCAAGTCAGTGTCTTTTTATAGCATGATGATTCTCTACAATGGGCTTTGTTATAATCAAGTCAGTGTCATTTTATAGCATGATGATTCTGTACAATGGGCTTTGTTATAATAATCAAGTCAGTGTCTTTTTATAGCATGATGATTCTGTACAATGGGCTTTGTTATAATCAAGTCAGTGTCTTTTTATAGCATGATGATTCTGTACAATGGGCTTTGTTATAATCAAGTCAGTGTCTTTTTATAGCATGATGATTCTCTACAATGGGCTTTGTTATAATCAAGTCAGTGTCTTTTTATAGCATGATGATTCTCTACAATGGGCTTTGTTATAATCAAGTCAGTGTCTTGTTATAGCATGATGATTCTCTACAATGGGCTTTGTTATAATCAAGTCAGTGTCTTTTTATAGCATGATGATTCTGTACAATGGGCTTTGTTATAATCAAGTCAGTGTCTTTTTATAGCATGATGATTCTGTACAATGGGCTTTGTTATAATCAAGTCAGTGTCTTGTTATAGCATGATGATTCTCTACAATGGGCTTTATTATAATCAAGTCAGTGTCTTGTTATAGCATGATGATTCTCTACAATGGGCTTTGTTATAATCAAGTCAGTGTCTTGTTATAGCATGATGATTCTCTACAATGGGCTTTGTTATAATCAAGTCAGTGTCTTGTTATAGCATGATGATTCTCTACAATGGGCTTTGTTATAATCAAGTCAGTGTCTTGTTATAGCATGATGATTCTCTACAATGGGCTTTGTTATAATCAAGTCAGTGTCTTGTTATAGCATGATGATTCTCTACAATGGGCTTTGTTATAATCAAGTCAGTGTCTTTTTATAGCATGATGATTCTCTACAATGGGCTTTGTTATAATCAAGTCAGTGTCTTGTTATAGCATGATGATTCTCTACAATGGGCTTTGTTATAATCAAGTCAGTGTCTTGTTATAGCATGATGATTCTCTACAATGGGCTTTGTTATAATCAAGTCAGTGTCTTGTTATAGCATGATGATTCTCTACAATGGGCTTTGTTATAATCAAGTCAGTGTCTTGTTATAGCATGATGATTCTCTACAATGGGCTTTGTTATAATCAAGTCAGTGTCTTGTTATAGCATGATGATTCTCTACAATGGGCTTTGTTATAATCAAGTCAGTGTCTTGTTATAGCATGATGATTCTCTACAATGGGCTTTGTTATAATCAAGTCAGTGTCTTGTTATAGCACGATGATTCTGTACAATGGGCTTTGTTATCACAATCAAGTCAGTTTCTTGTAATAGCATGATGATTCTGTACAATGGGCTTTGTTATCACAATCGAGTCAGTTTCTTTTAATAGCACGATGATTCTGTACAATGGGCTTTGTTATCATAATCAAGTCAGTGTCTTTTTATAGCATGATGATTCTGTACAATGGGCTTTGTTATCATAATTAAGTCAGTGTCTTTTTATAGCATGATGATTCTGTACAATGGGCTTTGTTATCATAATCAAGTCAGTGTCTTTTTATAGCATGATGATTCTGTACAATGGGCTTTGTTATCATAATTAAGTCAGTGTCTTGTTATAGCATGATGATTCTGTCTAATAGACTTTGATATCATAATCAAGTCAGTTTCTTTTAATAGCACGATGATTATGTACAATGATTTTTTTTATCATAAATCAAGTCAGTGTCTTTTTATAGCATGATGATTCTGTACAATAGACTTTGTTATCATAATCAAGTCAGTGTCTTTTTATAGCATGATGATTCTGTACAATGATCTTTTTTATCATAATCAAGTCAGTGTCTTTTTATAGCATGATGATTCTGTCTAATAGACTTTGTTATCATAATCAAGTCAGTGTCTTTTTATAGCATGATGATTCTGTACAATGTGCTTTGTTATCATAATCAAGTCATTGTCTTTTTATAGCATGATGATTCTGTACAATAGACTTTGTTATCATAATCAAGTCAGTGTCTTGTTATAGCATGATGATTCTGTACAATAGACTTTGTTATCATAATCAAGTCAGTGTCTTTTTATAGCATGATGATTCTGTACAATGGGCTTTGTTATCATAATTAAGTCACTGTCTTTTTATAGCATGATGATTCTGTACAATGGGCTTTGTTATCATAATCAAGTCGGTTTTTTTTTATAGCACGATGATTATGTACAATGATTTTTTTTTATCATAAATCAAGTCAGTGTCTTTTTATAGCATGATGATTCTGTACAATAGACTTTGTTATCATAATCAAATCACTGTCTTTTTATAGCATGATGATTCTGTACAATGGGCTTTGTTATCATAATCAAGTCAGTGTCTTTTTATAGCATGATAATTCTGTACAATAGACTTTGTTATCATAATCAAGTCAGTGTCTTTTTATAGCATGATGATTCTGTACAATGGGCTTTGTTATCATAATCAAGTCAGTGTCTTTTTATAGCATGATGATTCTGTACAATAGACTTTGTTATCACAATCAAGTCACTGTCTTTTTATAGCATGATGATTCTGTACAATGATCTTTGTTATCATAATCAAGTCAGTGTCTTTTAATAGCACGATGATTCTGTACAATGATTGTTGTTATCATAAATCAAGTCAGTGTCTTTTAATAGCACGATGATTATGTACAATGATTGTTGTTATCATAAATCAAGTAAGTGTCTTTTAATAGCACGATGATTCTGTACAATAGACTTTGTTATCACAATCAAGTCACTGTCTTTTTATAGCATGATGATTCTGTACAATGATCTTTGTTATCATAATCAAGTCAGTGTCTTTTAATAGCACGATGATTATGTACAATGATTGTTGTTATCATAAATCAAGTCAGTGTCTTTTAATAGCACGATGATTATGTACAATGATTGTTGTTATCATAAATCAAGTCAGTGTCTTTTAATAGCACGATGATTCTGTACAATAGACTTTGTTATCACAATCAAGTCACTGTCTTTTTATAGCATGATGATTCTGTACAATGATCTTTGTTATCATAATCAAGTCAGTGTCTTTTCATAGTGTGATAATTCTGTATACACGATATGCATTAAAGAAATCAAAGCCCCTTTGAATGTGGAAACCATCAGGGAAACAAAAAGAAATAAATACACATGCTTGTATGCTCCATTTCAATGGTGATTCTCTGTTTTGTTACTATAGATACATACAATATGTATGAATTCATCTAGACAATATTTCCTATCTGTGATGTCATGATTCTAAATTTAAAAGCCATAGGTATCCTAAATTTTAATCATACAGCTCCTTTATCATTTATCTGATTCACACAATTTAATGATTCTGCACTTTTTTGAAAATACATGTAAATATCCAGTTCTTAAAAAAGAAAGGGGAAAAAATGAAAAAACATGACTTATCTCTACCCAGAATGCATCATACCTATCTCTATCCAGAAAGCATCATACCTATCTCTACCCAGAAAGCATCATACCTATCTCTACCCAGAAAGCATTATACCTATCTCTACCCAGAATGCATCATACCAAATAGATTATGTAAATACATGACTTATCTCTACCCAAAAAGCATCATACCAAATAGATTATGTAAATACATGACTTATCTCTACCCAGAATGCATCAAACCAAATAGATTATGTAAATACATGACTTATCTCTACCCAGAATGCATCATACTAAATAGATTATGTAAATACATGACTTATCTCTACCCAGAAAGCATCATACCAAATAGATTATGTAAATACAAGACTTATCTCTACCCAGAATGCATCATACCAAATAGATTATGTAAATACATGACTTATCTCTACCCAGAATGCATCATACCAAATAGATTATGTAAATACATGACTTATCTCTACCCAGAATGCATCATACCAAATAGATTATGTAAATACATGAATTATCTCTACCCAGAATGCATCACACCAAATAGATTATGTAAATACATGACTTATCTCTACCCAGAATGCATCATACCAAATAGATTATGTAAATACATGACTTATCTCTACCCAGAATGCATCATACCAAATAGATTATGTAAATACATGAATTAACATTTTCATAATAGTTTTCTCAGAAGAAAACAGTCTGTTATTCATTAGAAATATAAATGTATGAAAACCAGTTCGTCAACACATGCTCTGCTCATCCAGACTTTTTAAAACTGATGATTGCAAAGGCAAAAGAACTGTTTGCAGATGAAATGTGTGTGTGTGTGTGTGTGTGTGTGTGTGTGTGTGTGTCTGTGTGTTGTATGTGTGTATGATAAACACAATAATTCATGACTTGCAGTATGTCTAACAATTTTTCCTGAACTGACACCATAACTTGTATCTCATAACTCAAGAATAAGTCATATGATTGCTTTCATTAGCAATAAAGTCCTTTCATTAACAATAAAGTCCTTTCATTAGCAATAAAGTCCTTTCATTAGCAATAAAGTCCTTTCATTAGCAATAAAGTCCTTTCATTGTTTATTATGCATTGATGTTAATACAATTAATTTATTGTAAGGCATGGACAGTGTGCAGGGGTTAATAAGTACATGTAACCTATGCCCTCATGAAGCTAAACATTTCAACTGTTCAGTAATTAAATCTTCAACAAAGAATAAGAACAGTTTATATAATAAAATATTCGGAGTCATTATGGCAAAGACTAGTCTTCTGTTAGGAAATAAGTTCTGCATATTAGGCAAGAGGCATACTGGCATTTGCCATAACCCACTTCCATTATTTAATATCCATTATTTAATATTTAACAGTTAAAACCATGGATTTTCCAGAGAAATCAGGAAATATCTAATGTAATATAACAACATCTGCCAGATCTTTTGCCACTAAAACTTTAATAAAATCATTTCAATCAGATCAGATGGATTCTCTGTTATATTTGTCATGACTTAACTTGATTCTACAAAATGTAATATAAAAAATACTTAAAATAACTTTATGACATGTCATATAAGTAGCGCTGTGCAATAAATTAAATCAGAAGAACTCGATGGCGTTACTAATTTTACAGTGTGTACATCTTTTGCCATGTCATTAATTGATATGAAATAACTTTAAAAATATGTTCTATCAGTAGCAATGTGGAATAAATTAAATATACTTCCTGGCTAAAATATAAGTAATGACATAACTAAATATCATAAACTATGCAATAAATTAGATATACTTACATCCTTCCTGGCTAACTTGGCTGCCAATGTTAGTGGGGTAAGTCCCTGTCGATTCTTGATGTTCAAGTCAGCACCCAAACTTAGCAGTAGATCAAACATTTCCTGAAACAAAAAAAATATTAAATTATGGCAGTGTTTTCTTTTTCTAATTTATCTTTTTCTTATTCGTATTACATGCTGCCAATGTATTGGTTTCAAATACAAGATCCCTTTTCCTATATAAAAGAAACATAAAAACTGACATCTGTCAATCTCTAATAATTGGGTGGTGGTTCTGATAATTATTTACAAAAAACTTAAATAGATAGGTGATAACACTACTGCAACAATTAACTTAAAGAACAATATAACTTAAATTCTTGTCCAAGCACCTAAGGAAAACATGGAGATAAACAATTTCTGAGGATGATGAGAGACATGGGGACAAGCTATTATATGACAGAGACTGGTGACAAGCTATTCTATGACAGAGACTGGGAACAAGCTATTCTATGACAGAGACATGGGGACAAGCTGTTATATGACAGAGACTGGTGACAAGCTATTCTATGACAGAGACTGGGAACAAGCTATTCTATGACAGATACATTGGACAAGCTATTATATGACAGAGACTGGGGACAAGCTGTTCTATGACGAGACTGGGAACAAGCTATTCTATGACAGATACATGGGATAAGCTATTATATGACAGAGACTGGGGACAAGCTGTTCTATGACAGAGACTGGGGACAAGCTATTCTATGACAGAGACATGGGACAAGCTATTATATGACAGATACTGGGGACAAGCTATTATATGACAGAGACTGGGGCCAAGTTATTCTATGACAGAGACTGGGGCCAAGTTATTCTATGACAGAGACATGGGGACAAGCTATTCTATGACAAATTCTTAGTTTAATCTGTAAAACCCTTGATACCAGTCAACCAGTATAAAGGTTAAATTTACAATTTTCCACAGCATTCCCAATTAAACTTTTACCGTTTTGTCATGAATGACCAGCATATGTAGAACTGTGTTTCCATTGGCATCTTGGAGGTTGGGGTTAGCTCCCTTGGCTCGCAGAAGTCTCACACATTCTTCTTGACCCAGACATGCAGCAAAACTTAGGGGATACTCTCCAAAGTAAACATACCTGAATTGTGAAAAATACAGTATCAGTATTTCTACTTGTGTTCAATCAATGCTTACCATGTAGACATTAAAATGACATAATCATTATTTAATAATTTCATGTATAACACTACTAACCACTCTTAGGGAGATTGGAAATAAAATTGCTGGTTTTAAATTCTTAAGTAAATTTTTAATTTGCTTGTGTTGGTTTTATTGGCATCTTCAATACATTATAGGGGCTCTGAGTGGCTGAGTGGTCTAAAGCGCTCTCTGTTACGGATCACTGCCATCTCACCTCTGTCTGTGTGGGTTTGAGTCTAAGATTCAGCTAATGTAGCTATGTGAGAAAGCTTGCCAGTAGGTTCTCATGGGTCAGTGGTTCCTTCTGGGTGTTTTCCCAGGTTCTTCCTCCACCAATAATACTGGCTGCCATGTATAGCCTATAATGTGCTGAAAAATGGTGTTAGACCCTACAACAATACAATACATCATTGGCTACATCATGCTTCCTCAGAGGAAATGCGAGTTATTAGTTTGTTTCCCAAGACAAATCTCATCAGCCTACCTAAGCTGACCAGGTTGAGCACGGAACCCATGAATCTTTGATTTTGAGTGCAATGCTCTACCAAGTTAAGGTGACTCCCCTTATATTAATAAAAGATAAATAATCAAATATAATTTTAATAATCATAACTAGGTCTATGGGTACATAATAAAATTCCCAACTCAATATGATTCTTTCAGCAAAGCCTTCAACATAGTGTTGTAAACACTAAGTTAGGAGAATTGGTAATAATGAGGCATAACTTCTACAGATGTTCAAGAATTTAACTCATTCAAGATAATAAAGTCACATGATAAATATAGTTGAAATTTAACATTCCTTTAAAACATTATGATGCAAAATCCAAATGAAGACAGGCAATCAAGGATTGTTCCTAATTATGAAAGTATGCATCTATGAAATATGGTATGGTTTTATATTTTAAGTTTTAAAATAAATAATTCAGATCAACTTTAGCTTAAGATTGGAAGCCTTATCTAGCTTACCATTCACACATGAGTTTTACTAACCTTTATGTTTTGCATGCACTTTAAGAGAAGTAGTCTCCCTTTACACAATCGATTATGGAGTTTCACAATCAATTATCTTATTGGTCTGCTCAACCAACTGATGATCGATTATAATCGATAATTGGAACAACACTGTGTTGTAAATATAATGCACCATACAGAATGGTTCCATTGTTTATTGTAAATCTTTGACTTCACATTTATAAAGTAGCATGTTTAAAGAAAAACAACAATAAACACAAAATTAATACACATTCACTTCATATGTGAAAACTGTATGTAAAATTTTCTGTGTTAAATGTATCATAGTCTGTAAATCAGATTTTTGAAAATACTGACTCTGTTATTCTAAAGAAAACATTGTCTCCAATAGATGTCAATGATGATATATATGAACAGTCTTTTAAATATATAAATATAAGAAAAATTGCCAAAATCTGTAACAATGCTTTCAAAGGTACATTATCATGGTATCTACAACTACCTTCAATGTACACAAAGATTTGATCCACTGCTCATAATTCCTAACACTGTCCTCTCAAAAAATAGGCATTTTCAAATAACAGACTTACCTATCTGGAACTCAGGAGTAAAGTTGGAAAATATGAATATGAATGCCTGATAAACATATATTATGAATATTTATGGGAATTAATGTTTGTGCCATTGCTGTTATGGAACACTATAACAGCTACCATTGTAAATTCTGTAGTAGAAATAAATTACTTAAAGACTAAGCACATGCCCAAGTAAAACAATACTTTTCTTGATGCACATTCAAAGATTCATTAAAGAAATTTTTTTGTGAACCACAGAATTAAAAGTGACTAAAATCCAGTCCTGACTCAATATTTAACATTTTCAGCTACATGGATTTGTGCGCATTCATAACATCATATTTTTAGCCAAATATTACTGGATGATTTCAATATGTCAAATCTGCTTCTGACATTTTGGAGTCTGAGGAGTGAGTGATGGTACATCATCCTTCTTGGCAACAAGAAATCTATTGATGTGCAAAAGGCTTGAATAACTTGACCTGAATAGCACTTAAAGTTTGATTTATTTTATTACAGTATGAACAATATAATAAACAATATCAACAATATAATACCCAGCAAGTTTAGTATTTATTATGAGATCCTAAACAAAATGTTCACTACATGGTTGAAAAACTCAGTCTGTAGATGTAAAAACCTTTCCTTAGTGCAAAGTGAAATATGAAATGTGAAGTGGAAACATCTTGATCACATTGATCTTCGTAGAGCAAGCATGTGGGTGAAAATGTTAATTTATTCATGTGTGGTCAAACATGCATAAACAATATAAACGCATTTTCTTTGAAGCATGGAATATACTCAATTTACAAACAAATAATAGTTCATAGACTTAGCTTTGTCAAATATGAATACCAACTCACACAAAGCAGCTGGTGGTTCTTTCCAGAGGTTTTCCCAGGTTCTTCCTCCACCATTTATACTGGCCGCCATGTAAAGCATATCGTGTGCTAAAGAATGGTTTCAAACACATCTCTTCTAACATCAATTGTCTGAAGCGTAGTTTTATATTAACACTAGGCAGAACTTTAATGTTTATTTTTAGCTTCTGGGCATATATCAGGGTAGAACAAAAATGTCTCTGTTTTATCTTTCTGCTACAATTTCTGAATATCATGATTTTTGAAACATAACAGTGAAGATTTTGAAGTTCATGTTTTCCATGTGACATGTATAATAGTTACCCTTCATAGTTTGTTTTCTTGGACACATCAACCCATTCATGATCCGGATTGTCCATACGGGACTCCTTCTGGTCATCTGGACAGAAAAAGTTTCCACAGCAACGGCAATGGTAATCAGCCCCCTTGTCCAATAAGAACTTGACCATGGCTGGGTCTTCATTTACAATGGCCATGTGAAGAACATTCTCTCCTGCATTGGAACACAAAATGATAGACGTACAGCTATCGATATGTCCTTTTAAATGTATCATGGTTCATGAGAGATAAAAATAAATGACATCTAATTTGTTGTTCATATTGTTAGGATATGTATATAAGCAATAAATAAACTCATACACAATATACTGATAGTTTAACTTTTCTTCAACATGTAGGCACAGAAATTCCTTCTAAATAAGCTGTCTTACCAAACAGAAACCTTGGTCCATCTGAACTATCAAATGCATACAAAGAAAACATAATTATTATGATTACTGAATTTCAGTTAATGTATACATGAAATTGTGTGCAAAATGATAGCTTTTTTTATCTATTTACTTCAGTTATGAATATACAGTTAATCTTAATCAAGGGATCTTTTGCCAACTGAGTAATTATACATATTTTTCATGATAAAAATTCCAAGAAAAATTTAATGTTACAATGATAAATGAGTGGCAACCATTCAACATTTGCAAATCTGATACTCGTGTATTTAGGAAAACTTCTCTTAAATTTCACTAGTACTGCTCAATGAGGCAACAAGGATTTAATGAATAATCTTAAGATTAGAAATGAGAAAAATCAGTCATTAAGTCATTTGGAACCAGTAGTTAGGAAATCACCAATTCTGGATATTTCTTTTCTGCACATAAATGCACACATTCTCATTTATAGCTCAAGTCTAACTTCAAACAACAAAGAGCTGCAATACCATAATGCATCTGTCTTCTTTGTTCTGCTAATTATTCCTAATAAACTGCACAGACCCAAATCTTTTGGTGCATTATGCGATAGCATATCTGGGTCTTTGCAGTTTTTGCAGTGGGCTCAACTTTTAAGCAAGTACTAAGTAATAAGTAAGTATATATTGCATATATCAGCAACTCTACTCATTACTACACTTTTACAACAAAATTTAAAATGTAAACATTCAGTGTGCCAGAAACGCGAACATTCTTGACTTCATAAATTTAAATTTAAATGATCATGACATATATGATGTGTGGAAAATTTGTTGAATGAAGGACATAATGAAAAATTGATGCCAATTTTTCTGCTATTGTATAGAAAATGTGTTTTGCTTTAATGTATAAAGTCTAGTGTTTAGACTTTACAAGCTTTAATGTATCAAGTCTAGTGTTTTATGCACTTTTCGTGTTAGCTTTCTCTTTTGGCAATTGCGTTAAATGATCATTCTGCCATTTCAATGATGTTGTGGTCAAATTATTTATATGTTCCCTGCTCAGATCTACTTAATTCTAATTCAACCTTGAGATTCTTCACTTGATGCATCAAGTTAACAAAACTTGACATAGAACATTCCATCGGAATGATGAACCGGATGATGCTTTGTAGCATATAAGAAGACAAGCACAGATGCTTCTAACTTTTGGATGCCATCAGAAGACAAGTATACCAAACACAGATGTGAGGCATCTAGCTTTTGGATGCCATCAAAACACAAGTGTACCAAACACAGATGTGATGCATCTAGCATTTGAATGCCATCAAAAGACAAGTGTATCAAGTGTAGATGTGATGCATCTAGCTTTTGATTGCCATCAGAGACAAGTGTACCGAACACAGATGTGGTGCACTTAGCATTTGAATCCCATTAGAAGACAAGTGTACCAAGCACAGATGTGACTCATCGAGATTTGAATGTATCAAAAGACAAGTGTACCAAACACAGATGTGATGCATCTAGCTTTTGAATGCCATCAAAAGACAAGTGTACCAAGCACAGATCTGAGGCATTTAGTATTTGAATGGCATTAGAAGACAAGTGTACCAAACACAGATGTGATGCATCTATCATTTGAATGCCATCAGAAGACAAGTGTACCAAGCACAGATGTGAGGCATTTAGCTTTTGGATGCCATCAAAAAACAAGTCTACCAAACACAGATGTGATGCATCTCTCTTTTGGTTGCCATCAAAAGACAAGTGTACCAAGCACAGATGTGAGGCATTTAGCTTTTGGATGCCATCAAAAAACAAGTGTACCAAACACAGATGTGATGCATCTCTCTTTTGGATGCTGACAAAAGACAAGTGTACCAAACACAGATGTGATGCATCTAGCATTTGAATGCCATCAGAAGACAAGTGTACCAAGCACAGATTTGAGGCATTTAGCTTTTGGATGCCATCAAAAAACAAGTGTACCAAACACAGATTTGATGCATCTCTCTTTTGGATGCCATAAAAAAAACAAGTGTACCAAACACAGATGTGATGCATCTCTCTTTTGGATGCCATCAAAATACAAGTGTACTAAGCACAGATGTGATGCATCTAGCATTTGAATGCCATCAGAAGACAAGTGTACCAAGCACAGATGTGAGGCATTTAGCTTTTGAATGCCATCAAAAAACAAGTGTACCAAGCACAGATGTGATGTACTTAGTAGACTTAGTTCTAACTTTCAGATGCCATCAGAAGACACATTTTTAGCTGTGTACCATGTGTAGATGTGATGCATCTAGCTTTTATATGCCATCAGAAGACACATTTTTAGTTGTGTACCAAGCATAGACATGATGTGAATATGGTTTTGGTTTTTTCATGCCATCAAAAGACAAAAAATTACATGTTTTATTTAAAAAGCTATAAATAATACAATTTAAAAAGATCAACTATGTTTGAAGATGAACTGCAAACTGAATTTCAAAGAGGCCATGGAACAAATCAGGAAAGTCAGCAAACAAATTAAAACTTAATGGCTTGGATTTTCATTCAGAACATTGAATGGCTTGGCTTTTCATTCAGTACATTGAATGGCTTGGCTTTTCATTCAGAACAGTAAATGGGTTGGCTTTTCATTCAGAACATTGAATGGCTTGGCTTTTCATTCAGAACATTGAATGGCTTGGCTTTTCATTCTGAACAGTAAATGGGTTGGCTTTTCATTCAGAACAGTAAATGGTTTGGCTTTTCATTCAGAACAGTAAATGGGTTGGCTTTTCAGCAAAGTGAATGATTTGGCTTTTCTGTTTCAGTTAATGGCTTGGCTTTTCATTCAGAACTGTGAATGGGTTAGCTTTTCAGCACAGTGAATGATTTGGCTCTTCAGTACAGTGAATGGCTTGGCTTTTCATTTAGTACAGTGAATGGCTTGGATTTTCATTCAGTACAGTGAATGACTTGGCTCTTCAGTACAGTGACTGGCATGGATTTTCAGCACAGTGACTGGCTTGGATTTTCATTCAGCACAGTGCATGACTTTGATTTTCATAACATGATAAAGTCATTGCTTGGTACACTTCACATTTCATTTCTTTTTTGCTACCAAAGGCCATATCAGCTTGAAATGTGGCTTACACCTTTACAAATTCTGCAAAGGAAAAATGCAAAGCATGTGCATAGCGTAACAGTGGGAACTAGAGTAGAAGGAGATTGTTCCTGCAACACATGTAGTCTGTATTACAATAGCTAAGTCTGCATTACAATAGCTAAGTCTGTATTACAATAGCTAAGTCTGTACAAGTGAAAGGCACATAGACACTGCGTGTATGACATAACTTTTGAGCCTGCAGTAACAGTTAAATTCTAATATTTGTATGTATACCTAAAGAAATGAGACTTTAAACCTGAAATGAAAGGCATATTGAGATGTGTATGTCACATATTTCAGCTTGGACATCCTCAAATGCTGCATGCATACCTAGATATAAAACACTTTCAAGTGAAAGGTACATGGACAAGGAGTGCATGGCTTGACCTTTGACCTCATCAGGATTGCTTGGCATTTATGTAGTTATGGCAATAGTTTCTGACACACTGAAGCTTACTGACATTATTGTAGCAACGGTAATAGCTTTTGACATGCTGAAATTTACTGACGTTTATATTGTTATGGTAAAAGTTTCTAACACTGAAGCTTGCTGACATTGATGTAGCTATGGTTAAGACTTTCTGACACATTGAAGCTTACTGACATTTATATTGTTATGGTAAGAGTTTCACACTATTATTGTAATAATGGTTAAGAGTTTCTGACATTGATGTAGTTATGATAAGACTTTCTGACACACTGAAGTTTGCTGACATTGATGAAGTAATGGTGAGACGTTCTGACACATTGAAGTTTGCTGACATTGATGAAGTAATGGTGAGACGTTCTGAAACATTGAAGTTTGCTGACATTGATGAAGTAATGGTGAGACGTTCTGACACACTGAAGTTTACTGACATTGATGTAGTAATGGTGAGACGTTCTGACACACTGACGCTTACTTCTATTGTTTAGAATAGACTGCTGAGGCTTTACCTGTACAGAATTACCAGTGTAAAATAGACTGAGGCTTTACCTGTACAGAATTACCAGTGTAAAGTAGACTGAGGCTTTACCTGTACAGAATTACCAGTGTAAAATAGACTGAGGCTTTACCTGTACAGAATTACCAGTGTAAAATAGACTGAGGCTTTACCTGTACAGAATTACCAGTGTAAAATAGACTCTAGAAACTAATGTTGTTAGATTTGACAACATGATAGATGCCATTATACCAAGATGAAAAAACAAAGGTTTTTTTATGATAGCTCTTAGGGACAGATTTGCACAAGTCCATGGTTGTCCCTGGACAAAGAGTACAAATATGTTGGTAGATTGTTCAGTTTAATATAAAACCAAATCTAATTGAGTAATGAAACAATCGCAATGGTTGAAAAAATCTCTAAAAACTTCTCACTCATTCAACCAGTCAAGATCATTGTTATTTGGTCAGAAGAATTTTTGTTTTTACAAGATTAAATGAAATAACACAAGTTTAAATTACACATACGGGTATTAGCTATATTATACAAATATTTTTGTAATGCTACAGTCAAATACAGCAAGTAATTTGTCTACACAGTAATTCAGTCAAATACAGCAAGTAATTTGTCTACACAGTAATTCAGTCCAATACAGCAAGTAATTTGTCTACACAGTAATTCAGTCCAATACAGCAAGCAATTTGTCTACACAGTAATTCAGTCAAATACAGCAAGTAATTTGTCTACACAGTAATTCAGTCAAATACACCAAGTAATTTGTCTACACAGTAATTCAGTCCAATACACCAAGTAATTTGTCTACACAGTAATTCAGTCCAATACAGCAAGCAATTTGTCTACACAGTAATTCAGTCCAATACAGCAAGTAATTTGTCTACACAGTAATTCAGTCAAATACACCAAGTAATTTGTCTACACAGTAATTCAGTCAAATACAGCAAGTAATTTGTCTACACAGTAATTCAGTCCAATACAGCAAGTAATTTGTCTACACAGTAATTCAGTCAAATACACCAAGTAATTTGTCTACACAGTAATTCAGTCAAATACAGCAAGTAATTTGTCTACACAGTAATTCAGTCAAATACAGCAATTAATTTGTCTACACAGTAATTCAGTCAAATACAGCAAGTAATTTGTCTACACAGTAATTCAGTCAAATACAGCAAGTAATTTGTCTACACAGTAATTCAGTCAAATACAGCAAGTAATTTGTCTACACAGTAATTCAGTCAAATACAGCAAGTAATTTGTCTACACAGTAATTCAGTCAAATACACCAAGTAATTTGTCTACACAGTAATTCAGTCAAATACACCAAGTAATTTGTCTACACAGTAATTCTGTCCAATACACCAAGTAATTTGTCTACACAGTAATTCAGTCAAATACACCAAGTAATTTGTCTACACAGTAATTCAGTCAAATACAGCAAGTAATTTGTCTACACAGTAATTCAGTCAAATAAACCAAGTAATTTGTCTACACAGTAATTCAGTCCAATACACCAAGTAATTTGTCTACACAGTAATTCATTCAAATACAGCAAGTAATTTGTCTACACAGTAATTCAGTCAAATACAGCAAGTAATTTGTCTACACAGTAATTCAGTCAAATACAGCAAGTAATTTGTCTACACAGTAATTCAGTCAAATACAGCAAGTAATTTGTCTACACAGTAATTCAGTCCAATACAGCAAGTAATTTGTCTACACAGTAATTCAGTCCAATACAGCAAATAATTTGTCTACACAGTAATTCAGTCAAATACACCAAGTAATTTGTCTACTCAGTAATTTAGTCAAATACAGCAAGTAATTTGTCTACACAGTAATTCAGTCAAATACAGCAAGTAATTTGTCTACACAGTAATTCAGTCCAATACAGCAAGTAATTTGTCTACACAGTAATTCAGTCAAATACACCAAGTAATTTGTCTACACAGTAATTCAGTCAAATACAGCAAGTAATTTGTCTACACAGTAATTCAGTCAAATACAGCAAGTAATTTGTCTACACAGTAATTCAGTCAAATACAGCAAGTAATTTGTCTACACAGTAATTCAGTCGAATACAGCAAGTAATTTGTCTACACAGTAATTCAGTCCAATACAGCAAGTAATTTGTCTACACAGTAATTCAGTCCAATACAGCAAGCAATTTGTCTACACAGTAATTCAGTCCAATACAGCAAGTAATTTGTCTACACAGTAATTCAGTTAAATACAGCAAGTAATTTATATATTGGTTTGTGCTGCTGATTTTTAAAAGCCCAATCATAGTTTAAACAATATCACTTTTAATACTGTTTTTCAGTTGCCACAACTGGGCAATTACATTGGAAATACTAGTCCAGCTTACATTTTTATTTTTTGTACCCATGGCTATGTCTCTGTCAAAAAAATCAGAATCAATTCCATGATATTAAAATGATTTTAATGTTATATTTTGCAAACATGAAACATCTAAACAATATAAATCATGCATTACCATAATATTCCTCAGATATGTAGATGTCATTGATGAGTTTGGGAAAATGGAAAAGAAGCCGTTTGGCCAAATCAGCATGAACAGCAGAGGCATTGAGAAGACAAAGATGAAGAATGGACTCGCCCACTGTCCCTGTTTGGTTAATATCCCAGCATACCTCACGAAACTTCCTCCCTGCAACAGAAAGAAAAGATAGCTTATAATGTGACCACAACCAGACAAACTGGAATGAGATAATCCAACTGATTTCAATATATAAAATATTCACTTCAATTCTTTAATAAAATTGGTACAATATTATTCCACTATCATGCACCCATGGATACATTAAATCAAGCCAGCATGATGAGTTCATAATCAAAGCACTGCTATAAAATGTACAACCCTGACATCAAAAGAGTACATTTGTAGAAGGAACTGCTTTCAACTCATGATGATGCATCCAAAGTGTTAGAAAGTGTATTAAGGGGTTTAGGAAATAAAGCAAATGGAAAAACTTGTACTAAAACCAAAAGGTTAAGGCCAGTGAGCATTTCTCAGAATAAATTGATTCATACTGACTCAGCCCAGTTTTGAAGAAAATCTATTAAGAGTTTTCGAAAATATAAGCAAAGAATAATCTTTAACCAAAACCATCATGTCACTTATCAATGACCGTAGCATTGACTTCAAAAGTCAAAAGGTCAAGCAATCATATCTCAGAATGAATTGTCCCAACTTCATAAGGATTCATTGCCAGTACAAAAAGAATCAATCAACAGAGTTAGGAAAAATAAGCAAATGAAAAACTAGAACCAAAACCTTAATTTTTTTTTTACTATGACTCGGACTTAGACCCTAGTGTATGGGTGAGCTAGCATACTATAGATTAAAATTGCCTCATAATTTTCTTCTCCATATATCAATAACCTTGGGAAATATAAGAAAATTAACCAAACCTTTATTGCAAACAGCTTATATAACTGTGACCTTGACCTCAAAGTCAATCAAACATTCCAGTATGTCACAGAATGAACTTTAAAATGATTTATCCCATGCATTTTCAAACCAACAATGTTGGAAAAGTGACTTCTGTTTCTCATTTCCCTCTAATGTTGGCTTGAAAAAAACTGATTGTATTGCAAATATAGATGGCTAAAAATAGGGTTCAGGCAGTCAAAAGTATGAACATAACTTATCATATATACAATATACTGATCATATTCAAAATAATTATAGTAATTTAAATTAATTAAAGCAATGCACATGTGTTGGTTGACCATCAGGGCTCAATAAAGTCAATCCTGCTCTGCTGTTTGCTGATGGGTCTTCATGTGGCTGATTAGTCTGATATGAGATGAATATATCCTGGAGTAAAGTGTACATTGGAGGCATTGGTTGGTTCTTGATGATAAGGTCTTCCTGCATTTTCTAGCATTGGTGATTTTCATTCTGTGGTCATTGTCGAATGTTTTGCACCCCTTACTGACAGCTGCATGCCAGCCAGGTTTATCCTTAGCACAGGACTCGAGGTTGGTCACAGATATGGAGCAGCGTTTCAGGCTGTGCTTGATGGATCTTTGAATCTTTATTTTTGTCTACAGATTTTTCTGTGTCCACTAGATACGGCTCCATACAAAATCTGACGTGGAATTCGAGACTCCTCCATACGGATGACTTGACCTGTCTACCAAAGTTGGGCTCTCATGACCATCACTTTGATACTGGTTAAGCCTGCTTTATCCTTCACTTCTAGGTTCATCACTCTGTCTTGTTATCTGATGCCCATAATCCAGCACAGAGCTCATGTGTGGTTGAGCTCACGTTGCTTGATGTGCTTCTTGTATGTTGTCCAAGTCTCACATCCATATTGAAGGCTTGTTAGCACAACTGCTTTATAAAACTTTATCTTGGTGGAAAGCTTGATATTCCTGTGACTCAACACAAGAGAACAGAGACATCCTAGACTGACGCTGCTGATGTGTGCTGTTATTTCTTTGTCTAGTGATCCATCAGAAGATATGATGGTTCTAAGATACTTGAAGTGGTCAACAAATTTCAGCTGGATGTCATCGATGGACACAATAGAGGGATGAGCTATGGTGCCTGGGACAGGTTGGTGAAATATCTCTGTCTTGTTCAGACTGAAGTGTATTGCACAAAGTGAGTAACGATGATCTGGAGATCTGACCCTGTGTGTGCCATGAGAGCACAGTCATCCGCGAAAAGTGCTTCAAGAATAAGTTTTTCTATTGTTTTGGACATTCAGTCACAGAAGGTCGAAGAAAGAACCATCCAGTCTATACTTTATGTAAACTCCTTTATGGAGATCATCTGTAGCATGGTTCAGGACACATGTGAAGAATAGGTTGAATAGTACTGGGGCAAAATGATCAATAGATACATTTCATGGCTCAGAGACATCCCCACTGTTGAGAATGAGTGACATCATGCTGTCATGGAAAAGTGATGCAAAGGATGACCTTTGGAGACTCACTAAACATGTCCTTCAGCTGGTTCCACTTTGAGGAAGGTTCACAGAGGTCTGTGTGCTGTCTGTAAGTTTTCAATGTGAGCTTGATATTGCTCTCTCACCCACATATGGTTCAGCCCTGCAGTGTAAAACTTGATTTGGTTAAGTTTTGTCTTTTTGCACTGTGGCAGGACAATGTTGAGATTAAGGATAGCCCTGATTAATCAATGGTCCATCCAGCACTTGGCTCCCCTCAAGGGACATGTTATCTGTACATTGCAGACATCTCTGTTGTGGACAATGATTAGACAATCAGATGCAATCCAAGTCACTTTATACTTGCTCTTCTGATGGAAGAGTGTTTGATTATTTTCTGCATGCATCAACTGTAGAAGAAGTCCATTTGTGTTCATTTTTCCAATTCCATGCTGTCCTAATACTCCATAGTTCTGGCCCACTCAGGTATTAAAATTGCCAAGTATCAGTTTGTTGCATGCTGGGGTAGCTTGTATGAGGGCATCATGACTTTTGTAGACGTACTCTTTGTTTTCTTCACTGCTAGTCAAAGCATGAGCATACAAACTGATGATGGTGATATAACGTGATTTAGAGAGGGGGATGTGGAGTTGCATCAAATGTTGGTTCACATGCATGGGAATTGATGCAAAAAGTGCAGTATGAATGGCAAAACTGACTGTGTGGATTCTATATTCATCTTCTCTTTTCCCCCTCCAGAAGAAGGTGTTGTTACCCTCGGGTTTGCAGACAGATCCTACATCTGCAAGAGATGTCTCGCAGTGGCAATGTCAATCTTGTATCAGACCAGTTCTCTGGCATTGAGAGCTGTTCTTCTCTGAGGCATGGGTGTATCTTCTTTGTCCGTGCGTATGTTCCATGTACCAAGAATGAGTTTGGCTTGTTTATGCTTATGGTGTCAACTACATTAAGGGTTAACGGTCAACTGTGACTAGCCAGCAAGTTAGTTTCTTGGAAAGGCAATTTTTAAGACACCTTTTCTAGTCCCTTCCCTTACTAGGGTCAGCAGTGCTGACCTAAACAGGGCTGCTCAGTTGTCTGGAATGCTGCCAGACTTCTCTGCTCTCCTGGTTCAAAGAAAAATGACCACTTGTCCACAGGCCGCCTCCATGTAGGTTTCAAACTACAACTGCCAGTAGTAACCTCTACCAGTCGCTTCTTCCCTCCCCCATCGCCATTTGACTTGGAAGATGCACAGAGTAGAAAGAAAAAGGATGCAGGGGTTTCAGTGAAGAGAGTTTCACAAGATAAACATGTGTGTGAAGAACAAATGCACTATATAAATAAATCTTAAAGACATCTTCTCTGTGCTTTGTTCTCCTTTCCTCAACTGATTAATTTCACAATGCTAAACAACATATAGTATTTTGCATTTGTTTGCTTTGAAAACAATTTGTTCAAAGACCAAGAAAAACCACTGATTTATCAAGAAATTTCCACTGCTGTTTCAATGATACATTCACTGGTGCTCAAATTTAAGTAATTTATTGCCATGACAAAAAAGTTACACAAAAATAATGTAAAAATTGGTAGCCTTCAAGATCATCTGTACTGTACTACTATCAAGAAATTGCCAATAGCAGATTACAAAGAATAATAATTTGTAAAATCCAATTCTTTGAAGATCTGCAGAAATCACATAGCCACCAAAATAATGACATACAATCAACATATGATTTCAAAATCATTTAAATATACCACAGGCTTGACCAAGAAGGTTTGATATACATTTCATAAGAAGACCAGAAGGGCTATACCTATCCTTTATTCAAATGACGATATTGGTCCATTCTCTTTAAATGCCTCACAGGCTCAAATATTCTCATAATTGTCAGAGACACAAATGGAATTAAAACAAAAATCTAGATATAAATATAACCAGATATAATGATTACCTATGGAATTTCCTGTCCGCTTATTTTCAGTAGCCCTGTCTGATGAAGCACTACATTTTCAGATAATGAGTATTATCGTTCAAAATGACTTGCTCTGAATAAAGATTTTTCCTTTCAGGAATGTAAAAGCTGTAATTAGATTGGTGAATGTAAAAGGTCAAGATGATGACCTTGAAGTGGTGTGTCTTATCTTGTTACTTTGGTGAGCTCTATGTTAATCAGTCATTAATATCCTTGAGATGCTTTTATAAAATACATAATGTAAATGGAAAGAAAGACGAGATGATCAGAATGATATTTACTTACCTTCCAAATCTGAGAGATGCAACAAAAAAAATATTCACTGATAATTAGTTAGTAAAAAAAAAATTAAAGTAATTTTAAAAAGTTATAAAATTCTCATAAGGTAAACATTTCATTTTGCATAATTTATGACATTTAAAAGTAATGAACATTTTAATATATCAAACAGTCATTATATATAAATTTCAAAATAACGTAATTGATGTGACAGATAACTAATCAGGCTTGATGACATGTAATTGATGTGACTGATAATCGATCAAGCTTGATAACATGTAATTGGTGTGACAGATAACTAATCAGGCTTGGTAACATGTAATTGATGTGACAGATAATTGACCAAGCTTGATAACATGTAATTGATGTGACAGATAAATGACCAAGCTTGATAACATGTAATTGATGTCACTGATAATTGATCAGGATTGATGACAAGTAACTGATGTAAAAGGTAGCTAGCTGATCAGGCTTCATGACATGTAGTTAATGTGGCTGATAGTTGATCAGGCTTGAAAAACTGTAGTTGATATGACAGGTACCTGATCAGGCTTAATATAACAAAAATGGTTTGAACTGGAGTAAACAGAACAGCAACATATAATGGCTATTCAGTGCTCTGTCAATTGAAGAACAGAAACGTTACCATGGAAATATTTGGGACAATATAAACAATGTCATGCTTCAGTGAAAATATGCAAAGCAGGTACAACCCCTTGGTTATAAATATATGAAAGGTCAAACCAATTTCTCGTGGGTTTATTATGTGAGAAAGACGAGCAAGATTCAGTCACCATATTTCAACGAGTTTCATGTAAGAACTACTCATGAACAACTAATTTGACCCAATCAGGCCCCACACACATAAAAGTCTTCCTGAAGGAAGTAAATCTTTATTTGAAACTTTAACTTGTATGTCATCACCTAGTGCATTTTTATCTAATGCAAATACTTCCCATTATTTTTCAACATCTTTTCATCAACATACACCATTTACATCTCCCGTTGATTGGGAAGCTTCATATTTTACTGTTACCAACATCTTATCATTATATATTGAACTATTTGATTTTTATATCGCTGGTCTATTTGATTTTTATATCGCTGGTCTATTTGATTTTTATATCGCTGGTCTATTTGATTTTTATATCGCTGGTCGTTAGTATTTTAAAGCATGAATAAATACAAACTATTGTATGGCGCTAAATAGCCTAAAAGTGATGGTGCGCCGTTAAAAATTAAGAAATCAATCAATCAATCAATCAATCATAAAAGCCATGCATGTTAGCAATTTTAAAAAAATATATATGAAAGAAAAAGTAATTTTAAAGCAATTGAAGAAACTTTAAGTTGAATATCATATAAAACTTGTTTAAAAGTTTATTTCCGAATGCCATACTCACAGAGAGTACTTCACATAAATCTAAGGGGCAATGCCATAATGAAAAAAAAAAGAAAGCAAAATCGGAAATCAATGAGGATATGATTGAGTTTATCACGGATACTGACGAGGCTCCATCCGTGGAAGACCTCGATAAAAGTAATAATCTTGTTGTATACGATGATGCAATGTTTATCAATATTGGTGTGATGGTGACATGGACTTTAATCGATTTCGAAATTTCTTTAGTGGTGCTCAGGCTACCCTGCATGGATTTATAACAATAAATTTATCAGATCCGAAAACACGATATCGTATCAGACTTGATCAAATATTCAGTTGAAATCGTAAAAAAGATTTTTACCCCCATAGCAGCAGAGGGCATGACAACGACTTTGCGTCTCCAAAGAAACTTGTTTTTTTACAATTTTGGAGGAAGCCTTGGTTTGCCAAATAGACGCTTTTTTATGATTTTGGAGGAAGCCTTGGTTAGCCAAATAGATGCTTCTATAAAGTTGTCGGATTCACCCTCCCTGCTGCTGCCTCTGAAGTAAAACTGCTCAAAATGTTTATATTAATATTGTTTGTTGAGTGAAAGCTAAATCTTTCATATTTTATTAGTAGGGCATTTATTGATCATGTCACCATAATACATGTGTAAAAAGGCAGGATATGATTGTCAACACTTATGAAAGTAAATCCTCTAATTAATTAATTAATATATATGTGTGTGTGTGTGTGTGTGTGTGTTTATGTGTGTGTGTGTGTGTGAAAAATATACCAAATATGCCATATATACATTTACTGCACATCAGCACATAAAAGCCATAATGACATAATTTTGCATTAGACCCAGTTTAATCTAATGTACAGGTGACTTTTCCTTCAGACTGTTATTATATAAACAACAATATATGAGGATACACTTGGGCATGTGATTGCAAGATGTGTATTAATTTATTTACCATCATGCCGAAAAATAAACCAGATGGAAAAAAAAGGTTCATGATATTTTAAAGCCCTACAGTCATTTCTTTATTAAATCCATCCTGTAATCAGAATAGTCTCCCCTTTTCTTCAACTGAGTTATTTCCCATTTCAATTTTCAGTTCAAGAATAGACTAGGCCTGCTACTATTCTATAAAATCCATGTCAAGTAAATGCTTAATAATGTCCGTGAGTGAAAGCTGGAGAGAGGATTCATAATTGCCTGCCAAGTAATTTTAAATTCCTATCCGTCATAATTTGTATTGATTTCATCCAGCAGACACTAATCTTTTCTCTCTAATATTGACTATCTCTACAGTAATTTCAAATTCTTTGTTTACCCTCTTCCCTCAACATTTTTAGCACCATGAAATGTACTATTGATATTTGACTATTGTTTTCATTAGCTTACGATCTAGCTAAGCTTGAGTAGGCATATGCATATCTGCCCTGGATTCATTAATTTCAAAATGATCACATGAAAGATAGAAAAAAATGGCTAAAAATAATGTCTTAAGAGCAATAGTAAAGTCGCTTTTGAACAGAAATTACATCACTTGAGGTGTTAAAAGCAGCTGAAATCAGATATTCCATTGAAATCAAGTTAGATGTTGATATCCAATTGTAAATTGTCACAGCTTACCTACCATGGTAATATTTCAATATTTCAGAGACTTTTATTCATTGATCCAAATTCCAGACTTTTTCATTTGTGGTAGCTGTTGTGCATTTTACTGACAGGAATTGGTATATGAAGGACAGTTATCTTTTGGACTAGAGACATATATTAGAGAAGAAAAATATCATTTTGATCATTTTCAGCATCTGCTTTTACACTTATTTGTAAATGAAAGATGCTAAAAGTTATGATTTTTAGACCCACCTACCCACCTACCCAGTTCTGACACCAAGACACATTTTTCACTCAATCTAAATCCTATCTTTGACAAAAAGTAAATTTTTGATTCTCAATCTGGCATCTGTGTTGGAAACACTGATTTCATTACACAACAAATAATTATTAAACATATCCCTTTGTAAGGCTTCATTTTTAACCTTTCAGAACATGTTCTGAGACAATTATTTGCAACTTGAAATTCATGACTGGGGTTACAACCAAGCAGTTAGTTCCAATAATTGGTTTATATACTTCTATAATCAATTTTCCCTTTGCAACTAACTGTACTGAAAGCCAATTTATCTTTCTACCCACAAGAAAATAGCATAACCAAAATTAATCACATTATGGACATCAGATACTAATCCAGGTAATGACAATAAGCCACTAAACTTGTATTGGTATGTTGTATGATTTGGGGTCTGATCTATTCATCAAAGTCTGCAAATACTGCAGCCAGATATGTTAAGAGCACAGAGATGTCCACATATCAATTGCTTATATAATATGCTTACAATATGTTTGTAGATCTTGAATGATGGTTTTTTTTAAGAAACCTTTCAAAATCTACAAAAAAATTCAACATTTGAAAACATGTGTAAATCTATTTGGAATACCACATCCCTATCTTCTCAAGGTTCTCCTCCAAAATTCATGTAAAAGTTGTAAGTGTAAAAAAATTCCAATAAATGAGTGTGACTCCTCAATATGCAAGATTATTTTTATTTCTTCATTTTATCAATTTGGGTGTCAGTCATGTAGTTTACAAAGTTTAATCAGACTATCATTAGGTAAAGCTGTACTGGTTATATTTTTGTGGATTAAGAGAATAAGACACCTATTAACTGATTATGATTACTATGTGATGAAAAGATTAATTGCATTTATGTGTATGTGTTTGTGTGATTTGACATATCCTTGATAGATATTACTGAATATTAATCTCCAGGTGAAATCCTTATATGGTGCATTTCATCATACACTGCATTTTGAAAATGAGTGCCAAGATTTGGGAAGTTATTTTGCTTGTTGGAGAAATCTAAGCTACTATAATAATCATCTATATTTCATGATCATGTACAGATATACTTTCATTTTTGAGTGATTATTTTAATGTACTTTTTAGATGGCAAAACTATTTTGGTGTCAATTACAGCTGAACATAATTCTTCTCAGAGTGAAATAATGTTATGCATACAATTCTTTATTGATAAAGAAAACAAAAGAAACTTATAAATTCCTGGAATGAATCATTGAATAGGACATTTGTATTGGCCAAAAAACAAGAAATGCTAACCTTTAGAATCTGATTAAGGAAATACCAAGCCAAGGAACATGAGGATTTTGACTGAAAGCTGTTGTGGAAAAACTGGTGAGTTTGTAAAAAGAAAATGATTATTTTTATTATGATGTGTTGCACCTGGAAAAAATGAAAAATTAAAATAAAGTGAATGGAATATGGTAATTTCTTTCTTCTTCAAGTGTCTTGGAATTTTTTTAAGATTTATAGAATTTTTTTAGATTTTAAATAGAATTAAGCTTTTAAATACATAAAAAGAAAAGAAAGTAGTATGTCCTTGATTCATATTTACATATTTCATATTTACAGCACAAAATGAAAGAATGGCAAGGCAAGGGCATTGAGATTTGTAACATCTCAAACAATCAAAATTATCTTGCTAACTTTACTGTCTTAATTTCATTCATTTTAGATTTTTGACTTCAACAGTGTTCTGACTGATTGCAACAAAGTTAACATTTTAAATATTTTTGCAGGGGTGTAACAATTATGTGTCCAGAAGTCTATGACATGTTTGTGAAATATATTATTCTCCAACTTGCATACAATGTTGCAATAATTTCTAGTGTAAAAACATCAAGCTTTCTTCATTATTTCATTTTTTATTAAGCAAAACCTATTTCAAGAATTTTTTCCAATCTTTCTTTAGTTCTTATTAAGTGTCTATATAAATTGGAATCGATTTATTGATGCATGCAGCTTTATATTTTATTTTTTTTAAAAAGCCGCCTATTTAACAGCAATATAAGAAATCAATATCACCCTTTTCATTACTCAAAATACAAAACAACTGTCTCAATAGTTTTCCATTTTTACCTGGTCTGTTGTGAAGATAATTGCCTTCTGCATCTGTCAGATTCATATCGATTAGTGCCAACTCTTGTGCCTTATTTTGCTTGTCCTTTCCAAACTTAATTTTTCTCTTCTGTCTCTCTTTATTTCTAGCCATTATAAGTTCCACTATGGGGATCCTTTTTCCCTGGCCTCCATTGTACAAGAATTTCGGAACTTCTGTGCAAATTTTTTTATCTAATTCTGTGTAGTTTTTCGTCCACCTGGCTCTTTTCATAAAGTCCACTAAATCGCCTCCTCCCTTCAAATCAACCAATTGATACAAAATTTTGGAGGCGTTATCCGCTTGATTTTTTACTCCAGACGCAACTACAGTTGTGTTGCCCATCGCTGAGCAGCCTCCCTCTCCTTAGCACGAAAAATTGAATTGTAAACTCACGAATCTACATTGTAATTAACTATATCCAATGTAAACAAGTGCTTAGTTTACGCATGCGTAGTTTGTTCTTTCCGTAAGTGTGCAGACTGAGCTCCAGAACTTTTTTTCCTTCAATACAGAATACCAATTTTAAGCAAGTCTTGTGAACGCATCGGCGTTGTCATTCTTTAATTTTTCCGGTAGCTTACCGGTGTAATGTGGACGTAATTGGGACTTATTATACATCCTTAGTAACTGACTAGAGCGCCCTCGACAACCGATAGCTTCGTCGCCAAACAGCGTAAACAACCTAATCATTGTTAAGTAGCTCACACACCTGTTCAATACCAGGGACTTGCACTTTAGACAAAGGGGAACGTGTTCAATATGACTACCATCGAATTTGGAGGGGGATCTGATTTGTATCAAAGAAGGAGCTTTGCAGCCCTAAGAGATGGGACTCACGTGCCCGGGTAAATTTTTATCTATTAATGGTCACCTTTTCTAATTTTTTCAAGGTGTATGATGTTGTCTGACCACGTTGATCAGCTGAAAATTCTAGCCTGATAACAATTATCAAGAAATTACCAGAGCATTGATCTGTGAGGTATAGTCAAAAGTTGATAAGAAAGTGTTGTAATTTGATATTCTGTTAAGAAACGACGTAGAAACTTATATTTGAGATTTAGTCCAGTCCTTATTAGGTGTACGCCTGTCTCCTTATAATTTTGTCATCTATTATCATTATCAACATTCAAATTATTATTATTAGTAGTAGTAGTAGTGGTAGTATTACTATTATTAGTGTTGTTATCATCTTTACTGTGAACCCCAGTTTTTGTTTCATTGTTTCATTCTTTAGTAATAGGCAAAGATCCTTGAAATACTTATCCAAAATAAAATATATAGATCTGGAGAGAGATTCTGTTCATCATCATCATCATCATCATCATCATCGTCATCATCATTTACTGTTTCTGACAAAGCCCTCAGAGTAGACAACCTCTTTTTTTTACCAGTATTGCAACTGTTATGGAAGAGAGTTTTTCTGTAGAATTTAAAGATACATTTCATATTTTCATTTACCAAATATCACTTACATTGTGTATAACATAATGTTACATACAGTAACTGACTCCTCTGAAAGGTTTATTAGACTGTGTGCTGATTCATTAATTTAAAACTGTAGTTAAGACTTGTCCAAAATAAACATAATAATTTCATGTATTTCTCAGATTCCCATTGTAGGACTTAACTTTTAGTCAGGACTAAATATTGTCATAATTGGCAGGTGTTGTTCTCACATGTCTTTTAGTTTTTACACCTATATACTTGATTTTTTCCCTATAAGTATGGGTTATTTAGGATAACTGTTTTTGTATAAATGTTACCTACAATTATGTAATTAGACTATGATGTATATTAGCTACACACACCAGTTCTAAAATGTGTGTCCCTTGAAGACAGCAATACAAAATAATTATGATACATAAGTATATCAATTACTCCAAATACAAATATGATTTTCTTTTCATGAGGATGGCCATCATAGTTATATAATTAATCATCTCTTTTTGCTGTAAAAAGAATTCTGCATACTGTATTTTATATGATACTGTACAATTAGGCTAATGATGTAAAGATATTTCTGCATACTGTGCTAATGTGATAATATTGTACAGATATTTCTGCATGCTGTACAAATAGGATCATATTGTAAAGATATTTAAGGATACTGTACAAATAGGATAAATTGTTGAAAATAAATTTCTGCATACTGCACAAATAGGATAATGTTGTAAAGATATTTATGCATGCTGTACAAATAGGATAATGTTGCAAAGAAATGTATGCATGCAGTACTCACTCATAACATTTTATAAAATCTTTATCTTTTCTATGAAAAGAACATTGATGAAAGAAATAACATAATTTGAAATTAGGAATGAAATAATCCTTTGTGGTTGCTAGTGATTGATCTAGAATCAATATAGCTCTTGAATAAGATTTTGGCTGAAATAGTCTATCATCACCACTGGGTAAACTAATGTATAAAAAAAAACATTTTTTTACCCTATACAGTCAGTTTTCATATACTTTACACTCAAAATTATTGAACCATTGATAGATTGATGCCCATGAATGAAAGATTAAGTTAAGTATTTATCACATTGACATAACTCATTAATATTGAAACAAAATAATTTTGTAACAAGCATAATATGTGTAACACCGTCTCTTAATAAAAAAAGTCTAATAATAATACCTAATTATAATGCTGCTCATGGAGCCACAAAAGAATACTGTGTTACATATAAGGTCATGTTGTACTTGCTTTCTTATTGTTATTATTATTATTAGTAGTAGTAGTAGTAGTAGTAGTAGTAGTAGTAGTATGTACTGTATTCAGATCATTACCATATCCCTTGTAAAAGGGACAGTATTTATATAAAGGTGCCTTACACTGGATATAATATTATTATTTTTATTATTGTTATTATATATTGTATTGGGATCGATGGCCACATCCTACCTTGTAAAATGGACAGTGTTAAAAAGGGATACCTGATATTATTATTATTATTATTATTATTATTATTATTATTATTATTATTATTATTATTATTTATTGGGATCAATGGCCCACATCCTACCTTTTAAAATGGACAGTTTTATAAAGGGATACCTTAAATTTGGTATATTATTATTATTATTATTATTATTATTATTATTATTATTATTATTATTATTATTATTATTATTATTATTATTAATGTTGTTGTTGTTTTCATTGTTGTACAATGTATTTGGATCAATGGCCACATACTGTCTTATAAAAGAAATAATATTATGAGATATGTAGCAGTGAGACTACTGTACTTAGACCCAAATATATTTAAATATGTTTTTCATACTTTTACAGCATAAACTGTCATAGCAAATATCTATGTATTACACAAACATGTCCATAAATAAATAAGATTATTTGTTGGTTCCTAATTGTTTTTAATTGTACTTTCATATTAAACATCAGTAAGGGACACCTGTCAACAAAGGACAAAGTCTTGGGGTCCCTAAAGTATCTTTCATAGACAGGTTTTACAGTATCAAGAAAATTTACTGGTATAGATTGTATAATCTGTAATAGTGAGAGAGAGAGAGAGAGAGAGAGAGAGAGAGAGAGAGAGAGAGAGAGAGAGAGAGAGAGAGAGAGAGAGAGAGAGAGAGAGAGAATTACAAAAGGTCTCCATCTTGTATCTAGTCTGTAGTTTTCTATTATATTTAGATTAGCATTGTTTGAATGAGTTTTCAAGATATCTCAATTTGTGATAGTTTGATAATTCAGATTATTATTTTAAATAATTGAAGGTGTCTTTCTTAAAATAAATTCAGGATCAATAATCAGTAAGTATGAATTGATTGTTTCATGTTTAGCATTGATAATCAGTAAGTATGAATTGATTGTTTCGTGTTTAGCATTGATAATCAGTAAGTATGAATTGATTGTTTCGTGTTTAGCATTGATAATCAGTAAGTATGAATTGATTGTTTCGTGTTTAGCATTGATTGATATATGAATTGATTGTTTCGTGTTTAGCATTGATTGATATTTTGTATTATGGTTCAAGATGTCAATTTATTTTGGTGGAATGAATTTTGAAGTAAATGTACTGAATTGAACACTATTTTAATTTTTCTTCTGATTTTTTTCCAGATATCGAGGATACTGCCCTCAGATAAAGTACAGAGTTGGGAAGACATATGGAACAGACACACATGAATTGGCACAGGTAGGATATTTCATCATTGATTTTTTTTTTATAGCGGTCAGAGTTCTACATATGAATTCACTTAGTTGGGTATTTTTCTTCTTAGTTTTAAACTAACTGCATTAATTTTTGGATAAATTGCATGGAGTATCAGTTTACTCATTATCTACCAGCTATTAGCTAAAGTAACATCTACTTTTCAACTGAGCTGTCTTTTATTTCCATATCTGCAGTGAGGCAGTTTATAGTGATGTCTAGCACAGGGGCATCATGCTGCAGACATGTAGCATAATGTCCCACCCAGTCACATTTATCCTGACACCAGTCCTAACACTAACCTCTTAATGCTGAGCATCAAGCAAGGCAGCTGTTAGTAGCATTTTTATAAGTCTTTGGTATGACTTGGTTGGGGATCGATCCCAGGAACTCCTGCTTCCGTACCAGATGCTCTAACTACTAGGCCACCGGAGCGGTACACCATAGAGGTGTACGTAACATCATCCATACAACTATAAAACTTTTTTTTTAAAGTTCAATTATATCGTATATGTGAATGTTTGGAATTCTGGTCAATATTTGGTACAGTTTTCACCACTCATTATGTCTACTGTCTCATTACCACTCATTATGTCTACTGTCTCATTACCACTCATTATGTCTACTGTCTCATTACCACTCATTATGTCTACTGTCTCATTACCACTCATTATGTCTACTGTCTCATTACCACTTACAATTTTGGCTTCAGTAAGTCCATGAAGTGAATCTAGTATGTTTTATTCAGCATGACTATATTGGGCGATAAAATGAACCTGCAAAGTGGTGAACTCCCAAAATAGTCAACTCTTGTTTATGTGTATACACTTGATGGGTCTACTATTTGAGTCTATACACTTGATGGGTACATTCCTTATGTTGTTGTTGTTGTTGTTGTTATAGGGTTTAACACCATTTTGTAACACAAGATAGGCTATACATGGTGGCAGGTATTAATGGTGGAGGAAGAACCCAGGAAAACCCTGGAAAGAACCACCAACCTATGAGAGTCTACTGGCAAGCTGTCTCACTTACCCACATTGGCACATCGTTCATGTGTATACACTTGATGCATTGGGTACATTATGTGTATACACTTTATGGTACATTGTTTATGTATACACTTTATGGGTACATTGTTTATGTATACACTTTATGGGTACATTGTTTATGTATACACTTTATGGGTACATTGTTTATGTATACACTTTATGGGTACATTGTTTATGTATACACTTTATGGGTACATTGTTTATGTATACACTTTATGGTACATTGTTTATGTATACACTTTATGGTACATTGTTTATGTAATACTATACACTTTATGGGTACATTGTTTATGTATACACTTTATGGGTACATTGTTTATGTATACACATTATGGTACATTGTTTATGTATACACTTTATGGTACATTGTTTATGTATACACTTTATGGGTACATTGTTTATGTATACACTTTATGGGTACATTGTTTATGTATACACTTGTTGGCTACATTGTTTATGTGAATACACTTGATGGGTTTGTTTATATTTATACACTTGATGGGTGCATTGCTTATGTGTATACACATGATGGGTATATTGTTTATGTGTATATACATGATGGATACATTCTGTATGTATACACTGGTTGGGTACATTGTTTTTGTGTATACACTTGATGGATACATTGTTTATGAGTAAACACTTGATGGATACATTGTTTATATTCAAAGAGCACATCATAAACATCTGCAGCTCATGGAGATATAAAACTATTGAACTCCCACAGGGGTTAATACTTTCACCAGGTCTTTTCAATGTTTATATAAATTACTTGCCTAAAACACAGTCGCAAAAGTTTACTTATACAGACTTTGGACAGATCACTGACATTCTAGCAAAACTGAGCACTCAAAACAACCTATTCCACCAACTGTCTGGCTCAAGCAGAGGTGCTATTGCATGGACACTCAAGGCATCAGAACTTTTAGTTGAGAGCTGAATATTGCACTCCATACCAAATTAATTGTGATTCAGCTCAACACAACAATGTGCATAATCTCTGAAACATTACATAATAATACTTTACCATGGCTGCTGGTTATCAGCAATGTTCCTCATCCATGTCTCTGCCCCCAGGAAGCAACTACAAAATTGCTGGCTAATGTATATGCCAGTGTGACATTTCCACTGCACATGGACATTGCTTCCCATCCAGCAGTCTGTTTGGCTTCAAGACATCTAATTTGGTTAGGTCTGTTGTCAGAAAATGACAGCTGTTTCGGCATTGAATAATGAGTGGTCTTCAACGGATGTTTTAAACCACTCTCTCTCATAGCTGAATCATCTGTCTGCCCTCTTTGCTTCAACCTTCCACAACATCTGTAGACCAGCTGGACCTTTTCTGGACAGGAGAAGGTCATTGTGCAGTCAACTTGTTTGATGGGGCCAGGCCACCAACTCTTCCTATAGCTGTGGAGTTCTACAGATCACGTCACACATTGTGAACAACTCTCCACTGACAAACCTCCAAGGTGGACTGCAGGCTCTGCACCTTGCTGATGATGGTGTTGTTAAATGGCTGGGCATGCACTTCATGTGACAAATAATAATAATACCCAAATAAAATAAAAAAGGGTATATTGAGGGTAATACACCAAATACGGTGTTTAAAGTCATGCAGAATTAAACTCCATTCATCCACATTAAGGTAAATCTGACATTTTTAATGACAAGAGATTAGTTTGAGAGGTATATATCCATTTATTGATTATTTAATATATGTAGCTTGTGCTTATCTTTCCATTGATTATTGTTTTGTCAAGATGTCTGTAAATTCCCAACATGGTATTGTGAAAATGGTACATGTATCCCATTCAGTGTTAATCTTTGATGAGAGAACATTGCAGTGTTTGTATCTACTATTTTCAAAGGTCTCTAGTAGAATAGTTAGTATGAAAGAGAACATGAAACATTCTTAGTTAATATTTTTAAAACTCAAATCTCAGAGGGTCAGTTTCTTAAATATTAAAAAATGGACTCATCTTTCTCCTGTTGTGTTTGATTAGAACTTCAAAGTTGTCAGCACTTTTAGGAAATCATGTCAGTATATATGTTTGTTTGTTTGTTTGTTTGATTGTTTTGGAAGGTTACATAAATAAGGCAGGTTGCATGAGCTATAATGGTAACAACAGTTTTCATTTTATATTGCTACAAAACCAACAGCTAAGTACACCTATTGAATGATGCCAAAGTAATGTAAGGAGGAAAATTAACAGTTTTAAATGCTACTGATGCCAGTAATTATTTCCCCCAGTAAATAAAAAATCAAAACCATTACAAATAAATTCATGCATTTTTCCATTAAAGTATAGATTTTGATTTATATTGCTTTGTATGGAAGCTATGATAAATACCAAGTTGACTCATAATGGAAGCTTCTGTCAGTACCAACTCATTATAGAAGCTTCTGTCAATAACAACTCATTATGGAAGGATCTGTCAATACCAATTCATTATGGAAGGATCTGTCAATACCAACTCATTATGGAAGGATCTGTCGATACCAACTCATTGTGGAAGGATCTGTCGATACCAACTCATTATGGAAGGATCTGTCAGTACCAACTCATTATGGAAGGATCTGTCAATACCAACTCATCATGGAATCTTCTATATATACTGACTCATTATGGGAGTTTCTGTCAATAATTGACTGATTCATTAGTTGTGGCTAATTATGGAAGTAACTGTTTTTGTCAATACTGTCTCATTATGGAAAGATCTGTCAATACCAACTCATTATGAAATCTTCTATCAATACTGTCTCATTATGGAATCTTCTGTCAATACTGGCTCATTATGGAATCTTCTGTCAATACTGGCTCATTATGGAATCTTATGTCAATACTGGCTCATTATGAAATCTTCTGTCAGTACTGATTATAGAAGTTACTGTCCATACAACTGACTGAATATGAAAGTTACTGTTAGTTCTGGCAGAATATTAAAATTACTGTTGATTATGAATTGCTGTCAATTCCATCTGATTATGTCTTTAAATGTCTAAACCCCATGCCCTGAGTGCTCTTTGAATGCCTAAACCATTTGCCCTTTGTGATCATTTGAATGTCTAAACCCATTGCCCTGAGTTATTTTTGAATGTCAAAACCCATTGTCTTGAGTTATTTTTGAATGTCAAAACCCATTGCCTTGAGTTATTTATGAATGTCAAAACCCATTGCCTTGAGTTATCTTTGAATGTCTAAACCCATTGCCTTGAGTTTTATCTTTGAATGTCTAAACCCATTGCCTTGAGTTATTTTTGAATGCCTAAACCCATTGCCTTGAGTTTTATCTTTGAATGTCTAAACCCATTGCCTTGAGTTATTTTTGAATGTCTAAACCCATTGCCTTGAGTTATCTTTGAATGCCTAAACCCATTGCCTTGAGTTATCTTTGAATGCCTAAACCCATTGCCTTGAGTTATCTTTGAATGCCTAAACCCATTGCCTTGAGTTATTTTTGAATGCCTAAACCCATTGCCTTGAGTTATCTTTGAATGCCTAAACCCATTGCCTTGAGTTATCTTTGAATGCCTAAACCCATTGCCTTGAGTTATTTTTGAATGCCTAAACCCATTGCCTTGAGTTATCTTTGAATGCCTAAACCCATTGCCTTGAGTTATCTTTGAATGCCTAAACCCATTGCCTTGAGTTATCTTTGAATGCCTAAACCCATTGCCTTGAGTTATTTTTGAATGCCTAAACCCATTGCCTTGAGTTATCTTTGAATGCCTAAACCCATTGCCTTGAGTTATCTTTGAATGCCTAAACCCATTGCCTTGAGTTTTATCTTTGAATGCCTAAACCCATTGCCTTGAGTTATTTTTGAATGCCTAAACCCATTGCCTTGAGTTATCTTTGAATGCCTAAACCCATTGCCTTGAGTTATCTTTGAATGTCTAAACCCATTGCCTTGAGGTATCTTTGAATGTCAAAACCCATTGCCTTGAGTTATCTTTGAATGTCTAAACCCATTGCCTTGAGGTATCTTTGAATGTCAAAACCCATTGCCTTGAGTTATCTTTGAATGTCTAAACCAAGAGGTCAGAGAGTGATATTTAGCACTAAAGCAGCCTTAGCTAAATCTGGGAATAGAAATAATACTGGTTGTGTATGAATGTTTTGGGACATATATTAGATAGTAATAATATGTGGTGTTTATGAATGTTTTTGGGACATATGTAGTATCAATACCAGGTGTGTATGAATGTTTTGGAACTTAGGTAGTAAAAATACTGGGTGTTTATGAATGTTTTTGGGACATAGGTAGTAATAATACCGGGTGTGTATGAATGTTTTTGGGACATAGGTAGTAATAATAATGGGTGTGTATGAATGATTTTGGGACATCTATTAGGTGGTAAGAATACTGGTTGTGTATGTTTTTGGGACATATATTAGGTAGTAATAATAAGTGGTGTTTATGAATGTTTTGGGACATAGGTAGTAATAATATGTGGTGTTTATGAATGTTTTTGGGACATATATTAGGTAGTAAAGATACTGGGTGTTTATGAATGTTTTTGGGACATAGGTAGTAAAGATACTTGGTGTGTATGAATGATTTTGGGACATATATTAGGTGGTAAGAATACTTGGTGTGTATGAATGTTTTTGGACATATATTAGGTTGTAAAAATACTGGTTATGTGTGATTGCTTTTGGGACATAGTTATTAATATACTGGGTGTGTATGAATGTCTTTGGGACATAGGTAGTAATAATACTTTGGGAAAATGGCAGTGATAATTATCAGGGATACATATTTTTTGGGCCAGTTTAAGTGATAATATTAAGGGGCAAATACCTTTGAGCCATGATAATCCTCTGGGATGAGTAATTGTGGGCCATGAGTAGTGATAATACTTTGAGGTAAATATATACATGTACATCAACCATGGTTAGTAATATTTACTCAAGGGTGAATACCTGTGGACCATAGTTAGTGATAATAATGTGGGGTGAATACTTGTTGGCCATGACTAATGAAAATATTTGCCAATAATTAAATAAATGTATGCTAATGTTTATTATTCACACAGAGTTTACATTTTGTCTCTCAGTGAAATGGACTAGAGTGACAACTTAATGCATAATAACACATAATCCTACAACACACATTTCATTTTCAGAGCTGTCAGGTTTATGGACATATCAATTGATTATCAATTTATAGGGATTTATTCTGTAACTGTTGAGTACACTATGACCTGATACTGTGTGCGGTATCATTTTTGTATCTAATCCCTCACTCCAGTGGTTTATTTGAACAGGTTGGATGAAAGTGTTTGGTGTTTTATAGCACTGTGTAAAGCAGAGCTGCTATAGAGAGAGTAAATAGAGACAAACCAAATCACCCAGATATAAGTGCCAGTTTTTACCTTGGTTTTCTTGACAAAGGAAAAAGCACAGTAATGACAATACTAGTCATACATTGACCTTTCAGAGATGCAAAGTAATTGACTATCATAATGACTTACTACTAGTAGATTTTACTATGACATCTATAGTGTATGTGAAATTTAACAACATATTACAGCTGAATTTCAATACATTGATTAAATATATAATAATAAGTATACAATTATAAGCATGTTAAAAACAGTTTTTGTCAGAATTTATCATCATATTAGTAATTAGTGTACTTTGATTTTGTCTCAAAATTGCTTCTAGTGGTTGGCAAAGTTTGATTCATCTATGTAGGTGATTGCCTGCTTGTATTTTATACAGGTAAATTTATGACTATTAAGGCTTAAAATTGACAACCTAACAGAAAAGTGTTTGGCAGTAGAGTCTCATGTACAAAATCCAAGTCATCATGAGGCTTGTTTGGTTTATGCAAACTCTGTGTGCACTCCAAATATGTAGATTTTGTTTAATCAGACACATTCACTCACCAGAGTTTGTGCTAATATAAACATTTTTTGTCCATGTAGATTTAAGATAATCTAAATATTTTTTGTCCATGAGAATTTGTGCTGAATAGGTTTCTACTATACATTCAAATCCATGGATGAATAGGGTAGTACAATTGTCCCTCACCATAAGTAACCTCATTATAATACTTCCTGTATTAAATTCATTTTGTTTCATCACTGCTATTTATTTGCTTTTCTCTAATTTTACTTAATTGCCTGTTGAATTGCTTTTCATTTACTTAATTGCCTAATAAAAACTCTTGAAAACCATACAGTAATTGCTTAATGAAAACAATACAGTAATTGCCTCATGAAAACCAGTGTAATTGCTTAATGAAAACTATGCAGTAATTGCCACATGAAAACTTACAGTAGTTGCTTCATGAAAACCATGTGGACATTGCCTTTTAAAAACCATGCAGTAACTGCCTGACATTAGCCATATAAAAAAATTCACTCAGTAATTACTTAATGTAAACCATGCAGTAATTGCTTTATGTAGTGATTGGCTTATAAACACCATGCAGTAATTGCTTCACCAAAATCATGCAGTACATTTAATAATATTGTGATTTGACATTTTTAAATACTGTAATTTTGTTGTTTATATTATTATGTGAAATATTGAAATATCCTTATATACAAAGCTTTCTCAGTCAACAGGTCCATCAGCAGCATTACAAAGAGTTAGTACACTGAGATCTAAACACACACACACACAGATACATATATATATATATATATATATATATATATATATATATATATATATATATATATATATATATATATATTTATATAACTCCTAGTACATGATTTTGTCTAATTTTGTAATTTTTATTCATTACTGTTAATTGTTGTGATCATCTATAATTGTATCTGGTGCAGTCTATTTTAAGATATTAAAGAACATAAAAAATGCATAGTATCTATAAATAGAACATAAAAAATGCATATTATCTATAAATAGATGCTTACATATGTGTTGAAAGTTACTAATAATACAATTATGGTATTAGTAAATATGTTGACAAGATTTGACCTTTTTCCTATTGCACCATTTTGATGGTATCTTAGAAAAATTAAATTAGTTCCCATCATGAGTTTATGCTACATGTCTGCGGCATGATGCCCCAGTGCTAGACATCACTATAAACTGTCACACTGCAGACATCGTAGTGATATGACTGAAAACTTGTTCAAGTTATTTTAAAAATCATAATCACATGCAAACACATCATGAGTGGGGTTTTCTTGAAATGTTGAAATTTGTCATTTGTCATGTAGTCAGTAGTGAAAATATCTGTGTTTTACCTTTTCATCTGTACATAATTAGTTGAGACTGGGCAGTTTTCTTATTTTTATTTCTTATGTTCATGTTATAATGTCATGTCTGCAGACATATTTTATGCTGTATTTAGATATTTTTTAAGTGGAAAAACATTTGTTAGGATTATTAAGTGGAAATAGATAGTGCTCATTGAATTATATTAATATTCTGGAACTATTGTGAATTATTCAAAGGAGTTCTGGAGAATGCCATTTTGACAATGTCATGATTCTTAGTGGACCAGTACTTTTCCAGTTCTGAAATTTATACAGAACTTTTCATTCTTCTTGATATTTTCATGATTGTTTTGGATTAACTTCATAATGCTGCAACAATTAGGATCCTCTTACATTTTCATCTATAAATTGGATAATTAAAAGTTTTACAAAACTTGCAGTTGTTTATTTTTTTTCTTTCTGTTATTAGTTTATGGCCATAGAGTAATAACAATAATTTAAATAAATTTAATCTTTAATTTAAAATCCAGTATTTCTGGGAGTTCTATAACTAAAGATAACTGTATAGTATATATCAATTTTTACCATAATCTTGTGTTGTTTCCTGTACAGTCAAGTTCTTATGAACATTGCTTTGCAACTGTTTGTGAAATGAACATTTTGTACAGTATACATGTAGTATATTTGTTTGTCCTGTACCACTAATTGTTTTGTTTATGCCAGTCAATCATTTGCACATGGTTTTTAATACTTCATTGCTTTCTACATGATTTGGAATATGGAAGTTACATTTCTTCATAAACTGAGAGTCTGGTATATGGAAAAGTGTAGATCAAAGTACTGAGAGTCTAGTATCTGGAAAAGTGTAGATCAAAGTACGGAGAGTCCAGGACCTGAAACTGAAATTGATTGAATCTCACTACATAACACTCTAATATATACTCAATGATAATTGCATACTCACTTTGAATATTATGTATCATTTATAAAGTTCATACATTTTACTGGATAGGAATTTATACAAGTGACACATTCTTATTTCCAAAATTTTGAAGTTATTCAATTTCAATTTATATTTCAGAAAGGTACAGCAGTAAATCTTTTTAAAAGTACTATTATAACATTTTGGGGACAAAATATCTGGGGCTGTATGGAATGTAGAAAAGCAAATTCCCTTACATTTGATGAGATATTATCCCCATCCCAATTATGTTGATAGAGAACATAGACACAGGTTATGTCTGTCCCACCTGTCAGCCCATCTCTATATTCCATCTGTCAGTCCATCTGTTTATCACACTTTTACTGTCTAACATTACTAACAAGATACTCAATGTTTAGTTGGTTCATAAGATTTGGTATAATGCCTGTTTGTCTATTTCAAGGTCTGTCAAAAAAAAATCAAAAACTCTTATTCATATTTCAGAGAGATTACTGGTTAATTATTTTATTCCTATTATCACAGGATTGTATCCATGTCCACCCAACCAACCTGGTGTCCCAATCTCAAATCCCTGTCCCTCCTCCCACAGACAAATACCTGCCAGAGGCTACAGGGGACAACAGATATACAAAGGAAATGGTGCCAGGCTATACAGGTAATTGCAGTTCTTTAATTTTATTGTGCATCCAACAGAAGGAAAGCTAGTTTAAGCTATGATGTTGTCCATCTGTCTGTCTATATGTGCATCCATTCATTTCCGCATAATAACCTGAATTCACCACTATATGATGTTAACAAACTTAAGGGATAGCTTGAGATAAGAAAGAAGACTATTGATTTCATATACAAATGTCAATTTAATTTCATGTAAAATAACATTGGTTTTGCATCACACATCAGGCCAAAATTGTGTGGTTTCTATGCACTTGGGATATGGGAGAGATCTGTCAATTCAGGGTTCAAAATTAAAAGATCAAGGTCACTGAAACTAAAAGAAGAAAATGGCTTTGGCACAAAACATTAGTTTTGCATCATAGATGCAGGCTAAACATTGTGAATGCCATGCACTTGTGATAATGGAAAAGTGACTTTATTTTTGGATTAAAAGTGAAAGGTCAAGGCCACTATAACTAAATATATGGATGATGATTATTGACTTTGGGGGCAAAGGTCACAGTTATTTTGATTCAATGAAATATGGGTTTTCAAAAAAACTTTAGTTATGGATTAAGTTTTTCGGACCAAAGTTTGTGAAAAATTCATACTTATGGTATAAAAGAAACCAATAGATTTTGGTGTACAAATATCCATGGTCGTTGTCAGGGTATGACTAATAAGAAAATAATGTAAAATAAATTTAGTAGCATACTTTGACCAAACGTCCATGCCATTCAGACCTATTGGGCATAAATTATCAATGACATATGACTATTACTTACCAAAGGGCATATAATGTACTATGAACTGTACTTTTTTTGAAGGTGGTTTATTTTTGTACTATTATACCTTGAATTGGTGAAAATTGATTTTCTTCAGCTATTGGGTGCAACTTCAAACTGCACATCCCCATATATGTAATTTCACAATGTGCCAGTGGATCTGGGTTTATTACAGTTCAGTAGAACAAAAAATTCAGAAGACTCTGCTTCAAAAGAATCCTAAATATCAGAAATCCAAAAATATAGAATGTTCTAAATGTTCCAATAGTCTTCAGTGTCCTGATATAACACAATCATGCAATCCAGAATGTCTTTGAATGAAATCACAAAAATTCCAAATTAATGTATTAATCCAAAAGTCAATGAGCACTTTAGTGATACTAATAAATATTTAAAAATACTAATTCCAATGAATATTTAAAATTACTAATTCCAATAAATATTTAAAATTACTAATTCCAATAAATATTTTAAATAAGTAATTCTTCACAAATTATATCTGATTTCAACAACTCAACTGCGAACTCTGATCACATTTCGACTCGCAAAGACTGATAGGAAGAATTTGTTTATCAATCCCTATGTGTATTCATTTTTACTTTAACCACTCCGGTGGCCTAGTGGTTAGAGCATCTACCATGGAAGCAGGAGGTTGTGGTTTCGATCCCCAGCCAAGTCATACCAAAGATTTACAAAAATGGTACTAACAGTTGCCTTGGTTGGTGCTCAGCATTAAGAGGTTAATGTTAGGACTAGTCGGCCTGGTGTCAGGATAATGTGACTGGGTGGGACATCATGCTACATGTCTGCGGTATAATTTCCCAGTGATATCCCTTGTAAATATTTGCCATAAGTGTATGGGATTGGAGAGGAGCTTATGATAAAGCATGGGGCTTTCATTGGATAGATATGGTATTTTGGATAAGTAGAAAATTGGTATAGATTGTTTGGTTTTTTTTTTTTGTTTTACCAGCCAATTTACAAATGTTTTAATTGATTTTCATACCACTACTGTTTAATACAGGCTGGTCTGTGTATGTATGTTATATGGTCCTGTCCTGATAATGCATGGATAGAAATAAATTGTTCTTTCAAAATACACCATAACAAAAGACCCTAGTGTCCCAGGTAGCATGAAGGAATATCCACACTGTTAATGTTATAGATGTATGCTTTAAGTTTAGTACACAATTATCTGCAGTCAATAGATAGATTCTAAGTTGATAGAAGGTTTTATTGGTCAGATGAAAGGTATATTTACTTAGTATTGTCAGCGTAAAGTATGTCTTGGTGCTTGTACTGTGAATATTTGAATTCTTTGCAAAACTGTAATTATCATGATGAAATAATTGCTTATGTGTACTTGCCAACAGAATAATAATATGTACATAGAGCCAATTAAAATAATGGTTGGGATTATCCAGTATATATAAGTTCAGTTTATTATTGATGTAAATTTATGTAATTTTCCTTAAACATTGTATTATTTTATAATGGCTGTGGAGATATGAAAAATTATTTTCAGGAAAAATTAAATTACCAAAGATTGATGTTGTATAAAAATAAGAGTGTACCCACCACTAAAGGAAATAAATACACTTCAGTATTACTCAGAATATAAAATTGAATAAAGTTAAGGACTCATATCTTTATCAGATGGGATGTGTGTTAAAAGTTAGAGAATCTTTATCAGAAGAGATGCATGTTAAAAGTTATGGAATCTTTATCAGAAGGATGTGTGTTAAATGTTAGAGAATCTTTATCAGAAGGGATGCGTGTTAAAAGTTATGGAATCCTTATGAGAAAAGTTAAGGAATCTTTATCAGAAGGATGTTTATTAAAAGTTAAGGAATCTTTATCAGAAGGATGTGTGTTAAAAGTTAAGAAATCCTTATCAGAAGGATGTTTGTTAAAAGTTAGAGAATCTTTATCAGAAGAGATGCGTGTTAAAAGTTGAGGAATCTTTATCAGAAGGGATGTGTGTTAAAAGTTAAGAAATCCTTATCAGAAGGGATGTGTGTTAAAAGTTAAGGAATCTTTATCAGAAGGGATGTGTGTTAAAAGTTAAGGAATCTTTATCAGAAGGATGTGTGTTAAAAGTTAAGGAATCTTTATCAGAAGGATGTGCGTTAAAAGTTAGAGAATCTTTATCAGAAGGATGTGTGTTAATAGTTAGAGAATCTTTATCAGAAGGATGTGTGTTAAAAGTTAAGGAATCTTTATCAGAAGGATGTGTTAAAAGTTAGAGAATCTTTATCAGAAGGATGTGTGTTAATAGTTAGAGAATCTTTATCAGAAGGATGTATGTTAATAGTTAGAGAATCTTTATCAGAAGGGATGATGTGTGTTAAAAGTTAGAGAATCTTTATCAGAAGGATGTGTGTTAAAAGTTAGAGAATCTTTATCAGAAGGGATGCGTGTTGAAAGTTAAGGAATCTTTATCAGAAGGGATGCGTGTTAAAAGTTAGAGAATCTTTATCAGAAGGGATGTGTGTTGAAAGTTAAGGAATCTTTATCAGAAAGGATGCGTGTTAAAAGTTAGAGAATCTTTATCAGAAGGGATGCGTGTTAATAGTTAGAGAATCTTTATCAGAAGGGATGCGTGTTGAAAGTTAAGGAATCTTTATCAGAAGGGATGCGTGTTAAAAGTTAGAGAATCTTTATCAGAAGGGATGCGTGTTGAAAGTTAAGGAATCTTTATCAGAAGGGATGTGTGTTAAAAGTTAAGGAATCTTTATCAGAAGGATGTGTGTTAAAAGTTAGGGAATCTTTATCAGAAGGAATTGTTCCCCTGGATTTCACACAAATGAAATAACTGAGTGTTTAGATGTTTGTCTATTAGGGGCGAACATCTCAGTCTTACAGGAACAACTCACTGATTAAAGATGTCCGTCACTCAGTTTCAAATTAATGTTAAAATCTTACAGGAACAACTCACTGATTAAAGATGTCTGTCACTCAGTTTCAAATTAATGTTAAAATCTTACAGGAACAACTCACTGATTAAAGATGTCTGTCACTCAGTTTCAAATTAATGTTAAAATCTTACAGGAACAACTCAATGATTAAAGATGTCCGTCACTCAGTTTCAAATTAATGTTAAAATCTTACAGGAACAACTCAATGATTAAAGATGTCCGTCACTCAGTTTCAAATTAATGTTAAAATCTTACAGGAACAACTCAATGATTAAAGATGTCCGTCACTCAGTTTCAAATAATGTTAAAATCTTACAGGAACAACTCACTGATTAAAGATGTCTGTCACTCAGTTTCAAATTAATGTTAAAATCTTACAGGAACAACTCACTGATTAAAGATGTCCGTCACTCAGTTTCAAATTAATGTTAAAATCTTACAGGAACAACTCAATGATTAAAGATGTCCGTCACTCAGTTTCAAATTAATGTTAAAATCTTACAGGAACAACTCAATGATTAAAGATGTCCGTCACTCAGTTTCAAATTAATGTTAAAATCTTCCAGGAACAACTCAATGATTAAAGATGTCTGTCACTCAGTTTCAAATTAATGTTAAAATCTTGCATGAACAACTCACTGATTAAAGATGTCTGTCACTCAGTTTCAAATAATGTTAAAATCTTACAGGAACAACTCACTGATTAAAGATGTCCGTCACTCAGTTTCAAATTAATGTTAAAATCTTGCATGGTTATTCCAAATTATGTTAAGAAATTGTGCCTCTTTTGTGCTTGGACTCAAATTTGATTGTGTACATGTAGTTTAAATTGCTAATTTTGTTTTTTCCAGGCTACATACCACGGATGACCTTCAGGTTCGGTGGGACATACAAAAATGACTGTGACTCTTGTCTTGGTGAATTCTTAACAACCAGAAAAGTTAATGACATGAAGACTATTGACCTCAAACAGCAAATTTCTAGTTATCCACGGCTTACTGCCATTTCCTATGATCCAGAAGTTAGAGATAAACTGAACATGTATCGGGACACACATCCATCAAGGCCAATATTGATGGGTATGTATAAATGATAAGTAATTAGTCACACAAGATATTGATGGGTATGTACAAATGATAAGTAATTCGTCACACAAGATATTGATTGGTATGTATATTATAATAAGTAAGTAGTCACACAAGATATTGATTGGTATGTATAAATGATAAGTAATTCGTCACACAAGATATTTATGGGTATGTACAAATGATAAGTAATTAGTCACACAAGATATTGATGGGTATGTATAAATGATAAGTAATTCATCACACAAGATATTTATGGGTATGTACAAATGATAAGTAATTAGTCACACAAGATATTGATGGGTATGTATAAATGATAAGTAATTAGTCACACAAGATATTGATGGGTATGTATATTATGATAAGTAATTAGTCACACAAGATATTGATTGGTACATATATTATGATAAGTAATTAGTCACACAAGATACTGATTGGTACATATATTATGATAAGTAATTAGTCACACAAGATATTGATTGGTAGATATAAATGATAAGTAATTAGTCACACAAGATATTGATTGGTAGATATAAATGATAAGTAATTAGTCACACAAGATATTGATGGGTACATATTAATGATAAGTAATTAGTCACACAAGATATTGATTGGTACATATATTATGATAAGTAATTAGTCACACAAGATATTGATTGGTAGATATAAATGATAAGTAATTCGTCACACAAGATATTGATTGGTAGATATAAATGATAAGTAATTCGTCACACAAGATATTGATTGGTACATATAAATGATAAGTAATTAGTCACACAAGATATTGATGGGTATGTATAAATGATAAGTAATTAGTCACACAAGATATTGATTGGTACATATATTATGATAAGTAATTAGTCACACAAGATATTGATTGGTACATATATTATGATAAGTAATTCGTCACACAAGATATTGATGGGTACGTATAAATGATAAGTAATTAGTCACACAAGATATTGATTGGTATGTACAAATGATAAGTAATTCGTCACACAAGATATTGATTGGTACATATATTATGATAAGTAATTAGTCACACAAAATATTGATTGGTACATATAAATGATAAGTAATTCGTCACACAAGATATTGATTGGTACGTATATTATGATAAGTAATTAGTCACACAAGATATTGATGGGTACATATTAATGATAAGTAATTAGTCACACAAGATATTGATTGGTACGTATAAATGATAAGTAATTCATCACACAAGATATTGATTGGTACGTATATTATGATAAGTAATTAGTCACACAAGATATTGATGGGTACATATTAATGATAAGTAATTTGTCACACAAGATATTGATTGGTAGATATAAATGATAAGTAATTTGTCACACAAGATATTGATTGGTATGTACAAATGATAAGTAATTAGTCACACAAGATATTGATGGGTACGTATAAATGATAAGTAATTAGTCACACAAGATATTTATGGGTATGTACAAATGATAAGCTGTTAGTCATACAAGATATTAATGGGTATGTACAAATGATAAGTAATTAGTCACACAAGATATTGATAGGTATGTACAAATGATTAGTAATTAGTCACACAAGATATTGATGATAGGTATGTACAAATGGTAAGTAATTAGTCACACAAGATATTAATAGGTATGTACAAATGATAAGTAATTAGTCACACAAGATATTGATAGGTATGTACAAATGATAAGTAATTAGTTACACAAGATATTGATGGGTATGTATAAATGATAAGTAATTAGTCACACAAGATATTGATGGGTACGTATAAATGATAAGTAATTAGTCACACAAGATATTTATGGGTATGTACAAATGATAAGCTGTTAGTCATACAAGATATTAATGGGTATGTACAAATGATAAGTAATTAGTCACACAAGATATTGATAGGTATGTACAAATGATTAGTAATTAGTCACACAAGATATTGATGATAGGTATGTACAAATGGTAAGTAATTAGTCACACAAGATATTAATAGGTATGTACAAATGATAAGTAATTAGTCACACAAGATATTGATAGGTATGTACAAATGATAAGTAATTAGTTACACAAGATATTGATGGGTATGTATAAATGATAAGTAATTAGTCACACAAGATATTTATGGGTATGTATAAATGATAAGTAATTGGTCACACAAGATATTTATGGGTATGTATAAATGGTAAGTAATTAGTCATACAAGATATTGATGGGTGAGATGTTAAGCAAGCCATGTATCAACTCCACAAAACTTTTATTTCAAATAAAGATCTTATGAAATTAAACAAATTAGTAATAAATATTTTGTATAAATATAAAATATATTAAAGATTGAAGGATGTAAATGTAAATAAGGCAGAAAAATAATATTTGTTTTTAGGTGTTGTTTTTGAGAACTATGCAAATAGCTGAATATTGGAATCTAAATACCTTTTGCAATATACAGTAATATATATATATATATATATATATATATATATATATATATATATATATATATATATATATATATATGACCCAAATTTTAACCCTATTTTATGCTAAAGCAGTCCCCAAAGGTCACCACAACACAAAAGAGGTTGCTCCCTAAAGCCCAATCTGAGAAATACTATGAAAACACTTTCCAAAATGTCAGGGCTGCTATTAATTGCTACATTTAGGTTGAATGTGGTCTTTCAATCAATATTGTTACAGACCCTGAGTTTAGAAAAATCAAATGACATGTTAAATGGTAAATTAAAGTTGAACTCAAACAATGGCTTATCATGATCAACTCAACACAAGCCAATTATTCCTCCATCAGACATGTATGCATTCAACCAGTACCTGATCCAAGAAATTCTATCTCACTCAATTAAAGGTTTTAGTTATAATTCTCCATCCGCTATGTTACATGTGGATCAGAATTCCACAGACAATTAACACCAACTGCTCTTGAAATCAGATTTGATAAATGGGGCTGAATTTGTCATTTTGACCCATCAAACTATGCAAAAATATCATCAGGGAGACTTAAATGCTAAGGAGGAAAATTCTGACAAGAGAATGTATGCAACTTGTGGTCAAAACTGCCCAGCCAGGTCAGTAAAATACTACCTCACATGCATTAATCCAAGAGCTGAATCACTGCTTTGCTATGCTGTCGACGTGTATTTGTTTGTTTGTTTGATTAGGATTTTTAACATAGCTTTAACAATTTTTCAGTCATATCACTATGATGTCTGCAGTGAGGCAGTTTATAGTGATGCCTAGCACTGGGGCATCACGCCGCAAACATGTAGCATGATGTCCCACCCAGTCACATTATCCTGACACTAGGCCAACCAGTCCTAACACTAACCTCTTAATGCTGAGTGCCAAGCAAGACAGCTGTTAGTACCATTTTTGTAAGTCATTGGTATGACTCGACCAGGGATCAAACCCACGACCTCCTGCTTTTACAGTGAATGCTCTAGCCGCTAGGCCAGTGGAGAGGTTATAACATGATGTCAGTAGACTGATGATCTAGCAAGATGACAAAAATAGGATACTGTTACACGATGTCTTTTACATCATGTCAACACATGATATCATTACATGATGTCATAACATGTCATTACATGTTATAACATGTTATAGCATGATGTAATTATGATGTATTTTACATCATGTTAACACATGATGTCATTACATGATGTCATAACATGTCATTACATGATATAACATGTCATGTCATTATGTCATTACATGTCTTTTACATCATGTCAACACATGATGTCATTACATGATGTCATAACATGTCATAGCATGATGTCATTATATGATGCTATTTACATGTCATAACATGTCATTAAATAATGCTATTGCATTATGTCACTACAAGATGTAATAATGTCATTATATGATGTAATTACAAGATGTAATAACAAGATGTCATTACATGTCAAAACATGATATAATTGCTTGATGCCATCACATGATGTCATAACATTATATTATTACATGACATCACCACATGTCATTGCATGATGTTATTAACATGATATAATTACATGGTGTAATAACATGTTATTGAATGGTGTAATTATATGATGTCATTACATTATGCTACTGCATGATGTCATAAAATGAAATGTATGGGAAATACATAATTGTGAGCTAATTCAAGTTGTTCCAATAGGTTATTCATTTATGTGTATTATCATGTGGAAACAAGTATCATTGCTTTTCATTTAAAATTCTCTCCATCTGTTTAACAATTGGAATAATTCAAGAATTTGAAAACAAAGCTTTGCAATTGACTTCATAAAATTTTATACTAAATTGATAAGTGTGTCCATGGAAAAATCAATTTGATTAAAGTCAAGATCTGAGAATTGATGGCATGATACAGAGCTCATGGGGTCATATTATGTTGACCTTTCACTTTAACATTACAGCTTTCACAAAAACTTTTATTTGGAATAACTCACACTAATATAAAATGCCAAGTGTATTCTGACAGGTTACTAAAAACTAATTTGACTGAGATTCAGGAGTAAAATAGAAGTCTGCAAAATATGAACCTGTTCTCTGCCTGTCATTAATAATATTATAAGCAGATCTCAGTTTTAATTAAATTGTGGAGAAATATTCTTGCATTAGTATCATTCATTTGCACTTTATTCACAAATCTGACAATTCTCTTCCGTTATCAGAGGATAGAAGACCTATGACGGAACCCCCTATTCCTGGATACCGGGGTTATATCCCTCGAATTAAGCCAACTGAGTTGGGTCTTGGAGTGAGATACCATGAGGCTACGAAGAATGGTTTTGGAAACTTTGTACAGGAGACAGCATCCCGTGCAGTCCGTCTTGGCAAAGATATCCCTCGGTCTATAGACAGGTATGACAAAAATAAATCAATGGTTAATCTGAATACCACACATATTATTCTCTCACTATTAAAACACCTCAGTATGATGCAGTTCCTTATATCCCTCATATAAAATAGGTATAGTCAGGAAGGTGAATTTAGCTTTAATAATGTAATAATGGAACCTACCTCGCTACAATGAAGATCCTTATATAACATGGGTATAGTGAGGCAGATGAATAGTTTTAATAATGGAACCTACCTCACTACAATGCAGTTCCTTATATAACATGGGTATAGTGAGGCAGATGAATAGTTTTAATAATGGAACCTACCTCACTATAATGCAGTTCCTTATATAACATGGGTATAGTGAGGCAGATGAATAGTTTTAATAATGGAACCTACCTCACTACAATGCAGTTCCTTATATAACATGGGTATAGTGAGGCAGATGAATAGTTTTAATAATGGAACCTACCTCACTACAGTGCAGTTCCTTATATAACATGGGTATAGTGAGGCAGATGAATAGTTTTAATAATGGAACCTACCTCACTACAGTGCAGTTCCTTATATAACATGGGTATAGTGAGGCAGATGAATAGTTTTAATAATGGAACCTACCTCACTATAATGCAGTTCCTTATATAACATGGGTATAGTGAGGAAGATGAATAGTTTTAATAATGGAACCTACCTCACTATAATGCAGTTCCTTATATAACATGGGTATAGTGAGGAAGATGAATAGTTTTAATAATGGAACCTACCTCACTACAGTGCAGTTCCTTATATAACATGGGTATAGTGAGGAAGATGAATAGTTTTAATAATGGAACCTACCTCACTACAGTGCAGTTCCTTATATAACATGGGTATAGTGAGGAAGATGAATAGTTTTAATAATGGAACCTACCTCACTATAATGCAGTTCCTTATATAACATGGGTATAGTGAGGAAGATGAATAGTTTTAATAATGGAACCTACCTCACTATAATGCAGTTCCTTATATAACATGGGTATAGTGAGGAAGATGAATAGTTTTAATAATGGAACCTACCTCACTACAGTGCAGTTCCTTATATAACATGGGTATAGTGAGGAAGATGAATAGTTTTAATAATGGAACCTACCTCGCTATAATGCAGTTCCTTATATAACATGGGTATAGTGAGGCAGATGAATAGTTTTAATAATGGAACCTACCTCACTACAGTGCAGTTCCTTATATCCCGCTTTTAAAATATTTATAGTCAGTAGGATGAATAAAGTTTAAATATGGAACCTACTTGAGTATAAGAAAACCATATAAATGTACTCGACATTGAACATTTCCTTCATCTTTGGTATAGTCCACCTGCATTTATGCAGTCATGGATGTCCTGTACAATTTATTTAATGAATAGATTTTTATGAAACTTATGCAAATGAAATCTTGTGTGAATTTAATAACTAGTAAAATTCATACACCATGATCGGGTTGATCTAGGCTCTGATTGGCTTCTGTTGATAGACTCACTAGAGGCTTTTTTGCAATGAACGTCTTTATGAAACATGCTTCTATACTTTAGATCACGAGGTCTCCAACAAATTAATCACCTAGAAAATTCAACATATTAATGAGTTGATATCAACTTTTATTTGCTAACCTTGTAAACACACTAGATGCTTATTCATTATCAGATTTTGATTACACTTTCCATGTGATTTTTTCCATGAAATGATCTCACATTTGGTAATAAGCCAGACCTATGCGTATTAATGAAGTGATCTGGAGTTTGATTGGCTCTCCTGGCAGATACACTAAATTCGATTTTTCTAAACAGATTTGATCAAATTATACATATCAACATGTGTTTGGATTCAAAATATTATATTTGGATAAAAAGGAAGTGAACTTGTCATTGACAAGATATTTTTAATAAAACTTTTTGAAACTGGAAGATAAGTTTAATCATCAAGGATGTGTTTATTATTATCAGGATAAAAATTATGATGAATTCTCTAAATACTTGCATGTATTTGTTGCAGATTACCAAGAGAGCAACTAACATCAGCACCAGTTGCAGGAACTCTAGGTAATAGACGCCTGTACATCCCAGATGGTATGATTCCAAAATACACTGGCTATATTCCACGTAAGTAGTCTATTTTATTTTATCTAATTATTCTACATTTAAATAAACTCCAGTAACTAAATCTCATTTCATCAAATGTACAAAAAACTATCTGTACTGTAATATCACCACCTGAGTTATTAATTTGATAAAAGTACTCAAGTAATATTTAAGTGTCTAAAAAATATGTTTTCTGAAAGTGTTTAAATATAACCAGTAGTGAGTATTTATCAACAGAGATGTGCTCTGAATGTGGAACTCTAAGGATGATTCTAGCAGATGTGTTTTCAACTTTTTTAAGTTTCTGTAGTAGATATTTAGAAGAACCAAGACAGTATTGAGTTACAATAGTTCAGTCTTGAAATATACTAATGAAAACACAAGTGTTTTAGTGGCATCAACTGAAAGATATTTGTGAATGGAGATGAGGCATCTCAGGTCAAGATATACAGCCTTGCATATGTTCATGACATGTTGGTACAATGTGAGAGTACTGTCCAGAGTAACACCATGGTTTCATATTGACTGTGTAGTGTATTCCATTTTTTTTGTTGATACAGTTTGTGTCCAGTTGACTAAGTAGGACTTGAACCACAGTAAGACTGTATTGTAAATAGATATCATGTCAATTCATGTCCAAGGCTTTGGTTTTTTTATGATGAGTATCTTCCCATTGGTAAAAATTCAGTTTACATTTTATATCATATCGAATATGTTCTATAAAGTACTCTCTGAATGATATATCTAGTTATATATATATTTATCAGTTAAAGATTTTGTTGCAAAATATTACATCAGATGTTATTTTGGTTTTGTAGATAGAAGATACGTCTTTGGAAATACCTATGGAGATACCACACGCATGCTGGAGGTGTGTGCCCATGAGAAAAATAATTATGGTGAATATGTCCAGACAAAACCTGTCCCAATTCGTCAGAACACCATAGCTTAAGACCTACATTTGATTTTTTAATTCGATTGACCTGGATCTTTTAATAAGGATCAGATCTCATGGTTAAACTCAAAATCTCCAAATTCAGGTATGAAATGTACATCATTTAAACTTGGCATGCTAGAAGATGCTGAATTTTAATGTTTATGACTTTTATTTTGTACTGATAAAAATGAAAATGATAGACAGTGATTTTTAAACAATCCTGAAAAGGGCAGTGGTTACAACGTTTATGCTAATAATATGAAAATGAAAATACAAAAATATATGGTATTATAATGGCAAATAGTTGCACTTTGAACATCAAGCTTGAAGTTTATATTAAATAAATTTAAAAAACCATATATATATTGTGTATAGCAGTGTATGTCTGAAAATATATCAGGGTGCTTCTGTGAATGACTAATAGACTAATAGGGACATTAAAATTATACTAACAACATAAATAACATTTGTTTATAGTTGGTATTGCATGTATACTAAAATATATTGTAATTATGTTTTATTTTTTCCACAGTAACCATGGTAATATTTGGAGTTCATAAAAAAGTAATAATGAAAAATAGATTTTGATTCCAGTTCTTTGAAGTAGCCAGTGGGAAGTAAATTATGGCATACTGGTTTTGTTATGTAAAACAGGATGAAGACTGATTAACAACATTTGAAGAAGAAATTTTACTTATGGCTATGCTGATCTGTTCTTTGTTTCCATCTTCTTCATATCCCATGGGAACTCAGGGATAGAATAGTCCCAAAGGGACCTCCTTCATGGTGTAACCTACTTTTGTTGCTTTGATGTAAAACATTATACTTATAGTTAAGGAACTGGATTCATCTTTAGAAAGATTCAGATTCAATACACACCATTGCATCAATTTTTGCCAATGCATTTTAATCAACTTGCCTTGGTACAATATAGTCTTCAATGTGTTACTATGCCATAAAAACACCAAAACTGAACCAATTCTTCCTCAGCTTGGAATTCCCAAGGGTTCTTCTTATGTATCCTCTTCTATTACCAGCAATGAAATGCTGGAGTATGTATCTTTGTAAAACCTTGATACCTATACTTAGGTAAAAGCTAATCAATCCAAAATTGATACAAACTTACATTGTCTTATATAAATTCTTAGATGAATATACATCTCCAAGTGTTTTGTAAAATATACAGGAAAATGTACTGTCAGTACCTGTCCATTAAAAAAAATCAACATATTTTAAAATTCATCAAACTTGTATTGGTTAAAGATCAAAGTAACCTCGGATCAAATACCCAAAGAAATAAGTATTTGGAGATTTAATTATGACAGATTTTGAAATAGCATTCATCAGGATAAAGCCATAAATGGTATGGCATGGCACTAACTCCTGAAGAGTTTCAAAAATATTTTATAATTTTCATTGATTTTATTATTTTTTTGCACTGTGATGTTAATGGAATTATTATACTGTGCAAGCATTTTTCTTTTCAATTATTTAATTAGAAACAGAAGTAGCAACCACATCATGTTACATTCAATTGCTCCCAGGTAATCTCTTTGATGATTGCACCATTTCAAATTTTTTCCCGCATTTTAGTATGTAATTTTCTGTTGTAATTATAAATAATGATCTATGGATGACCAGCTTGTGTGATTCTATAATGAATTATTTTGCACTCATCTCATAGATAGCAATACACAAATCAACAACTATAAGATTTATGGTTTTGGCCCATTCACTTTTTCATCAGTTGTGTATAATGATATGTGTAATTGGATATAGAAGTAGATTGTTAAGATGGTGAGTCAAGAGATGTTTCATACACATTTAGTTTTCTTAAAATGGTAATGTTTACTGGTTGTCTTTAAGCTAGTGTCCAAATTTAAATCGATAATAATGTTTAGTGCTTAATAAAACTAATTGGTACTTAGTTTTTTAAAGTGTAATTTAGGCACACAAAGTTCTACTGAGAAAAATAAATTATGAAGAATAACACTGAAATAATACATTCTGATAAAGTGGAGTGACACAGAATATATTTTAAGTTGTGTCAAACTGCAGACAACGTAGACCGTGATCTACCATTGTTTTGTGGCAGATCAGGGTCGTTGTTGTTTGGTTTACTGATTATTTCTAGCAAACTGCATAGATTGAGTTCTGCTGTGTCAGCATATCTTGGTCTATGCAGTTTACACATGGACTCGACTTATGAGCAAATAAATATTGAGCTTTCTATCAAAGGCTATCTGTTACATGAAAATATCTTTAATGAAATGAATGTAGACAGCAAAGATGTGTACATTGAAAACAATAAGCCTAAATTTATAGGATATTATAAACTCTTTAATTTGTTTATTTTTAACAAGATATCTATTTATGTTTGTTATGAATGAATGTAGAAAGATGTACTATATATTATTTTCAACTGAGTTGCTTTTAAACTTGACAATTTTAGTTTGTTAAATAATTATTTGCTCAAGAAAATCTTGTTATACATGTAATAGACACATTAAATATGCATTTGTTTCTTTATGTAATATATAGCCACAAAATAATAAAACCATATACGAGTAACCAGCATCCTGATGTGAACATTGTACATGTATAACCATATCTGCTGGAATGTTATGTTCATGAAGAACAAAGTCTGTCTTGTCCATTTTCAATTACAGCACTGATGATAGGGCTGTTATAATGGGTAAGCAATATGGGATGTGCTACCACCCAAGGTACCATTTCAGGAAGTTCACATTTTTCCAAGGGGGCAGGGTGGGTTGAAAAAAGGTGGTGCTTTTCCACATTGCAGTTTGTGCAGCATAAATTAGTGATTGCCCTGCCTGGAGACAGTGACTGTCATGATACAATTGTAAAAGTATGTACCATGTTATAGTGGTATAGAACCACTTTAATTAATATTGCCTGTTGCAACCAAGACCCCCATTTTTCAATTTAGCCTCTCCCAAACTATTCTCTTATTATCATCATGGCCTATCTGAACATAAGCAGGTTTGTAAAACAAATAGCCTGTCCCCAGTAGAATCCATATTTTCAACTGGGGTTGTTCAGTATATACTGATCAGCTTCAGTCTGCAAAAAAAAATAATTTATAGATATTCTTTATTGTCAAAAGACCAGTCATTGTACGAATGGTGAGTTCTAAAAGCACCCCAATTTCTACTTGACAGACTACATAACTTCTAGTATAGTGGGATAGTCCTTACTTCCTGAATCACTGACAGAGCAAAATGACATAGACAGTTTTGTGAAATGGCAGACTTGGGTCCAGGACATGGATATCCACGGTGGTTAGACACATGTTACACAGGAGCTAATGTGGTAACCAACAGTCTTCATGATTAATGTTAATCATGATATTAATCAGTTTGCAGTCTTCATGATTAATGTCAATCATGACATGGATTGGTTTGCACAGTCTTCATGATTAATGTCAATCATGATATGGATTGGTTTGCAGTCTTCATGATTAATGTTAATCATGATATGGATTGGTTTGCAGTCTTCATGATTAATGTCAATCATGATATGGATTGGTTTGCAGTCTTCATGATTAATGTCAATCATGATATGGATTGGTATGCAGTCGTCATGATTAATGTCAATCATGATATGGATTGGTTTGCAGTCTTCATGATTAATGTCAATCATGATATGGATTGGTTTGCAGTCTTCATGATTAATGTCAATCATGATATGGATTGGTTTGCAGTCTTCTCGATTAATGTCAATCATGATATGAATTGGTTTGCAGTCTTCATGATTAATGTCAATCATGATATGGATTGGTTTGCAGTCTTCATGATTAATGTCAATCATGATATGGATTGGTTTGCACAGTTTTCATGATTAGAGTTTGCATAGTCTGCATGATTAATATCACTCATGATATTATGAATCAGTTCGCAGAGCTTTCCAAGTTTCATTTTTGTTTCTTGTTCAGGAATCGAGGATACCTTTGAGTTAAATGTTAACCTCTGGAAAAGCCAAGAAATAATTGGAGTTGTTTTGGTTTTACTTCTTATTGCAATGATTCTTTCACATTAACTATTTCCAGATCTGTCTGTCACATTTAGTATTTCCAGATCTATATAATCCAGAATCCTGTAACAAATTATACTGCTTTGTACCTAAGTACTTTTTCAGTCATTCCTTATTAATGTAAATTTTTAGCACTAAGGCCTCCTCAGCAACTTGCTATAACTGCACATTACATTTAGACTAGTTATTGATTGTTATATATAACCAATCCATCCCATTGTACAGTGATTTTTATGTGCCTGTAACTAATTCTTGTATATTAGGAATGTCGGTACAGGGATTCAATAGATTTACTATATTTACTAATAATAATTATTATTATTAATACAAATTTATAGGTCCTGTTATAGTGTAACAACTTGAATTTAAAAAATGTCACCAGACTTTGCATTGTAATATACTTGAAAATTATGATGTCACTGTCAATATGTACTACAAACTAAGTAACTCTTTGAAAATGAATACAAGATGGAATTCACAGTGGTGTAACAATCAAATTAACTGTAACAATATGATGTAACTGAAAAATGAAATTAAGCACTGACCTTGTAACTGCACACATGTAGTGAAATGCAAAGTACTGTAACATATTTGTAACTGAAAATTAAGTTACGACAAGATGACTATATAAACGGTGTAGACTGTTGGTGTAAACTGAATACATGTACCTCCATTGAACCATCAGAAGTGTTACAAAAAACTGTGTAACACACTGAACCATTAGAAGTGTTGCAAAGAATTCTTTAACTACACTGAACCATTAGAAGTGTTACAATGGACTGTGTAACCACACTGAACCATCAGAAGTGTTACAAAGAATTGTGTAACCACATTGAACCATTAGAAGTGTTACAAAGAATTGTGTAAACACACTGAACCATTAGAAGTGTTACAAAGAATTGTGTAACCACACTGAACCATTAGAAGTGTTACAATGGACTGTGTAACCACATTGAACCATCAGAAGTGTTACAAAGAATTGTGTAACCACACTGAACTATTATAAGTGTTACAAAGAATTGTATAACCACACTGAACTATTATAGGTGTTACAAAGAATTGTGTAACTACATTGAACCATCCAAGTGATACAAATGACTGTGTAACCACATTGAACCATCAGGACTGTGTAACTACTAATAAATCCATCAAAGGACTGTTTGACTAGATTGAAACATCATTAATGTTGGTACATAATGTGATCCACCAGAAATGTACATGTAATTTAAATAATTACTTAACATGTAACAAATATTTATAACTTATATATATTTACTTACATCATGTAATGGAGATGTTGTAATTACTTAAGAAAAGTATCAGAGATGTATTTAGACATGTAACAGAGATGTTGTAATTACTTAAGAAAAGTATCAGAGATGTAATCAATGAAACATCTAACAAAGATGTATTTAGACATGTAACAGAGATGTTGTAAATATTTAGAAATGTAGCACATGTTTACAGTCTGACTTCGAATTATACGGCCTAATGACTACTTTTAGATTATTGTGTTGGAGACAAAAAAAGCCTTCTGTAGCATGATGAGCACCAAAACTTAGGAGAGAAAATGCAGCTTGTGTATGATGTTAAGTTTATGAGAAAATTGAATTATTATTACTGTTTCCCTGTAGCATGTTTGCTGGTGCTTAATATTCAGCTTTTATTCATGCCTTCAATTAATTTTACCCAAACATTTTACTTTCAGACAAAGCATTTATTTGTATTTAACTTAAGGTTGCTTTTTTTTTTTATTCCAATAATACATTAAATAGAATTATTCAAAAAAGAAATTGCTTTTTTGTTTATCCTTTAGATTTTAATGCTTTTCTTTTATTTGAATTATAGTTGACTTTCTCTCATTCTATCTCTCTTACAAGCATTGAGATTCTATGTATAGTGGTACGTCTCTAATAGGGTCTGTCTCAGTAAAGACCAATCCATGGTAAAAAGCAGTCTTTACTACTGCTTTTCTCACATTCCAATAAATGTGTGATGCAGTTAATTGAGTGACACCTGTCCTATAGGTATACACAAACTGACACTGTAGATGACATCACTATACTTATGACATCTTGAAATATGCAATATTTTAGAATTAAAATGACAAATGCGGCTGGCCTATAAATAGTAATCTGTTTTTGCAACAAAATGTTACTAAATTCATTATGCTTTCACAAAACATAAGACCATGTAGAAAATACTGTATTTCTAAAGCTATACCCACAGTATCAATATGCCATCTTTTTCTTTTTCCAAGACAAATTACATGCATTTTGTGACAAAGGAAAGCCCCATCCCCATCTCAAAATCATTTTTGGGCAGGAACTTGGCAAAACATTTTCCCTTCTCAGCAAATCTGATCATTCAATAAGACGTCCCTTTTCCACACCAGTGAATATTTTGAATCGAGACAGAAGGGAAGTTTCTCACATTTCTATAAATGATACAAAATATCTCTATCTTTAATCACATGACTGCTGTCTTTCATCACGTGACCTTTTGCAGTTATTAAAGTGCAGACAAAAAGGAAAATAATACTACAGCAGGTTAAAGAAGAAAGGAGGCTTTCATTTGAAAAAGTGAGCTGGTGTGGCACTTATAACAAGCTAAACACATAATATAATCACATGTCCTTGACACAGTCTATTGGCACCCTTCATTTGAAAAAGTGAGCTGGTGTGGCACTTATAACAAGCTAAACACATAATATAATCACATGTCCTTGACACAGTCTATAGGACATGTTGACTGCATGCAAAACCAAAAAGCCAAATTATGTTTGGATTCTCCAGACTAACAGTGTGGAAGTCAAAACTAAATTGTATGCCCCTTCAACATTACAGTCATCAGTCTTTGTGAAGTTTCAGCTCTCAACGTTTATCTTCTCTTGTTCCACAATTGCCAAATCTAAGTCTTCACTTTCTTTTTGCACTTTCATCTTGATTTGTTCATTTTATCAGCTTCTTCACTAGAATCATTATATCTACAGTCATGTTTATTTCTGTCATGATTTTTGCTATTAGTGTAAAGAAATCAGGTATCTGTTGTTCCATATCAAACCCCTAGTTGCCTTTACAATTGAAAATATATCAGTCATATCATGTGATTTGAAATACATGTCTCTGTCAATTACCATCATTTCAAATTTTTTTTTTAAGGTCAATATGTTAATAAAACAGGAATGGAAGATATCTCTCCACAATACTTGAATTTGTTTTATATTTGTCATCAAGACTATGGCAGTTCACAACCAAGAAATATCAGATATACTGAGTATAATGTGCAGAAGATCACAGACTTTGCAATATATAAAATCAGAAAAATGGGGGAAAATCTAATTTTTCATTTCATATTTCTTCTATAAAACCTACCAGATCACATTAGAATTAGGAATATAAGCCCTACTTCCCACTGAATCCACCCTTCCCAAAGACAAGAATTCATCTTTTCTGACCATATTATAGAGACAAAGTGCAATAACTCTTGTCCATTATCCCCCTTTACCACCTACAGGTGGTGCTAGCTGAGAGGAACATCATATAATGGGATGCTAGCACTATGGTGTGGATGGGATAGTACCAAAGTAATGTGATTAGGTAAGTATTTTAGGAAAAACATAATTTACAGAAAAATTTGCTTTCTTCAATGAATACGTTCCCTGATCACATTAACATTAGGAGAATGGAACTGTCAAGCATCCTACCTTGGTTCAGCTCTAAAAGAGGTAGATTGGATTCCCAATATGAACACTAAACCACTTTCTAACTTCTGTGCAGCACAATCAGAGGGGACGTTAAGTCTGGGAAGAAAAGAACAAAAAATAATGAAATCTTACCACATAGAATTTATGGAAAATCCAGTGAAACCTGTACAGTCTGCCCATCAGGTTTTTTGTGCTGTTGTCAATTGGGTCTGGTAGCTGTTTGTGTAAATGAGACTGGGTTACCAGAACCACAGTTTGCCACTGTCGAGTCATGTCCTGTAGAAAATACTTGCCAAATTCTTTGATGGAGATATGGCAGTCAAGGCAAGGTTCTTAGATTGCTCTTTTCTCGTGAGCAGAGATCAGCATGATACAAATCTGTTCTAGAGGTATGTGAGAGTATGACACCCACTTCAACTACAACTTGAGGGGTTAGGTCCTCTTTCCCAGATTTAACTGGCATAAAGAGGGACTTTTTTAGCTCCATACACTAGCCCAGTCTGCATTCAGTGAAGTCTGAGCACACATAGAAGGTCCAGTCTGAAAAGCCTATTATGTTTTGTCAATACAGGAGAGAGTATGATGACTTATTGATTGCCCACTGACAGCAACCAATTCCCCATTCCTAGCAACAATACTAATACTAATAATAATAACAGTACTCACCGACACTACATGCTGAAGTGAACAATATCAAGAAATGGGTTTTGTATGAAAGAAGCTTCAGTTAGAGCCTGGTTTTAGGCTATAAAATTTATTTGAACTCAGTCAGAACCCAGGAAGGATCCTATTTAGGTAAATAATATGAGTGAAGTATGCAAATGCTAGACAACGTTGGACATCAAGTAAAAGTAGTCTTTGTCATGACCAAGATTCTTGCTATACTGACAATGTAAAATATCCAATATCATAGAACAGCAGCTCTAAATAGTAGTCAGAGCAAACATTTTCTCTATGAACAGCCAAATAAAAATAACCCCTACTACTTGTGGTGTAGAGGCACGCAAAGGTACAATGTTTTTACTTTGCATCAGTCGCTGGAAATGATCCACTTTCCTTGGTAATTCACTAAAGTGGAAGGCCATCATGCAATTCTGTCCGTGATTAAAGGGTTGAATTGTTACTGCTGTTCCAGACAAGAGTCAAGAGTGAATGAGAAGATTGTCTGTGCAAAGATGTTCAGCTACTCGTGGGGCAGAGGATATCAAAGGTACAATGTTTTTGAAAGTTTGCCACATTCCTTCGTACTCCATTAAAGTGGCGGGCCTTCTAGCTCATGCGATTCTGCCAAAGCTGTGATATTCTTGGGTAAATCTAATGCCGATCCAGGATTTGTCTCAACGGTAAGGGACAACTGGATCTTCATTTTGTACTTCTGGCCCTAAATATATTTAAAATCTTTTAACTAAGAACGTTGTGAGGTAGGCAAAGGTCTAGAGACCTTCCCAACTGAGAAAGAGAGAGTGGATGGGCCATGCGTTGGGATCTAGTACAGTGGACAGTTTCTGATTCCACCTGCTTGTTAAAACGATCGGACGTCCTCACTACTGATACATCTGATGAAGGATCGACCGGTGGACCATTCTGTATAGAAAATCTATCTCCTTCTTGATAGAGAATCGGCCAAGTCACTATGTCTTTCTCCAGGAATGTCTGATCTGGATGTCGATGCTCCGTTGTGCGCACCAACGTCTGAATGCCGAGAACAGAAAGCAGAGTTGGGGTTACTTTTTACTCTCGTGTTTGAGGAGGTACGTCATTACCACCGAGTTGTCTGACATGATGAATACGCTTTGTTCTAAAGATGGTCACTCCAAAACGCATTTATTTTGATGACTGCTTTCATCCTCATGAGACTGGTGAAGATTCCTGTGTTATCTGGATGCTATTAGTCATCGACAGTGTCGAATGCCGATAACAGATGGTACGCTCAACCATATACGTCCATTCAAATTGAGATGGGGAAGCGATGAAATTGATCGGACTTCCCAGATGATCAGAAAATCTCGTTCTTTTCCTTGACTAGAGTAGAACGGATTGTTTTTGGAGGAGTTTATCCAAATAGGCCGTCGTGGAAGTAGATTAAGTCGTACGGAACAATGGTACAACACATTAGAGTAGTTTTGTAAAGAACCATGGACTTATATTAAGCTAACAGTGAGCGCAAAACTGATAACAATATCCATGGAATGTAAACCGCAGAAATTTCCGTAAGGGTGGATTGATGGGAAAGTGAAATTATGTCTTTAAGATTGATTGTCGAGGAGGACTGATCTTGCCTTTTCCGTCTTGAGGTGATGATAGCATGGTTTTTGAGGCATTCCGTTTCAGGAAACACCGTTTCAGGAAACATCGTTTCCAGTGATATCATTTTGTGCTGCTCCAGTGACAGCTCAAGAGGCTTCAGCAAGACCCTGTGGAAGCAATACCGAGGTTAATAATTTAGTTGCCAATGTTTTGACAACTGGGACTATGTCGCTGAAAAGAACCCCGTGAGACAGTTTTTCGTCCAGTCTTTTTAACAGCTCGCTTTTTTACTCTGGCGACATTGTCACTTTTCCATTAAGCACGTCTAAGTCATAATTCGATCTCATGTCAGCAACGAATAACATATAATCCGCACCAGAATTAGCAATAGTACACCGGATCTCGACTTCAGCTGGGGAATGTTTGAGACGTTCTGAATGTGTTTAGACACATCGAAATGAAAAATGGGATACAACCTGACTAATTCATATTGCAACACCTGCACACCATTATCTGCATCTTAGTATTTTTGCATTGTGCCCATGAAGTTCAGCTACACACGTGAATAACATTTCTCGTGGCTGCAGAAAAATTACACTTCATTTCTCATTCTGGATATTGTTTGGAATTGATAAAAATATGAACACAAAATGAACATTATACGATCGAATATGTCTTTGTTTCCAGTTTGAGTTTACACCGTGCTATTAACTGAAAGGCCACAAACACATATCTGGAAAGTTCACTACCTAGATTCGTGGCCACTCTTCACGGCGTGGTCACCTCTGCTTGAACTAATTGTTGCATGTGCAACCGGTTTTGTTCAAAGTAAAAGTTTTTGATGAAGTGAGCCGAGGTAGCTTCTAATTCGAACATGTGAGCAGATAGGGGTGTGATTTTCGGCTTTTTTACGCTCGTTCTGTACATGTACTCTTTTGGAGAATCTCTTTCTAACATCAGCGTATGCTTAACCCCGCTGAAGACCGCGGCAGCAAATTCTATATTTGTGGTACGCAGCCATTGATTTCTTCCATAGTCTGGCTAGTTTTGTGCCTATTTAAATAACAACCAACCATTGTTATGCAGTGTGATCTGAATATTAGCGGTATAATTTCCTCTTTTAACCAAGGGCTGTATCTTCCTCGAATCTCCAGAAAATCTTTGTATGCATGTAAATACACATCCTCGTCATGTGTTACTATGTTTCTATGCGTTCTTGCGTTGAGTTCAGTGATATTGGTATCATGACATTCCACATACTCATATTTCGTCGTGAAATCGCCGACTGGAGTATCATCACCCAGTCTCAAGTAGGCCTACTCGGGAGTAAATCTCGATATATTTTTTTTTTGGTATATTAATGACAGTTTAATAAAATCGCACAGTGATTAAATCGCACTGTCCTACAATAGATGCCCACTTTTAATCCATAACCTGACATCCTGTTACCAATTTCCGTAGGAGATATTGTCAGTGTGTTACCTTGTTCTCAAGATCTCATTAAACCTTTTGAGTTTCCCAGTGATGGAATCACAAAACAGACACCAATTCTGTGTAGGTTCACTAGGTGCTGCTGACTTAGGTGTATTGGGGTATTTCCTTTCGGACAAGCCCATAGGCCAGCATGATGTTGGTAGAGATAAGCCCATTTGTCGATTATTTTTTAGTGAGTTTAGGTGCAGGCGGTGACGACAACGTCGCTGTGGGCACCACTGTTGCCTGTGCTTATAATTGATCTCTCGCACTTGATCGTGTAATAGAACTCCAATTAGGATTCCTATGGTCGTTGACAGAAGCTTCACTGTGGATTTATATCTGCATGTGAGTTTTTATGCAGGGAGCGCTGAGAGCGCAATCGACAACATCGAGAAGTCATAGCATAATTCTGCCACACCACGTACGATCAAGAAGGATTTTGATCAGATTATGAAATTGACGCAGATTATGAATCTTCTGGGCTAAAAGCTATTTTTGCACTATCGTTTGTTCTGTTTAAAGCTTTTTCAAAATACGTTGTAATTAGTCACCGGTCGTTTTGAGATACCCCTCTATCTCTTTAGCTTGATATAGTTTGTTGACGCTGGTCAGTGTGTCCCACGCGGCCGGGCTCTGATTCTCTTGCTGTTTCTCGAGGTCCGTCAGTTTTTCTTGAAGCCTCCTTTGTTGAGCAGTACCGATTTCGTACTGTTTGGCTGATACCTCTGGGACGGGTTTGAGAAACACCTAAGCAACTTCAGGCTCAAACACCTGCTGACCCACTTTATCTTCGATATCTTTTTGACGTAACGCTGTCATTTGCTCGACAAAATTTCCTCACGTTGACGTTTACTTGTGATCTTTTCAAACGACATGGTATTATACTATCGACGACAGATAATTTTAAAAGCCTTTTTGATATCATTCAGGCACAGTTTCAGCATCACGGTGAAACGTCAGGAAACATTGCTTATAACCGGACGTCGCGGTATAGTAATCTTATCTGCGAAGAGCATTTCCAACCGCATGATAAAAGTGGTCAGAAATCACTGTCACATCAATGGATGTTATCGATTTGCTGCTCACTTCCAATGCATCCTCCATTTCAAAGATCCCCATTTCATGCTAGTCACAGTCTATCATTTACGAGGATAAGATAGACAGTTTACTATCTAAGCGTTAAAGCATCCGCAGGCCTAAGAACTAAAATCGGTGGGAAACAAAATCACATGCATGCGCAATAACTTTGAAAAGTGCATGTCGTTCTCGATAAGACCTTTTCAATATATTCATTCGTTTTCGTTTATATCATCTCTAGATGAACTCGATAGAAACTGTCCGGTCTTGATCCATGTCGGCGAAACTAATCCAGAAAAAAATATATCTACTCAAACAAGAGTATCATTACGAGTACATCAATATCTGCTCACGTTGTGAGGAACCTTCTCTTTCATTCGTCACTCTACCTAGAACAACTTCACCGACGACGAATACGACAAAGCACTCGCGGTCTGGAAAACCGTTGGTTGTCAGACTCCTGGCGATTACCACGATGTGTATCTGAAAACAGACGTGCTGTTACTCGCATACGTGTTTAAAAATTTCAGAGATACCTGCCAGAAACACTATTATCTAGATTCTCTGTGGAACTATTTATCACCCGGTATATCATGGGACGTTCGACTTAAAACAGGTTAGCTGCAACTCACAGACCCAGACATGTTAATGCTTACAGAACAGATGGTGCGAGTGAGAATTTCCGTTGTCACCTACAACATGCCAGCATCAATAACAAACTACATGTACAACATCAATCCCAATAAACCTTCCACATACATCCTTGTCTCGACGCCATCAATCTACACAGGTTCATTTTACTGAATATCGGGTGAATAGTTTATGTAGGAATGTGCTGACGGTTATATGTTGATGACATTGGCTATTTTCTTGAAGTCGACTTGACCTACCCACAACACTTGCATGATGGATACAACGATTATCCCTTCTGCGCTGAACAACTATTAATCTCCAATGAGATGCTTTCGCCGAGACAACTAGCATAAAAAGCATGTTTGGTCTTTAAGATACCAAGGTAAATATAAAAAAAACTTATACCCAACGTCATGAACAAGACTACCGTTTACAAGATCAGGCGCTGATAACACTTATCGTGCACTCAAGTTTAAGCAGGCTCCGTGGATGAAAAGTTACACTGACTTCAATACGTCTCAACGAACCAAAGTTAACACGAACTTAGACAAAGATTTCACCCAACTCTTGAACAAGAGCGTCTTTGGAAAGACCATCGGAAAACACCAGAAAACGCTGAAACATTGAAATCGTTAACGACTTGCAGCGACTTGATAAACTTCTTTTATCTGATGCCTTCATGCACAAGTAAATCGTTGACGAAGAGTTAATCAAAATCGAGTCCAGAAAAACCAAGCTTAAGCTGGATAAACCCATTTACGGTGGAGCCGCTGTACTCGATCTTTCTAAAATGCTTATGCTCGAGATCTATGATGGATATATCATGTCGATGTACGGATCTAGTCTGCTCATGACGGTTACCGATTCACTCATCTATGAGATGCAAATAGAAGATATTTTACCAAGATGTACGGAAATCGAACTAGTCTGCTCATGACGGTTACCGATTCACTCATCTATGAGATGCAAATAGAAGATATTTTACCAGGATGTACGAAAATCGAACTAGTCTGCTCATGACGGTTACCGATTCACTCATCTATGAGATGCAAATAAAAGATATTTTACCAGGATGTACGGAAATCGAACTAGTCTGCTCATGACGGTTACCGATTCACTCATCTATGAGATGCAAATAAAAGATATTTTACCAGGATGTACGGAAATCGAACTAGTCTGCTGATGACGGTTACCGATTCACTCATCTATGAGATGCAAATAGAAGATATTTTACCAGGATGTACGGAAATCGAACTAGTCTGCTGATGACGGTTACCGATTCACTCATCTATGAGATGCAAATAGAAGATATTTTACCAGGATGTACGGAAATCGAACTAGTCTGCTCATGACGGTTACCGATTCACTCATCTATGAGATGCAAATAGAAGATATTTTACCAGGATGTACGGAAATCGAACTAGTCTGCTGATGACGGTTACCGATTCACTCATCTATGAGATGCAAATAAAAGATATTTTACCAGGATATGTACGATCAACAAGAATACTCTGACCTCAGTGATTACACAAAGGATAACCAGTTTTACTGTGCAGATAATAAAAAGATGCTTGGAAAGTTCAAGGACGAAACCAATGGTGATCTCATAGTCGAATTCATCGCACCAAGATCAAAGATGTACTGTTTCACAACAAACACTGGCGACTGAGTGACTAACCATGAATAATGGTAACAAAACACCCCCACTTTTTCTGCCACTGAGTGACCCCCCTCCCAAGTGGCTCTACTCTAACATACTATTAAGGCGGGCAGAGATTAAGGAACAATCTATTCAGAAATTAACATGATAACTAGATATAACTGGTGCATTACATATGAATTTTGTTTCTGTCAGGCTTTTAAAAATGTTCAGTTTCTTGGCAGCATGTGATATGTTAATTCATATCTAGAGAATAGCTTGTATTTTGTATGATTTTTAAAAAATGTCATACACATCAGCGAAAATAGATCTGTTGAACTGGCAACTCTTAACCGTGTTTATTTGCTGCAGAGTTATTTCCCTTGAATGCGATAGCATATCTAGTTTTTTCCTTGTCAAATTGACAATCTAACACTGTTCTATATGACAGTGTGTGACATGTATCCTTTGTAGGATAGAAAGTATATTTATTTCACAAAACATTAGAATTGAGGTCTATGGAAAAAACAATTGGTACCGTAATACCTCATTAACAAATTTAAACTGAAAATAACCTTCTAAAACTTCAGAATGTTTACAGCATTCAGTTCCAGCCTTGGGATGTCGCGAAATGGAATCTACTTTGTTTTACCTGGTTTGTAAACTATTTTGAAACTGTACGCTTGTAATCTTAATCGTCATCTCTCGATTCTTGCAGACGCTCATGGTTCTGGATTGTTGAAAATGATTTCCAGGGGCTTGTGGTCATTGATCAACTCTTTCCTTATAGTTGATTTTGTTTGGTTAAAGGAGACTAGAAATGAAATTTTTTTATAAATGTAATTCTTTACAAATTCTAATTCGAATATAATATTTAAAAAAATAATATCGTGTGCGGATATTGATTATATTGCGAAGAAGATACAATGATTCCGTAAATTGCCGAGTATTTCCGAGTTTTAATGAGACGACAGATCACGTGGTCTCGTGACGTCACACTAGCCAGTCCTCGTATACAAACAGAAGGTATCACGGTACCAGTTGTTTTTCCATAAACCTCAATGCTAATATTTGGAGAGATAAATATATTTTCTATCCTAATTTAGCGTGCATCTCACACACTGTTATAGAGAACAATGTTAGATTGTCAATTTGATGATGACAAAACCAGGTACTCCATTGCATTTAAGAGAGATAACTCTGCTGGAACTAGACAGGGGTATGAGTTATCTAGTCACAACATACCTATTTTCAGTCATGTGTATCACATTTTCAAAAAATCATAAAAAATACAAAATATGATCTATATAGGAATTAGCATAAATTCACATGTTGCCAAGAGGCTAAACTTTTTTTAAGCCTAACAGAAAGCACAACTCTTACATAATCCACCAATCATAGCTTGTGTTGTTCTTTATTTCTACACCTTAAGCACCTCCCACCTGGACTTGCGCAATTGGTACCGTTATACCAGAAACATAGCAAGCGAGAAAGACCATTGATAACTGTTTTCATCAAAAGTAATTTTTCACACACACAAAAAAACAACACTCCACAAATAAATCTGCGAAGAGGAAATCATACGTAATTAATTTCAACATAAAGAGGCTTCCTTTCTATGATTCAATTACATTGTATTTAACATGCATGCTACAGCTAGCGTATGACAAATCTGTAAGTATATACATGCTTCGTTAAAATAGATTACGTACTGTACTGGTCAGTGCTGAAAGAAATGCTTTAAGCACAGGCTGATGATTTAAATAAACTTACTAGCCCTGACTGAAATTCCACAAACCCGAACAGTTCATATATGTTAACTTTCAAGCTGGGAGAAGAAAGAAAGAAAATAAATTCCAATTTTGGAGGTATTTCCTCCCTATGTCGTAATATCTCTCTTGATTTTTCGCAGTTAACTCCCGATTATTTCAATATGTCTCTCAATTTTCATTTCTCAGAAGAATAAAATCCATATATAATTGTTTTTATCAAGTGTGCAGTCTACAGATGTCATATTCTATTTTATCACTTGTGAATATTGTAGTGAAGAAATAATTAATATCACATGACAGTTTTTGTCTTCAGTAAATAGTTTAAGATTAAACATTATTCACGTAAATTTCAGAATGTTTAACTACTACAGAAGTACTTCTTGTATAAAAAAAAAATTGTCACAAATTAGTTTAAAATTCATGAATTATCACAATGAAGGCTGCGTAATTTTCTCTGCAAATAAAATCTCCATTTCCGCCCCCCCCCCCCCCCAAAAAAAAAAAACACTCGGCCAGTTAACACCTGACATTCCTCTACCATATATGTAAAGTTTCATTACCATGATTAAATTAAAAGAAGAAATAAAAAAAATACGACGCAGTTTATGTGCCCCTAAAAAACTAATTCAAAATAAATATTTAATTCAGTAAAAAGTGTTACATATCTTAACACTTAAACTAAAGGAAATAGGGTGGGATATAAAATGTGGGAAAACAATGGCCACATACATGTACGGTAACGTTTGACTGCAGATTTGAACTCTTAAAATGAAGTCTTTGGCCTCGAAGTTACAACAAAATTCGGCATCGTATATTTGCCAATGAATTTCTGATGCTTACATACGCTCTCTGGCACAAGGTTTCTTTGAATTATGTCAGAGGGCCAGTCCATTTCACAAGATAAGTGCAGTGATAAGGAATAATTGTTAATGTGTTAAACTGTCATTATGTTTAACTGTCATTATGTTTGTGTACTTAATTCTAACCTCTAACTATTATGCAGACCAGAATATGAAAAAAAAAGGTCTTGCCCTGGGGGATAATAAGGCGTATCACAGAGAGTAATTGCACATTGGGGCAAATGGGCGGGTCAATAGTCCCCTCCCCAATTTCTACTGTCAGCCAGTTAATGTGAAACTTTGATTTTATATCGGATCTCTTTTCTTTTAATCGCTGCTATTTAAACTGCCCAAGGGACATTTTTATATCAGTTCCAATCACTACAGATTTCCGTTTATACATTTTACGTGTAATAGTCATAGACTGAAAGGTCGTGTTTTTTTAAATAATTTTTTTAATATTTTTTTAAAATTACTTAAATTGTTTTTCTCCAAAAACGATAGTTCAAGGGATGATAATCTTATTATTATTATTATTATTATTATTATTATTATTATTATTATTATTATTATTATTATTTTTAGCAAGCTTCCATTTGATTAAAGTCAGATCTCAATTACACATAGGACAGTGGTGACTTTATTTAGATGGTAATATTGAAGAAGAAAAAAACATTTACTCATTTCATCAGCACGATCAGGTGTCGGGCTGTCATATTTTTTATTAGCACTTACTCGGCCTTCTGCCTATTTTCGTAACTCGTACATTTGACACTCTTTACCAGGATTTAAAATATACAATGGTATGTCTGGAACAGTTTCAACTTATAGTCTAGGCTTAGCATTCGTGTATCCTAGAGGTTCTGTTTTTTAGGATCCCTCTGGTAACATTCCTTTGAGAAATGTAATGAGCACAGAGTGCTATATGGTGTTGCTTTGAAATCAACTCGCTTGCAATAATGTATCCATACTTTTTTTATGCCTTTATCTTTCGGAAAAGAAAAAAAATGAGCTCCACAGCCTTTTCTATGTATGCTATTACACCCGTAAGCAACGCAAAACGGCATGGTACTCTATATGAAATGAACCTTGCAACTGTAGGTCTGGATGCTGGAGTATCTAGTATGACGTCACTTTCCGAAAGTAACCGAATAGGCGCGGAAAATATGCATACGAGGTCACGGAAACTCAGCGCCTTTGAAGATATGCCAATATCTCAATATTGGCAGTACGGTCGCACACGACGCTTCAGAATCATGTTTTTCTCTGCAGTGTATTTAATATTATTGTATATTTCCGCTGGTTTCTAGTCTCCTTTAAGGCTTGAAGAGGTGCTTTTGGCTGGGAACAGTTTGTGATAAATTGTCATAGTTTCTCAAGCCTAGAAAACTGCGTACTTCTAATATGCTTGAACGAATGCAGCAGGCGAAATATAAATAAAATTATATTATATAATTTCAAATGAGGAGAATAACTATATTTCATAATTTCACTACCGCATGTACTACATTACATTTGTTGATTTTATAATACTATGCAATTCCTTTTTGACTAGTCATAAACCCATGTATGTGGAATTTAAAACCATATCCATTTAAAATGACAGGAAATCTAATTCAAACTGAACGCTGAGATCAGTTTTCAACGACTGTGAAAATCTAAATTGCGATTAGATGGCACGGCTGATTCAGTTTATTTATAAACCCGATGTGCTTGGACTCACAGGCCAGATCATGCTCGGAAATGCGGGGGATGCCTAGTATTGGGTGGAACCGCCCTCCACCCCCATCCAACAAAATGTCGAAATTCTCAACTTAAAGAAAAAAGGCGAAAGGACGGAAAACATTAGCCAAAACTAATCAACCATGTCACGTTGATTGTTGTTCCAAAAGATACGTTTAATTCCAAATAGGGTGTTTGCGGTGGAGAAGAAGTCTCAGCTTCCTTCAAGCCCTCAGATGTAATGGCGTCCCCAGCAGGCTTCCCAATTAATCAGTATAAGATTTATGTCCAGTACATCAGTAATCTCGGTCCTTTAATTTTCCACGTCACTGCGTTTCTTGCCGATTCCTTTGAATTTTCGACCATGTATTCTCACCAAATGGCGCACATTGTGACTCAATTGACGATGTACACTTTATACATGTGAGACATGAGTCATATTTCATTGGATTTGCATTCTTTCATTTAGCTTAAGTAGTTGTCATAGCTCATTCTGAAATGAGAAAAGGAAGAAAAAAAACCTATAAAAAAAAAACCATATAGCTAACAGCGTTGCGAACGCCAGAGACACCCGCTATACATGTGGCGATAAATAAATAGAAAGTGTGCTGGAACACTAACTTCGACACGCTCTATTAAAGTGTGGTCATGCTGAGATGTGCAATCAAAAAACGCAAAAACTAAGTCCAACATTTTCATATAATTATTGTCGAAAGTAAAAAGAAAATTGTAAACCACCTGTCGAATAATCCTTACTACATCCGATAGTAACAAAATTATAAATGGACTGGATGAAAAGTAGCAAAGTTTTCATCATGATTTGGAGAGGCGAAGTAAATGTCAGTTCAACGCAAAACTTACCACTAACGGCACTTGTAATGATTAAGAGTTATTGCCCTTTGCCAATTTAAGCTAGATAGAAAAGACAGTTTTCATCTTTTAGGAGGTTTGGATTTGTGGTGTAGTAGGGCTTGCGTTCATAATGTGATCGGGGAACGTATTCAAAGAAGAAGCAAGCAGAATATAAAGCCAGTGCAACGAAATAACGCTTAATGGATTGTGTTTCGTTTTCATGAAACAATCTTTGAGCAAATTGGACAAATAATGATTTATTGGCACGTGTATATCTCATTAATGGTAAAACTAATTCAACTTGCATGAAACAATATTAAAATCATTTCTACACCAAAGACGAACCGTGGAGTGTGTAATTATATTGGTATGTGGAGTGTGTAATTATATTGGTGTGTGGAATGTGTAATTATATTGGTCTGTGGAGTGTGTAATTATATTGGTATGTGGAGTGTGTAATTATATTGGTATGTGGAGTGTGTAATTATATTGGTGTGTGGAATGTGTAATTATATTGGTCTGTGGAGTGTGTGATTATATTGGTATGTGGAGTGTGTGATTATATTGGTATGTGGAGTGTGTAATTATATTGATCTGTGAGGAAAGAGATATTCAGCATGAAGCATGAAATTAACATATACAGTACTGTCATAAACTGTGAAGAAATTGTTAAACTGTTAGGAACTGACACTATCATCTGTAATTCGATTTACATGTTAAAGAAACATGTTAAACTCTTCTGAGTTCGTTTTTAGGCAGCTACGTGTCTTAAACTGTTTTGGTCATAAGCTAACTAGGCGGAACAAACCGATAATCTTATGTACACGTATCCTCGCAAATTTCAATGTATGTCCCAATACTGGCATTTCCGCCAATTTCAATGTATGTCCCAATACTGGCATTTCCGCCAATTTCAATGTATGTCCCAATACTGGCATTTCCGCCAATTTCAATGTATGTCCCAATACTGGCATTTCCGCAAAACTTGAAGAAAGACAAAAAATACAAACGCATAATCGGAGATTTGTGAATGATGATTTTAGAAGCAGCTATCATACACTTTCAGTTATGTCATAACGACCAACTTGAAAGTTGCCCAGACTTTGGGATATGGTTATATAATCTCTCATATATAATCTCTCTGCACGCCCCAAATGTTTGAACGATTTAATAAACTTTAAAGACAATAAATGATTTTAGATATTCAAATATTTTAGATGTCGCAAGAAATAAAACCTCAAACGTTGGCAATAAAATTCCCAATCATTTATATATGGATCTGCCAATGAGCTACCGAACAACTTTAGAGAGCAATCAAACTTTAAATCATTTATAGTTTTAATTATATCATAGAATGGTAAAGACTGTAAAAGTAATTTCATTAAATAATACCTTCCACCATACCCACCTTCCATTATGACAGCTCATGTTTTATATTAGTGTTTTGTTGATCTGCCTTGCTTTATGTAATAATCCAGTGCCTACTGATATCTTCTTTCTTTTTAAGGCGTGAACTCGCATCATGCTTTTTTTCTTTAAGTCCTAAGGTGATGCTTCTGCATTTACTTTAAAATTTAAATTCTGAATAACAATTTTTTATACATAATTCTGAATTGTTGATTGTAATTTATCATAGATAATAATTTTCATTTGTACTCGCTGACACTTCAAATTCGTTATTGCTCATGTCCCAAGTCACACGTTGGTGTTGAAAGTTGGCGGCTTTCGGAAGATGAGTCCATGTTTTTTTCTTCCTTTCATGAGTTAATTATATCACATGATAGTTTAGAATACAAATTTCTTTATGACCTAGAAATGTTGGAGAAATATTCAATTATTTTCTTTGATGTGAGATGGGGTAAGGAGCAAAAATATAATTTCTTTGTATGAATTAAGACAAATTTTCCACGACAGACCAAAACATTTGGCTGATTCTATTAATACCCCTCTGGATCGGCAACCTTGCCAATCATGCCATCTTTCCATTGCAGTAGTTGTGTCCTCTTAAGATAGGCATTGCTGTATACAGTGAAAACTAGTTTGTCTTTCTTGTCCCTAATTACTATAGGCATACAAATCAAACTTGCGTCACTCTTTCTTGTCCCTACTATAATTTCTTTATTACTATAGGCATACAAATCAAACTTGCATCACTCTTTCTTGTCCCTACTATAATTCCTTTATTACTATAGGCATACAAATCAAACTTGCGTCACACTTTCTTGTCCCTACTATAATTCCTTTATTACTATAGACATACAAATCAAACTTGCGTCACACTTTCTTGTCCCTACTATAATTCCTTTATTACTATAGACATACAAATCAAACTTGCGTCACACTTTCTTTCCCATGCAATAATTTCATGTTATTACCCCTATTAACATCAAACCTTTCCCAGTAGTTTTTTGTCCATTGAAAAATGTATATTTGCTTAATACAGGGTTAGAGATCAATGATAAACAAGATAACTTTAATCAACAGGTATATTTTGTCTTGCTGATGATTGGTTTCTTTTACTACTGACAGCATAAGGCACATGCTCATATAATAAACTGTTCTTTTAATTCCGCAGAGACTTTTTTTTCTGTAGTAAAATTTGTTTATTTGAGAATGCTTACGCAATCATATAACTTTCATACATTACAAATACCACGGAAATCCAGCCCTCCCAAATGACACTTTTAACTTGAAAAAGTATTTGCTGCCTAGGCGTAAGGCACGTTCTATGTGGATGTGCCACGAAAAAAGGTGGAAGGGTGTATGTGTCTTGTGACTGGGGAAGTATTCTCGAAGAAAATCGGTTTCTTCATTAAATACTCTTCCCAATCATACTACCTTGACCAGCGCCGGTACAAGGCATTTTGGTGCCCTAAGCGAGATCAGATATCTGGCGCCCCATTCCACTCACGCCCTCCCCCACCCGCCCATCATGAAATAAACCCTTAGCCCAGCACCCTAGGCGATTGCCTAGTTCGCCTAGCGGAAGCGCCGGCCCTGCCTTACACAACTTCTAGAGAAACAGACTGGAGAAGAATCTGCCTGTCGGGGGCAACTCCAAATATGTGAAATCCCCCCGCCCCGCAAATCCAGCTTAAGTCGTGAAGCCGCGTGTTATGAAGCTTCCGGCAAACTGGAAAGGTGACTGGTTGTGCCACGGATATAGGTCAAACCAGGCCGAGCTGAGCCGTTCGGATTGAAAGATCTCTTAGATACAAGCTCGGGAATGTGGATTCCGATCTCCATCTCATGGGTTTGAATAATGTCATAACCATTCCGGTGAAACGGTATGCTCATGGCAACTACTCTAACCTAATGAAATGCGTAATATATTTATTTCAGCTGGGGTTATTTCTCGATATGCAGAGGAAAAAAACAACACTTTACCCAGAACGAAAGAGTTTGTGCTTTTTCAAGGTCAAAAAAATGTGATCTACCCCGACGCAGATGTTCTGTCATTTTTAAGATACCTCTTCTGAGCTCGTACTGGTCTTGTAGGTGGCATAGAGCTGAAGTGTCCAGAACACACAGAGTTTTCATTTTTAAAAATCTGATTATATATTGACGGGAGCCTATTCTTCAATATGCATTAGGGTGCGGTCATGAATGAAAAACTGACCCGTCTTGTCTGAACTGTACGTCATTCGGGTCCACTTGAAAGTGTATTTATTTCACTAATTCTATCAGCCTTCATTGATGCCCTTGAAAGTGGTTAAAATTGTATTTTGTTTAACCATGCAAGTGCTCATGATCGGTTCAACTTTGGGCACAGATCCAATGTTTCTGGTCGTGTATAATCGACGTTAGAGAGAAGGTGCAATAAGCCTTTGTTTTGTCTTCCATAATGACGAAAGGTGTAAGCGACCTTGGAGAGGTAACATTTTATCGTACTCGGTGCTAACTTTCTTTCTTCGAAGAGCCATAGGAGGAAAATAGCTATGTGAAGTATAAATTCCTGTAGCGGTCTGATGTATACTTTTTATCACCACTAGACAATTTCCCATTTGCCTTATGGTTTCAGAGTGGATGGCCTTTCTTGCTTGAGCGATTCTTTCCACGAATGGTTGTGAGAACTGTTTATGTTTGAAGGCCTGTTTAATATGAACCAAACGTGCAAGCTCAATAACTTTGTCGTGGTTATTTGAGCAGATGAGGAAAACTACATTCCGGGGAATTTCCATTGCGAGATTGATGAGGTCGTTGATCAACTTCTCCCATTACACAGGAGGAATGAGTAGGAGGCGACATTCTGATTACCTTGCTTTCTTTACTACCTTTGAAGTCATAGGTGTTGGAGTGTAAGCGTATCAGTTCAGTTCGTTCCAATCAATGGATAGTGCATCGACTGTCTAGGCTTTTGGATCAGAGACTGGTGAGACACAATTTGGGAGTTTGGTATTCTTCATTGTCGCAAAAGATCCACTAATGGTCAGTCCATTCGGGCACATATCTCTGAAAGTCAGGGGGTGGAGACACCATTCCGTCTGTGTTTGTTGATTTTCCTAGACAAGTAACTCCTAATAAATTGGACGTCCCGGAATATGACGAACCTGGACGTAGAGTTGTTGTTGATGACACCACGTTATAACATCCCGCATCAGGATGCAAAGGTCTGGGGACTTGGGTTCTGCGTTGCCGTTTGAAATATGTCACCACTGTTGACTTGTCGGAAACAATGAGGACTCCCTTCCTTTCCATTTAAATAATACTGCCACCAGCATGAGACTTTTCAAATGGCTTTCATCTCTAGTATTTTGATATGTCAATGCCGTTCCTAGATAGGCCATAATATAGTAGTCTCCCGAAAAGACGGTAGTAAGTGTGTCCCCCAAACGTCTATACTTGCAATCGTATAGACTGCGATTTCTGGCGGTTGTACGTGCGAAGGTATAGTCGTATTAAACTCTTTACCTAGATATGAACAAATTGTTGAGATGTTACTAGGTCGGATTTGTCCTGGTTGAGAAGAAAAGTCCAGATTGCTAGGCAGTGTAACAAGGATTGTCACGTCGTTCTAAGATGTAACTCACTTGTTGCCACATTACTTGGGTCATCAGACGAGTGAAGACCAAGAAATTGATGTTGAAGCCAAATGGATTAGCTCTGAATTGGTATACGATGTCGTTGTGTGCGAATAGCAGGAAACTTATGGAAGACTTGTGAATAGGAAAGTAAATGTCTTTTCCCTCTTGGACGGCATTAAAAATGCCTGATTGGCGTTTCCATCGAGAACAGTGAGCGCGAATGAAGTGATTGAGGGCGCTTAGGAATATGACAGGTCGCTGAGTACTGTGTGCCTTTGGATCAAGAAAAGTCTGAAATCAAACCTCAGAGAATTTATATTTCGATTTATTTCCACTGCCCTTTTCTCCAGAAAGTAGTTCATTGCTGCAAGGTGTTGGCTTGAAATGTTCCTGTTGTGACGTTTGTAGCTGATGGGACTCTAGACAGACGATGGGGGTGTTGAAAGTGACAGTCCCTCGTAGACCACTTGCCGGATCCATTGCTTGTCGTCGCAATCATTCTTCCATTCAACAGCAAAGAACTGAAGCATTCCTCCTACATGTATATGTGGTAAGGGTGGAGTGGAGATATCATTTTGTGAGAGATGGAGGCGGTCGTGTAAATAAACGTTGGCGCAACCGATCACATTCTGCCAATTGTAAATTTGTAGATGCCGTTATCGCATTGGCCAAGGTGTGTTGAGTAGCACTGTTCAATTATCGGGCAATTCTGGAGAATGACTCCCACGCATGTCCTGTGGAATTCTGGTTGCGTAAAGATAAGCATTTGTTTTGCCGGCAGGAAGATAGCCATATATACCAGGTCCAACAGCCCAAGGCTACAATATTGCGTACAACTGTTGAGCGTCTTTAAAAGATGTATGATCTATACGTATGCAGTAGGCTTTTGTCATCCGCAATGCTACTATATCACGGTCAACTGCTGGGGTGTCCAAATGAAATACTGGTAAATGGCAATTTTAGCTGAAGAAATTTGGATGGAAGCGCTTTGGTTGGAAAGATGGTTGATTCTTCTATATTGTAATTGATGTTGTAGAAAGCTCAAATTGTCTGTAAACCCGTCAGAGTGTGTAAGCAATCTGAAGTTGGATTCTTCCTTTTTAGTCATATCAACTGATGGTGGAGTTCTGGTCCAAGTAGCTGATGGAGTGGGGAGAACAGATTTTCAGAGTAAAAGGCAGAAAACTTATTTGATCAGCTCAGAATGCTGAATCTTTCTGCAACATTGCACAAGTCAACGAGCGATAAAGGAACTTGAGACCGAACAATGTCGTCTTTGCTTACACGAGATGTAGCTACAATATCTTATGTTGACCAATAAATAGCTGGCAAAGAGTGTCGAGGTCTGCTGCTCACGCATGGAGTGACCTGAATTTGAGTCTGAACGTGGCTGCTGATCTGAGAGTCCATTCTAATGGCAAATAGTGAGAAAAATGCGATTGACATTAGAATTTGAAGCACTAGCTTTGACATTGCAAACATAGGTGTCTTACAACAGTATGTGGCTTAGACTGGTCTCCATAATTGCCTGAATGGACCAGGATAGACTGGTTTCCATAATTGTCTGAATGGACCAGGTTAGACAGGTCTCCATAATTGCCTAAATAGACCAGGTTAGACTGGTCTCCATAACTGCCTGAATGGACCAGGTTCAATATATTGGACATATTGTCTTCTGTCTACCATGTAGCTAAACCTTATGTTTTACTTGGAAATTAGTGATGGCAGACGATCATAAAGCCAGTATAATATAATTTACTATAGCACCTGAAAATTGGTTTTAATGACAGACAGTACAGGTAAAATCATTGAAGCCTGGGGTCTGGATGCTAAGTATTGGTACACAAAACTCACCTGCATGTATATCCTGCTGTAGTGAAATTATACATATATTAAGTTTTCTATAAGCACTCATCTTCACTAACCAAGGTTCCGATATGATAACCCTATCTAAATCCTGGCAGATCGAAGATGTACTGGTGTTTTATCCTAGTGATATCTATAGTTTTTCGTGAGTTGCCTCCCTTAGTGTGTAATGCTAACTAATCAGTTGCATTGTGCATTGTACATTGGCCAAAAATGGTGGGGGCAATTGACATAAAAAGGATGCTTTGTAAGTTTTAACATGGAAAGTATGATAATGTACCACAGGGAAGCCATTATATGTGTATTTGAGTGAAAAGAATTGGAGCAAACATGGACAGGCACTGGAAAATTGCTTATTTATGAGTCAATTCAAGTGCTCCAATTATGTTGTTCAAATCTGAACACTGTTCATGCATGCTCAAGTGTTCAAATTTGACCAACTTAATTTTGATTTGCCGCATCCAATGAAATTCACAAACCTGAATCACACAAATATCTACTCGATACAAAAAGTTGTAGATAGGTTATCACATAGGGACCTTGTCTAGCGAAGATGTTAAGGACTAGAGACCTGCATGCACATAAAACATAATTATAGCTGCAACTAAATATGAATTTTCATTTGCATGTATTTAAAGACCATTAAATGTATGAAGATGACTGTTAGAAAATCATAAGGTAGACGCAGGAAAAGTTGGAAATACAGAGGCAATATTCCTTAGAAGTAAAGAACTCCTCCAACTTGTGATGTACATTCTCCAAAAGCTGATTCTGTGGTGAGAGCATGTCTGAGATAATCATGACATTTTACTACAACTCCCAATACCAATGGGAGATCACTCTGCCCGACAGTCACCTTGGTGGGTAGGTACTGGCTAAAGGTTATATCTGGGAGGGCTGGATTTGTGAAGTAGGATAGTTCTTCTATGGAGTTATGAATGATAACATATTTAAAGAAGAAATATGAACAGAAATCTAATTTAATGACATATTTTGATATAGGATTATAAAACTCGCCACATTACACTAGTATGAAGGAAGCATATTGTTGCCAATGATGAATTATGTATTTTTGCATGCAGACAAAGAAATGATCATATGTTCAAGTTCATTAATTTATTTTTATAAATACATCTTTACACACACACTATATAAAAATAAACATTAAATATAAATTCTGACAATTAAATAAAATTCAATATGACATGAAAGAAGATGAGTATCATGTGGTGATAACTAATGTGAGATAGTGGATTGAAATGTTTTTAAATACAAATGTAACTTAGTTTGAAAAAATGATAAGATGTTTTCTGCCCTTGATGTTACTAAAAGAAATCAATTCTTTAAAGCAAACTGCATACCTTAAACCTACAATATATATTTATGCAACTAGATTTGTATTTTCAAAACACAACTGCCCCCACTGCATACCAGAAGAGTACAAGTATAAAACATCCACAACCCCACCTCAAAAGAAAACGAAAATGGCCTATATTTGTCTATAACTTTTATCAGATCTAATAATGCATACAAACTTAACAAATTTCAGTTACCTACTTCTAATTATGCATATAAACACACATACCTAACAGTTCAATTGTCTAATTCATGTGGTTTTGTGATGATTATGCTTTTTGTTTATGTCCAAAATATGTGGTTAAATGTGTAAAGAATTGAAAAACTGTTGTCAGTACTTTAAGATACTGTCAGGTATCTGTTATAAAACTAGACTCAACTCCAAATCTTACTGAAAACTATTCTGACCAATCACATTGCGGCATTTATAAATATGATTTTGAGTACCAGTAATTAAACAAACTTCTGAGTAACATGCTATGACTGAGTGGTCAGATCTGCTATATGTGCAAACAAATATGCAACAACAAAAAAATTGTCTCCCTTGAGTAGTCTTCGCTTTTTATTGCAAGGTCTATTTGTCCAAATAGTCAGAATGTTCAATTAATTAAAAATGTGTATGACCTTGCAACATTGCTGTAATGGTCTAAAAATTTAATTAGATCATCGACTCAAGACCATGATAGTGTAAATATTATGACTTAAAGGTAAAATATTATGACTTCAAGGTAAAATATTATGATTTTCAATGAAATCATTATTATGTTATTATGCTGAGGTGGTTTCACAATGGATGCATAGCTGTATGGACTTGTGTACATACACCAATGAAGTACTATGTCTCCTTCTGCTACAGCAGTTGGGGCATAAAAACAAAGAATTCTGAACTACTCTTAATTCATTACTTTTTGTGGGTTTCCAATTTCATTACATTTTGCGATTTTTTAAAACAATGAATTCAAGCCTTCAACAAACAATACTCTTTCTGTAGCACGATAGAACTCCTTTAGAAATCTATAAATTAAAATGGAAGAAACTTCGCTGGTTGTTTCTGGCAAAACCATGAGAAATGACACCTAATGAAATAAATGAAATATGTAAAACACCAGATGCGAAAATAAGGAGATAAGAAAGTTTTGTTCACATTTAAACTATTCTCAGTATTGTCTGAACATCTTTGGTACTGACTTATAGTTAGGAAGGTAAAATATTTCCATAACTCTTCAATGGACATAGGGTGCTATTCTCCCCATCAGTAGTTCTTATAGTTTTCCTAAGTCTGACTTGTTCAAATAAAGAAAATTACTTTGTTACAGTAACATCAGTTTTCACAAATTTAGTTAAACTCAGCAGATTTTCAATGTGTAATTTCAAAGATTTTCTCATTTCCAATTGAAATACTGTGTAGCAAAGTTTTTATAATGCAAGTAATACTGTAGTGACATATGAATTTATATTTACCACTGAATTAAGAAATAAATGATATGCTTTTAAAATATGTAATTAAGACAAAGATTTGGTGGCATTAGATATAGGTATGATCTTAGTCGACACAAAATAACTAGGATGGATTTTACCAAACAGAAAACCTAAGGATATTTAATTGAAGCTCATGCAGTTTTCTACAGTTTAATCCGAGTTTATATATAGTTTATTCCACAATTTTCTGTATTTATGTTGATTTGTAAGCTGAACACTTCCACAAGAGTACGTTATACACATATCTACATAACCTACATAACAATCTCAACAATTCCCTAATTGGTCCTTAAAAGATGCTTTGTTTCCAAATTTCTGACTTTTTTTCTGATGACTGTACACATTATTCCTACCATAAAGAAAATGTATTGCCAGATTTAATTTTAGTCACAGGTAGCAGTAAATATCAAAAAAATGTTCAGTATCCAACTCACATAATCTAGAAAGCATAATTAAATAATGGCTACCTTTGCATGCTAATCACCTTCAAATTTACATCAAATTCAAATGTATGTACATCATTATTAAGAGTGTATATCTAACCATTGTGAAACATTGTATTATGTATCTAACCACTATGTCACATTATATTGTGTATCTAACCACTTTTTAACATTGTATTATGTAACAATGTATTGTGTATCTAATCACTGAATAACATTGTATTGTGTATCTAGCCACTGTGTAACATTATATTGTTGAGTAATACTGATCAGGTCATTTTCAAAGAAATAAAATTAGGTCATTCAACCATTGTTCAATGACTTGTTGGAGAGGTAATAATGACTGGGATTTCTGCCATAATGGGATGGAATAATGGTATGGTGTAGGAAAGGTGGTACTAGCAATAACATTTAGAGCCACCTTTCCCTCCACTTCACTACCAATCCTTTCCATTCCATTATAACCCAAATTCCTTTTGAAAAATATTCGGGAAACAAAAATCTTTTTCAGACTGACTGACCCAATTTTTGAAAGCATCTAATCAGAAACACACATAATGATGTTAGGTCTTGTAAGTACACTATACAGAAATGTCATGTTTAACCAAACACATCTATAGCAATTCTTAAGTGGAGATTTGAACTTGTCTTGGAAAAGAAATCATTATTACTGCAAAATCTGAATAACAAATAACATATGCTCTTATTACTTAATAGAGCGCAATCAATAAGTTCTTATTTTTTATGCACTTACATCCAGGATATAAGGGAAATTAAAAAAAAGGAGGGACAGCAAAAAGACCAATGTAAAAACCAGCTATGAAAAAAGTTGCATCAATCATTTAATCAGAAAAAGAACAATCGTGAAAGTTTCCTATCATTTCTATCATACACACACATTTAATTCTGTCACAAACAGCCCAATAGTCATGTATGCTTATTTTTATATCTTGTGAATTTATTACTTTGCATGCAGTATCCATTTTGTGGAAACCATGCTTGCTGTCAGCCATGTGTTTAAATAACCACTAAATAGTATCTTCTTCTTTGAAGAAAATAGGACAACTGTCCCAAACAAACAAAATAAAGTACTGAGAAAAATGTAATGTTTAGCCAAACCATGACGACTGATAGCCACAAAAACTAAACGAATTTATAACTGTTGTCTTTTTAAACTTTTCCCTTATTATCCAGATTTTACAGTATAAGAAAAAAATTTTCATAAAAAGTATGGAGTGGTGTTCCGTGGTGGTATCACTCTCTCATTGTCTGGAACTGCCTTAAATAGTTTGGCTTCACGATTGTCGGGATCAGCAAATGCAAGAACAGCTGCAATATTGCCACATCTGTAACAGTAATTCGGGGCTGACCAGACTGTGACGAGTTTCTCATCAAACATGTACTTGTAACCTGAAAGTAAAATCCATGACAAATAATTAGCATAAAGCTAAATGTTTCAAAAGAACCACAATACTGAGCTGAATAAGAGAAAACTTCTTTGTTCTTCTTAGTTCTATTCTAGTGTTGACACTCCCAAGCTCCACCCTTGGGGTGTGTATATCAAATCTAATAATTTCTCTTTGAGAGTAACAGAAAACATTTTCGAAAATAAACTTCATCAATCCAGATGTTATGCTGATGTAATGCATAGCATTATTTCTTTCCAAGAATTCATTCTGAATTTTTAAAACTTTATTTTCATCTTTCAGTCCTCAATAACTAGATAGTGTATAACTGGACTATATGTAGAAGCTTCAACCATTTCAATTAGCATTTAGCCAGACTATAAACAGGAAACATCAGCTACTTCAATTAACATGAAAAAAGGCTATATGTAGCTGCAGTCATCGCAATTAGCAAATAGCTGGGCAATATGTGGAAATTTCAGTCACTTTAATTGGCATATAGCCGGGTCTATATTTGTTAGCATCAGCTGCTTCAAATTTTGTTAATTTCAACTTTAACTAATATTATATCTGCTACTGCAAGTTCATCATTCCACAGATATATTACTTACAAACAGTTACAAGTGAAAATTTAGCATGGTTAACACTTTCACACAAAATAATTTGAGAACTATGCAACATAATTTTATGCTAACATTGGATATGGGGTTTATTATTTTAACAATTAACAACTTCCATATTTAGTCGGTATGATATAACATATTCTGGCTTGCAAGTTTATTTTGTTTATATCTGCACTCAAACAAAAAAAATTCTTTGAGAAGCTTGACTTTTCGATTAGTAACATAAGGTTTCTCTCAAAATTCAACTAATAACAACTCTAACAATGACAATAGAAATAATCATTGAATATTTGCAGACAGAGGCATGAGTGTAATCAGAGTTAGAATCATTTATTAATCAAGTTTTAAAATTTTTAATTTTTAATAAAGTTTTATTGGTATTTTCTAATCATACTTTTTTTTCCATTTCTTATATCGTTTAAAAGGAATCTGAATAATAGATGACAATAAGCATAAAACAGAAACATGCCATGGTCAGTTACAATACACGTAGATGATTGATTAATATAAATAAGCTACTTGAAAATCTAAATGTGATTGCAAAGGTAAAATGTAGGCACATTTTATTTATAATCTTTTGACACTATGGAAAGAAAGTGATCGAACAAGGAAAATTAATCAAATATGGAAGGCAGATATATCTAGTGGTACATATATTTCCTCGATAGAAGTTCCAAGGGTAATATCACCAATGGCAAAACCACTTCATCACCATGATGAAGATATCCAAATACACTCCAGCCCAGTTGACGTATGTTGTGGTGTTCCACAGGGATCTGTTCTTGTACCTGTTCTCTTCATTCTGTATACTCAGTCGCTCTCAAATGTCATAGATCATCACCCAGTGTCGCACCAATTATATGTTGATGACACCCAAATATACAAGTCTAGCCACCCAACTGAAGTTGATGCTACCATCCATGGAGTAGAGAAGTGCATTTCTGATGTGAAATCATGGATGACATGTAACAAGCTGCAGATGAATGATGATAAAACTGAGGCTATTCTGATCACAACACAAAGACTTTCTCATTCACATCCTTTACCTCAGACAATAAATATCAGCAACACCAAAATTAAATTCTCACAGTCAGTACGGAACCTAGGCGTTACTCTAGACAGTACTCTCACATTGCACCAACATGTCATGAACATATGCAAGGCTGCATATCTTGAATTGAGACGCATCAGTTCCATTCTTAAATATCTTTCAGTTGATGCCACTAAAACACTTGTGTGTTCATTAGTACTTTCAAGACTGAACTATTGTAACTCAATTCTGTCTGGTTCATCACAATATTTACTCCAGAAACTTCAAAAAGTTCAAAACACAGCTGCACGGATCATCTTTAGAGTACCTCAATCAGAGCACACCTCACCACTGCTCTGTACCCTACATTGGCTATCAATTCGATACAGAATCAAACACAAAATTTGTTCTCTGTGCTATGTTTCAATGACAGACTCCAGTCCAACATACCTATCCAGCCTCACCCATGTGTATACACCAGCTAGATCCTTACGCTCTTCTTCTGATAATCGTATACTCATTGTTCCCAAGGTGAAAACAAAGTCATATTGTTACGTATATTTGATTTGTCATTTATTTTTGTTTTAATTTTGTTTGTTTGTCAGATTCAAATTTAACATTTTAAGTTTATGATTCATTCATTGGGAGATGACCTATATTCTACAAATAAACACCAGAGGTTGACCTCATTTCTGACTTGGCTTCAGAGTTGTAAACAAGCTTTTAAAATGATTGGTTGATTCCAAGGAAATTATGGAGCTTTGTTATAAACATCTTTCTATTTTTAGTTCTTGAGAGTAAAAATAACTGATTCTCATCTGGGTCATACGGTGTGTACAAGATTTTTTGAACGTAAATTTGTTCTAAAGATTCTAGAAGATCATGTGACCCCTTCCTTGTTTATGTAAAAACAGGTATATAAATGATGTTTTAGAGCGAACTATTTAGTAGAAGTTGGGCTGTTAGAATATTAAGTTGTGTTGTTTTGAGTTATTTAAAATTGCCATGTACTGGAAATTATTTCAATTCGTTTGGATCAAGAGGATTTATTTTGCTATTTATCTGGAAAATAATTGTGCTCACTGAATTTCATAAGACCAGAACTGACTTCATTACGTGACATCATCTTCCATCTTGGATGCTTCACTAAGATTTGCACTGGAAATTATTAGGACATTTTATTACCAGGACTTTTGCAAATTCATTAGTGAATTATATTTTGAATTATTTCTGGATTAATTTTGGAATTGATTCTTAAAACCGTAAGTTTATTTTTCTTTTCTGGAAATTATTTGTGCTCAATAAATTGTTTATTAAGTTTTTACAAGCTTGTTATTTTCACTCTTTCTATGTTACTGTTTATTTGAGCCTAAGCACGTAACAATATGGACAATGTTCTTTTGCACACCAGGGCCCGGCAACGAATTGCCTATTGAAATTAGACATAAAGACATAGTGGTCCCTTTTAAGAGTGCTCTTAAGACTCACCTGTTTCAACTGCAGGGACAAACTTGGCGACCTAATCATGTTTTTTATCTTATATGTTTTCAGCATGTTTTTATGTTTTCCAATTTCATTGTTTTTGTCATTTGTTGTTCTGTAGTGCAGTCATATCATTATTGATGGTGTAAAGCGCTTAGAGCTTCGAAAGATTAGGCGCTATACAAAGTCCTCATTATTATTATTATTATTATTATTATTATATCAAGTTTTCTCACACATAAATTTAATAATCCCATTATCAAATATATAATACATTATTTTACATTTTACAAGAGTGGCTTAATTAAAAAAAACTAATCAGTTTATATTATGACCCTTAGCTAAATTATGTAATGATCTGTCTGGAACTCTGTTAATTTTAATCTGGGCCACTGTTACAAATTATTTCAAGGTAAATGGTTGTAAAAAATTAAACTTGTATCTTACCTTCATGGACCAGTTGATGTGCTCTGCAAATCAGCTTCAAACCATTTATGTGAACAAACTGTAAAAAAAAATAAAAAAATAAAAATGTAAGCAAATGGCCAGGAATAATGGCTATTTTAATTTTAATATAATTGTAATTTGAACGTCTATGAATTAAGTCTGCTTCCAAACAATTAACATATCTGTTAACATTAAAACAAAAGAACCAAACAATCTAGCTATAATGGCCCAGCTTTTAGAGTAGCAATAACAAACTGGTGTAAGCCAATGGACAACAGACCATCTCAGTTCTTCTGGTCTTTTACCTCTCAAGGTTAAAAAATTAAAGATTAATTTTCCCAAGTCAAACAAAAGTCAGAGCTGTTAAACTGGTACACAAACAAGAGGGGCCCAGAGTGGCCAAGTGGTCTAAATGACTCCGTTACGGATCACTGCCATCTCATCTCTGTTTGTGTGGGTTCAAGTCTCGGATTCAGCCAATGTGGGTATGTGAGAAAGCTTGCCAGTAGCTTCTTGTGGGTCAGTGGTTCTTACCAGGAGGTTTCCCGGGTTCTTCCTCCATCATTAATATTGGCTGCAATGTATAGCCTATCGTGTGCTGAAAATGGCGTTCAACACTACAACAACAACATAAACAAGAAATTAACAAGTCTCAAAACTATAAAGCTGTATACATTGTGGGTCAAACATTCTACAACCATGTCACTAAATATCAACAAAGTTGATAATGCTGCCTAACGTACATAATTATTGAGCTGTGCAAACATTTTTCTTAAAATTCAAAAAATAATTCTGGAATTTATTTTTTTGAAAACAAATATAGCTGGATTCAACATAGAACAATCAGAGAAATTGTGTTAAATAACACAAACCGAATGGTTAAAATTTAAACACAAAGGTATCATTAACAAAGTTGCATAGATGGAAGTTACAAGAATGACAACCAGGGGCCTTAACTCTGTTAAATGTTGAAGGATGCTGTACCTAACTAAACATAAGCTGATGTCCCAGTAATATGAAGCTATATATTAAATTTGTTTCAAATACAAAAAAGGCAGTCATTCATGTGTAGCATCAAAAGTAAGTGGATCTGACGATCAAGGTGATATAACCAGAACCGCCAACCCTTCAGACTCATTTGTGGAAAGTGGGATAGAAATGAGTGAATTCAGAACACAATTAGTGACAAATTATACCAGGAAACGAGCTCCATCAACTTTGATGATCAGTAGTGCATTATATGAAAATCCCCAAATATAACTAAAACACATTATTTACACTAATTACAGGTACAATTTTATATGTAGCCAAATTTACTGAATAACTCAAAATTGACACTATTTGTCATATGGCGCTATGGCAGACTTGAGCTTCCTCAACTGGGTTATAGTCAATTTGTTTTCAAAACGGTTCAGGCTTCTTGCCTGGTGGTTGATCTTGGTGACTAAAATTGTTGCAATTTTTCAGCACCAAAGGAGTCCCGAAAGACTCTAATTATTCCTCACAATAGAATGAACTCTTTCATTGTCAATCTTGCTGACCTCTAACAGAAAAAGGCAGGTTATGTTCAACAAGAAAACTCATGCTTCAGCAATGGTAGCTTGCAGGTCTTAATTTGAAGGCTTAAATTATACCAGAGCTGAAATATGCTGGGTGCTTTTAATTTTCCTAATATCTAAGTACTTTTCACTAACAGTGCACTTTTTTACGTCTCTGCCACATGCAAACAGGAGCTTGTAATGTTGCTTACAATATATTTGTCATACTTGTACTATATAATAATATTATTATTCCAAAATTGGTAAAAACACTGTGTGAAAAAGGATAATGTACATCGATGTTTGGTGGCTGAATGCAAGGTCAGTTTTTAGTGTATTCCAATTTATATTTCACTTATCATGGAGTACATTCATTTCTCCTTGGAGGTGAAACAGTAGTGTAGCTTAATTATGAAATGGTATTAATCCAAAAGATGAGATGTTGAATGGTTAACAATTGATGATGTTGGCGCATGTGCAGTAAAATATGAACTCAAACGAATTATGATAAGCGCTAATCTTCCAATATCTAAACACCTAAATTAAAAAAAGATGTCTTCATTTAGTGTTTGTTTAAAACAATTACAGTTACGACGAGAAAGAATGTGCCATTTTTTTTAAAACCCAGTTGGGCCCAAGTTTTCGTCACATGATTGCTATAAGTCAAACTTAAAAATCTGATTTAACTTTACTAACATCGTGACTAGCAGTACACAACCACTATTGGCATCAGTGACCACTTCCGATATTGTGGCTAGCACTTAACAGGATAAAAGTTATTTTATTCTTGATTTCAGTAGATTGAGAATTGGGAAATTCCTGATTTTTTCTCCAGAACTCTCATAAATAAGGTAAACTGCTTACAAATCATCACAGCCAAGGTCTAATCAACATCAAGCTACACAACAAATTGAATTTAATCCTACACAACAAATTGAATTAAATCCTACACAACAATTTAATCCTACACAACACATTTAATTTAATCCTACACAACACATTTAATTTAATCCTACACAACACATTCAATTTAATCCAACACAACACATTTAATTTAATCCTACACAACAAATTTAATTTAATCCTACACAACACATTTAATTGAATCCTACACAACATTTAATTTAATCCTACACAACAAATTTAATTTAATCCTACATATAAAATCTACTGTAATCATACACAACACATTTTATTTATTCCTACACAACACATTTAATTTAATCTTACACAACAAATTTAATTTAACTGTACACAACCCATTTAATTTAATCCTACACAACACATTTAATTTAATCCTACACAACAAATTTAATATAACTGTACACAACACATTTAATTTAATCCTACACAACACATTTAATTTAATCCTACACAACAAATTTAATTTAATCCTACACAACAAATTTTATTTAATCCTACACAACACATTTAATTTAATCCTACACAACAAATTTAATTTAATCCTACAACAAATTGAATTTAATCCTATTAAAATTTATCAAGTTACAGACATAAAAGTGATTGGGTCAAAGAAAGAGAATAATGAATTGTAAATAAGGTATTTTACCTCATTTGTAACCTTAGCACCGAAGAGCCATCCTGCTCCCCTTGGGCTGATGGCCCAAGTGTCTACGTCTTCTGGGTCAGACCACACCAGATGTATGATAGTTAAGGACACTAACATAAGGTAAAACAAATATTATAAATAAATAAACAAGTTCCAAGTGATATGGTCAAACCTGCCAACCCATACCACACCAGATGTAAGCCTTATTAAGGACACTAACATAGGGTAAAACACATACTGTAGTATCATTTATTTTTGTGGTTTTTGTTGTTACCACGAATTTAAATCCCCCATGAAAAAAACCCACTTAGGATGACGATTTCCCTCCCCCATTTTCTTACAGTGTTTCATTCCTAGAGATTAATACAGCTACATGTATTTGATAAATCAAGGTCAATACTGTAATTTGGTAATCAATTTGTTGGCTGTACATCTAGTTAAGGACATTAACATAGGGTAAAACACATACTGTATCATTTATTTTCATTGGGCTCAATTTTCGTGGTTTTGTAAAGAATGCATTTTTCATGGATAATTAAATTCGTGGTTTTGCCTGTCAAAGTTTGCATAGTTAGTAGGCATTTAATTTGATGGTTTTACAAATACCCAAAATAAAGAATAAAACTATGCAGACCGGGGTCAAATTAATGTTTAAAACCAGGGGTGGGCAAACATTTTCTACGGAGGGCCACATTAAAAACTTTATTGTTATCGGGGGGCCGCATATATATTTTGTCTACTTCAATTACAATTTACAACGTATGAAAATATGAATTAATGATAATGGCCATGTATTTGTCATTTTATTTCACATTCACACTGTATTACACATGCACATTATATTTTAAAATACGAACTTGAAACAGTTTCTAATTTGGTAATAAGGTTTTACTATTCATAATTATTTCAACAAAAGTTTATTGTTACCTATCATAATGGTTATGAAGAAGAAGGAACTTAATTTACATACAATCTGACCACAGAGTACAATTATAATTAATGAGAAGTATGTAACTGTTCACAGTTTTGGATAATGTTCTTGAACTGTGGAACCAGTTTACTGGTTGTGATTCACATGACTGCATTGAAATTGCAGTCAGTCACCATCGACCTGTTCTTAGACTTGTTGATTTTCAGACAAGAAAAAGCTTGCTCACAGATGTATGTGGACCCAAATAGTGATAAATGTTTGGCAGCAAGGTATTTTAAGTGTGGAAATGCTGCTGCTGACAAAGATCCATAAAATTCCAGCAGAAGAACTGACTTGAACTTCTCCTTAAGGTCATAATCTGCTTGTAGGTCAAGCAGCTCCAACTGTATATCCTCTGGGGCTGAATCAGCTTCTGCACTAAATGGCGAACTGAGGATATTGAATAGTGGTTCCAAGTTCTTGAAGTTTTGGAACCTCCTTTCAAATTCCACAACCAAGGCATCCAACTGAGCCTTGTACCTGTCAGCCATTTCACCAGAAATGGTTTTCTGTTTCAGCAAAGGGAAATGGCAAAACCTGCTTTCACCTGCTTGCCTGGAGAACAGGGAGAGTTTTGCCTGAAATGATTTAACATGCACATACATTTCATGTGCAAACAAGCTATTGCCCTGAAGTTTGACATTCAGTTCATTCAACTGTTCCATAATGTCAATGGCAAACATGAAGTCTGACTTCCATTCTTCATTAACAATGTTAGTAACAAAGTCACAATCAATACCCTTCATCTCCAGGAACATAACTATTTCTTCCTTGAGATCACACATTCGCCTCAATATCTTGCCCAGGCTCAGCCAGCAGACACTGCTGTGGTAGATAATATTAGACTGTTCAGTTTCCAAATCTTCAAGCATTGCCTTGAACTGCCTGTGGTTAAGTGCCCTGGCTCTGATGAGGGTTATCACACTGACAACTGGGTCAATAACATGCTTGATATTCAACTCAGCTTTACACAGACTTTCCTGATGGATGACACAGTGAAGAGGTAAGAGTGTGTGGTCAGGGTGTTCTTCTTTAATTTTATTATTCATCAACTTCACCAGACCTACGTTTTTCCCAGTCAAAGCACGCGCTCCATCGGTTGTTACACTTGCTATCTTATTCCACACGAACCCAGCTCTTTCAAAACAGTTCACAATAGCACTGAATAAATCCTGGCCTGTGGTTGTGTCTTTGAGTGACTCAACACTAAGTAATTCCTCGGTAAGCTCGAAATGGGTGTTTATTCCCCGTATAAATACCAACAATTGTGCTGTGTCCTGTACATCGGTACTTTCGTACAAAGCAAGAGAGTACCACAAAAAGTCTTTGCTTGCATCTCGAAGTTGGTGCATCAAATTGTCACTTATCTTTTCAACACACCTGACTACAGTTCTCCTTGATAAAGAAATGCTGTCAAATTTTGTTTTCTGTTCTGGACACATAATGTTTGCTGCATCTGACAAGCATTCCTTGATGAACTTGCCATCAGAAAAAGGCTTGTTCCGTTTTATAATCTTATGAGACAGCACCAAACTGGCTTAGGTTGCAGCATCTTGTATTAAAGACTGTTTGGTGAAAACAGTTTGCTGCTTCTTTAAATTGTTAACCAACTCCTGGCATTTCCTTTTTCTCTCTTCGTTCGTTAAATTGTGCCCAAAATCCAAATGTTTTGTTTGGTGGTGTCTTTTTAAATTGTACTCCTTAAAGATGCTCACCCATTCACGGCACAGCAAGCAGACTGCTTTACTCCCAACGTTCGTGAAGCAGTACTTAGCAGTCCATTCGTCATTAAAAATACGACATTCGTCCTCAATCTTTCTTTTTCTTGCAGCACTCATGGTTAAATCAACGTCTTTTCACTTTTAAATTACAATTTTTACAAAACCTTTCAAAATGTGAACAAAAGCCACTTCCGGTTGAGCGGAAACGCAGTTTTGAATAGGGATGTTGACGATTAATGACTAATCAATTCTGGAGCCATAAAATCCAATTTAATATCCCTAGATTCGAATCAAATACTCGGAATAAAATTTCAAAAATATAGTGAAAATTATAATCGAACAAAATTAACATTGACGTAGGATCGCAACATGTGCGTGCTTACGGGCCGCATAATATACTCTGGCGGGCTGCATGCGGCCCGCGGGCCGTAGTTTGCCCACCCCTGTTTAAAACAATACTACCACCTATAATAGTTGTTGGTGTAGGGTTTAACACCATTTTTCAGCACATGATAGGCTATATATGGCGGCCGTATTATTGGTGGAGGAAGAACCGGGGAAAAAACCCTGGAAAGAACCACCGATCCACGAGAAGCTACTGGCAAGCTTTCACACATAACTACATTAGCCGAATCTTAGACTTGAACCCACACAGACAGAGGTGAGATGGCAGTGATCCGTAACCGAGAATGCTTTAAACCTCTAGGCCACTCGGGGACCCTCCATCCATCGATAATGGTGTTGCCAAGGCAGCCTGCAAATTAATTACCAACTACAGTACTGACCTTGATTTATCAAATACAAGTAGCTGTATTAATCTCTAGGAATGAAACACAGTAAGAAAATGGGGGGGGGGGGATCATCCTAAGTGGTCTTCATGGGGGATTTAAATTCATGGTACATGTAACAACAAAAACCACAAAAATTTGTCCTCCATGAATACTGACTATATTAAATAGGTAAATCTGACAATACATTTTTAGGATGTTAATTCTTCACAATTTATATCCTGAGATGGCAAAGTTTAGAAACAAAAGAGTACATTACAGAGCGTTAGTGATATTACAGGTGCCTACAAAAGAGATTTATGTGACTGACAATTGCCAGAAGTGAGAATTATTGCTACAGATAAGTTTCACAACTGTAAATGTTAAAGTTTCAACAACAAAAAGCAACTAGCGGAGAAAATTTAATGTACATATCTATGGCAGTAAGAGAGATAACATCAATGACAATCCCATTAGAAAAGTGTTAATTGTGTCCTCAAATGCAGCCAAGACAAAAAAGGATATCACAGAAGGCGCCTTTGTGTGGAATCTCTTGGTTTCTGTCGATAGTTCGAATCTGGTCGATGGTTTTCAAGTCAGGTGAAAGGCCTCCATGAACACATAAAACACATTCATCTATAATCTGAAGGTGAAAATAATGATATAAAAAAAATCAGCATCATTATTGTTGCCAACATTAAAATTGTATCTAATGTTCATGAGCATAAAACTGGCATAAATACAGCATGTGATCAGACAAGTAACACATGATTCACATAAAATTCAACATAAGTTTGTAACACATTCATTGCCAAGAGTAAATAGCAAACAGGTTCAAAAAACAAGCTGCAAACGAAATGTTCCAAAAATTAGTATGATTTACTGTACAACAGTGCTCAATAAAAAAGGCAAAAACAAAAAACGTATCAATAATTATTCACTAAATATCTAGTAAATTATGTTTGCTGCTTCTAATGGCAATCTGAAAAAAATTATTGGCATTATAATGCAAAGGAAACGGAAGCTGGGTGCCTTTCTCAAGGACACAATGAAGCAATCAACCTATCTACAGGACACAATGAAGCAGTCAACCCAGCTGAAGGACACAATGAAGCAGTCAAACCAGCTCAAGTGGGTATTGAACCTGCTACCTTTGAATTATAAGCTAGGCTACTAACTGAACTCCAGTACAGTAGTCACCCTCTTATACGGCCACACCTTCTGCACCAGGAAAGTGGCCTTACAAGACGGGTGGCCATTCCAGAGGGGGGCTAAATTTATTATGAGAAGCACATGTATATGTAATATACATAGTAAGAAAGCTACATACTTCAAAGCATTAAATATCGTCTAAATGAAACATTAATAATTAAAAGGTTCTTTTGTTATAATAACAAATTTATTTCAACTGAATATACATTAATTTTTTTCTTTCTTGGCGTAAGTGTGATATGCAAGTGGGTATTGTTGTCATGCACATTGCAAATGGATTCAAAAACGTCATTTACATCTTGGTACCTACATAATTATCTTTCCATTTGCTCCATTTTCCCACTGACGTTGAATAACCTTATCGGTTATGACTTTGTTGACTTTGTTTGTTTATTTCAACATAAACTTGTTTTTTTTAAAGTCTTTTCTACATAAAATTGTTCGGCAAGTCCCCCTCCCCCGATGTTGTCAAGTAGAATAACTGACTTTCTTCTAAAATTATGTATCAGTTAACGTGATGAGATTTTAATGTTTGGTAATGATTTATTCGGTTATTGCTAACTGTATGCGTTTTAATTTTGCAGACAAAACTTGTGTCGAGTGTACGAAATGCAGTCTTCGTAAAGGAAGCCATAATGTGTTGTCACATGATTTTCCCGGTCTTTGTCTGGTACCGTTTTTTTTAAGGTTCTCTGTATGTGCCAATGTACAAAATCTATTTTTAGCCTATGCTGACCCCGTTATGATTGTAACAATTACGTCTGGCTATAATCATCAAAAAGAAGAACTCAACATAGGTCTTAAACCCCAAACTCTATCATAACATTATTGAGCCCATTTCATGTAAACATCGACTTTTATAGATAATGATATACTATAAATCTTTAGTTGACAGTCACTTGTAATGGAGACTTGACACTTGGAGACGTGTATCTACGATAGAGATAATCAAAATTGCCAACCTTACGTCAAGATTTGAATTAATTATTGGTTCTGGATACATTTGAAGAAACAAAAGAGGCCGTTCAGGAGGGGGACATTTTACATTTTTTGTACTAAAATGTGGCCGCTGGTCACATTAGAGGGGTGGCTGCTCTTGAGGGGTACTTTTGAATACAAACTCATCGGTGCCAAGGGATTCTGGCCGTGGGAAGCGGGTGGCCGCTGGTCAGGGGGGCCGTTCAAGAGGGGGCCTACTGTATTATCATTTAGCAACTCGAGACAATATTTTTTTCCTGACATTTGTGCATCCTGATGCCTAATTCTTTTGGATCACAAAATTGTATGGACTTGTCAATTTTGAGAACTAAACAGTGATCCAAAATTAATATAGTTTTATTCAGAATGCTAGTGTTCCTGTTAACCAATGCTAAAATGACTGAAAATCTCTCACCGCTGCTATTGTTAGAAGATCAAAGACTTTGCAGCAATATCTCCAAGCATTGGCATTTCCATATTTTGTCTGACATTCATCTGAAAAATAAATTAAAACTTGATATACGAGTAAGAAACAAAAGCATGATAAATAAGAAAACAATTATTTAAGTTGATTTTATTTGCAATATGCTCTTTTTATTAAATCTAATGAATTTAGGGCAAGGACACAACTCACATATGCCACTTTCTTGTTAATCCTTGACTGGATATATATTGTGTGTGTGTGTGTGTGTGTGTAATTTTGGATTTTTAATGTAGCTTAACACCATGGTAAGGATAATGAATGAAAAACAGGCATTACTTGCCTATTTTTGATACATGTCCATCCTCCAGAAAACACAGCTATACATGTGTTAGAGCCACGATTGTGTGCATATTTTCCAAAAGAACTGCCATATTAGTAATCTTGCCATTTCCAGTTTAACACTCTGCTAATCTGTGATCATTAAAATCTACATTACAAATGCACGCAAGCTTTATTTCTGTGTAATTAAGATTTTAAGACAAACTAAATAAAAAGATTTTTGAATTATAATTCTTAAGATATTTATGACAGAAACATTTTAGTATCGAGAGTACAAATACTGGTACATGTATAATGGCTAAACTTAAGAGCACCAACGGTGAGAGGTTCCAAATCGACGTGATTAGTATGTTGGTGTTTGTTTAAATAACGGTGATATATTTTTGTGATTCTCTCTTTTTTTTCTCCAGAGGTTAGGAGTACATTAAATGGATTGAATGGATTGAAGAATTTTTTTGCCATTCACCAGAAGAGAGTGAACACTATCAGTTCTGGACTCGTTCCTGGTACACATCTCTAATGACGTAAAGAAACAGCTGCAGTGCGGAAATGTTGTGCCAGCAATAATACCAGGAGACTGCATGTCCAAGTTGCAACCTCTTGATGTAAGCATCATTAAACCTGTCAAGAGCTACATCCACCGCAGCTGGACAGAATACATCAGGGATGTTACGAATGCATTACAATCATCTGATGAAAGCAGCAATGGTTGGATCATGACAGCCAGCAAACAGACTGTTGGACTGGGTTGTAAATGCCATGGACACATTGAAGGAAAAGCGCACAATGATAATGAAATCTTTCAAGATGTGCGGCATCAGTGTCAATCTGAGTGGAAGTGAAAAATGCTGATCAGAAATGACAAACAATATGGATGATGATAGTGATACAGAATTTGATAGCTTTTAACCCGAGGGACCTAAAAAAGGCTAGGGACAAGCTACTTCAAATTGAATAATATATTTAAATATATTACAGTATTAAATCATATTTCTTTTCATTCTTTAATATTGCTATTTTATTGTATATGGCTTAATATAAAAATGTTGATCTATCTATTTATAAATCTATCTACATACATACATACGTTTAAGAATTTTAAATTAGTTTAGTTCATGATTACATTAAATAATTGGTGACCAAATGGAGTGAACTTTGTATCAGTTAAATTAACAGCAAACACACTCTGAATCTTACATTAAAATGACACAGATCTTCCTAGATTGCATCTGAAAACATAAATTGTAGAAACAATTATAGCAGAGCAATGGCTGAAAACTTACAAGGTATTTAAATATTATATTTCCCCCTAAAAAACAATGTCCAGAAACAGTGTCCGAAAACATATGAAAAATACAGTATTGGCAAAAAGATTTTAAATGCAAAGGAAATGCTGCTGTCTTTGTCTTTCACTTCTGTTTTGTCATATTTTTCTTTTTAATTGAATAAAGATGAAGTGTGTCTGTGCATAATTTTGTTCTCAAGTACAAACATATATATTTTTGTTCATTCATATTTATTTACAACAGATACAATGGCAGCGATTTGGAAGGGTTGAAATTCTCACATTCATCTGCATTCTTCTTTTTTAGATTTTTATTTAATGTTATTGGTAATGTAACATATTATGTTAGACCTGACTTTGTCAAAATCTTATTAAATTTTTATATGACCATTCTTATTGATTTTATATCAACACCATTTACATGCCCTTGGCACAAATATAACTTAAGAATAAAATCCTTTTAATTTTTAATAACTTTCAGTTTTCATTGTTTTCTCTATTAGGTTTTAAAGTAATATATTACATGATAATGAGAATTATGTACGAGACAGTCATGGTGTATTCTCTGGCAAAGATAGATTTGCCAACAAGTGACTAAATAAAAAGCTGTCAACTTCAAACTTAAAATTGGGAGAAAACTGTGCATACTACAGATTTTGCTGAGAAATATACAGTATCGATATTGTGATGCACTGTATTGTTTAAAGAATATGACAATATAACAGTACACCTGTTCAGCATCACCACCCATAAAACACACAAAACATGTAATTTCTGTACAGGTGTGTAAGCTAGATTAATCTTTTGAAGTCAAAGAACTGAAACACAGATGTCTTTCTGGGTAGGATAAGCCATTGGGATAGTAAGCAAAACCCTACAAAACTAAATTTTACAACTCAAGTTTGACAGACTTTCACAATGTGAAGCAAGACAGCAAGGGGGAAAATTGTATTCTTTGTTAAAAAAAACTCAACAATTAGTAATTCCAGACGTTACATAATAACAATATCCAGCATACAAATAAATCATTAATGTAGAACTCAATCTCAAAAGAAGCCGACACAGACAGATATTACAACTAGCATGGCCATTGTATATTCGGCACTCCCTCTCAGCAATACACATGCTGAGATATCATTTTCAATGCCGAGTAAAACTGAGCAAGATTTTTGGGGAAGTCTGAAGTGTACCATCCAATCTCTCATGAATGTAATGATGCAATCTAATGACACTGACATCATCTTCATCACCAAGCTAAACAAATGAAAGCAGCAAAGACTTCATTGAGTTAAGACTGTATTGGACTGTCCAGATAAAGGCAGTACATAGTGCATTCTTTATTTAGTGTGTCAGTAAGGTTCTGATTGTGTATTATGTATTTGGTGACGATGTATGACAATACTAATAAAGTCATTGCTAAATGCATAAAGGAAATTTTTCTTAACATTCAAATTTGAATTTATAGTCATTTCTTTACACACTTATGTAAGTATAAAACACTGGCTGAGAAGTTGCCAGGTATCTTATGTAAGCAGTCTTAATATACCCGGATAAGTATATTTCAAGAATAATGTCACAATAATGACTTCTGGAAAGAAAGCCGCTATCGCTTAACTGGCTTCAAGCAGCAGTTCCGTTTTTGTGGTGTTTTTCATGAAATATGTGCTTGCTGTCTATCGTCGTCTACATTACTGTGCTTCATCACGCATTGGCTGTTCAGATGATATGTGTTTCTTCATCTCCTTGTTTTGGAAACGAGAACAATTAGAACTTTTCTCAGCTGTCTTGCTCCACTTTTACATCTTTTGTTCTTGAATAAACCGCAATCACGGGATCGCCAGCCAACCTGTTTATGCTAGGATGGATCCTCACTAATTGCTTTAAATGACCACTACCTGGCTCTCCATTGTGCTCAAGACTAAATGAACTGGGACTACATTCACCATTACTTAAATGTAAATGGAAGTGAAAAAAGAAACTTTTATTCAAAGCTGGCCGGCGTAGAACAGGAAGAATTTCAGTTATCTCCCTTTCAACTGTTCTGGCTAAACAATTAAAAAATTTGGCCAATTAGATAACCTGGTGCAAATCCCTATTAAATCTAAAACCTTTCAGTCAAATATCCCAGAGGTACAACTGCGTATTGCATTATTCAATGCCCAAAGAGTAGGATCACAGGAAAAGCACACAGAAATAGTTAATTTTATCAACAATTCATGTCTTCTTCCTGACAGAAACATGGCTAAAAACATCAGGCGATGAGCCCAAGTGTGTGGATATAACACCCACCGCTTACTCCATCAAGTCATTCCCCCGTCACTCTATTAGAGGTGGAATTGGCATCATCACCAAGAATTCCCTGATAAAATGTCTTCAACACAACACAACCTTCAGTTTCTGCCACTCATCGTTTGAAATAATCCAAACAACATTCACACTGGAACAAAGGTCAGTCCACTTTTTTCTGCCTCTACCCTCCTCCTAGTCGAAAAAACAAGCTGACACAATCTCTCTTTATGGAGCAGTTTCCAAATCTTATGGAGTAAGGAAATTCGATAGGTGGCAACCGGATTATTCTTGGAGATTTCAATTTTCACTTTGACTGTCCTGGAAATTCGTACACATCAAAACTTCTAGATTCCATTCATGTTTTCAACCTTAAACAGTCAGTTAACCAACCCACCAATTAAACATGGTCACATTTTAGACTGGATTCTTCATAGACCTGATGATAATATTCTGCGATCCACCCTTGTATCCCAAAAACTTGCATCAAATCACCTCTGCATAATAAGCCATCTGGATGTATCAGTCCCTAACCCTCCACCTTTATTTGCTACTAAAAGAAACCTCTGTATGATAAGTAGAACCAAACTAATGCATGACATCCATCAATGGTCTAAGAGTTGGACATTACACCAACTGAGCTACGATGGCTCCCAAATTTTACTACATCAATGAATTTTCTTCAGAGATGGGCCCCAAATTTACCAACCTATCTTCAAGTTTAAGTCCAAACATTGAGGAATTTTACTGGTGGAAATTTAAGTTAAGACTTAAATTTCAACCAATCAGATTACAATTTCACCATAGTAACTTATGATGGTTCAGAATCAAGCAACATGCTTGGACAATTTCATTCTAAGTTAGACTCAAATTTGTTGTGTTTGTTCTGGACTTCACTGTTCCAGAACGGTGGAGAAATGTAGCCTGATTTCTGTGTACAAGTCGAGTCTCAAGTTCCAATGACGAATCCAAGCAAAGTTTGACATTGGTAGATATATCAGCCAACAAAAAAAAAAAGATGAAAAGAAAACTGAAACCAGGAAACGCATTTAAAAACTCACCATAAAAACCATATATTTGAGTAATTTGCCTACTCTCATGGTTCCCCCTTAGCAGCACTATCTTATCTGGCCATCTGAAAGACAGAAACATTTAGCTTTTGTTAACAAGAAAATTCAATTACTGCTTCAGAAAAAGAAAAGATTTTCTCAAAATATTATTCTGGAATAAGGGCTGTTCCAAAAAAACATATGGTACCCAGAGACTGCATTTTTTTTTAAATTAAAAAATATATTCCAGTGTGATCTGATTACTCATAGAGTTAACTCTGAAAATATTACAGATGTATGGCTGGACATACACACAAATGCCAGGTATAGTAATGCTGAGCTTACACCAAGGCAGACTCAACAAATACTGAATATGGAAAAGGATATGCTTGTCTATGCAGTTTGTTGTTGTAGGGTTTAACGCCATTTTGCAGCACAAGATAGGGTATACAAGGAGGCCAGTAATAATGGAAGAACCAGAGAAAACCCAAGAAAGAGCCACCGACCCATGAAAAGCTACTGGCAAGCTTTCTCACATACCCACATTGGCTGAATCGTAGACTCAAATCCATGCAGAAAGATGTGTTATGCAGCTTGCTTGACATATGTTACAGTTTAGTTTAAATAACCTGAATGGTTTAGAGCTATGCTCCTGAATGAAAATGTTTATCGACTGATAGACAGGTGGATGTTTTATATATTACTTACTGGGGCATAAAAATGAAACCAAACTTTTAATCTCCCCTACCATATAGGTAACTGAAAAAATATCAGTTAACTTTAAAATGCAGTTAACTAATCAAATAATTGCATCATCATTTAAAAAGGAAGAAAATACTTATTTTTTCATCGACCAGGTACTTAACATTATAAATCGGGATCTGAGAAATCGTGTGCCTAGAGTTCAGGGACCACCAGGATGCTGGACATGGACTTCACTATGTATGGTTCAGGCAGTCCAAGGACTGTCAAAAAGCGGGGTCTGGACTTCCATATGCTGAGTTCAGGCAATTCAAGGGCAACAAGAACATTGGATCGTGACTTCATAATGTTCAGGCAACTCAAGGGCGACAAGAACATTGGATTGTTACTTCATTATGTTCAGTTCAGTTTGGAAACTACCTGACAGGATCATCTGTTCAATTTTGGAAAGAAACAAACAGATTTCACAAAGGAGAATAATTTATTAATGAATTATAATATGTCAAATAGCAACAAGACTCACTTCAAAATACATCCCCTAGATTATTCAATTAAATATTTTTGAAGAAGCTTTTTCTTTCCTAAGTAGCCCATTTGCCTAAAATCCAATTTGGAAAGTTGTCTGGCCCTTGGGGATAATCAATGTTACTGATAGGTGGTGACTTACTTGGCTTTGAGTGTAAGGAGAAGGGTAAATGTCTCCAGACTGTAGTAACCCCGATCTACAAAGTCACCCTGAAATATAACAACAATAAAAAGCTTTCGTTATTTCAAACACTCTTGGTATAAAACAAATCAAAGAAACTAACTCTATATTCCTAAACTCTGCGATGATGAGATGGAGAGGTCTTTGAATTGGAACACTTTGTACAGATCAAGAATTTGATAATTTTTAGAACTCAATGTGAACTTCTGAGTCCAGTTTCTGACTTTTGTAGTGGTCCTTATTACACATCTTTAAAAACAGCTTGAAGACCAGTACAATATTCTTCCATGAGCTGGAAGTCCAGCATCTGGCCTCTATTGGATCACCATTATACAAATGGCGGTTATGTTACTTGCTGAGTTCTTGCCTTTCAGAAGGCAACTCAAGCACAATGTCCTTCCAAAAATTAACAGTAATGTACCAAGTCTTTGCAGTGAGGCATTATTACAGAGGTTAGGAGAACCCAAAAAATACTATGTTGACTTCATTTTCAAAGCCCTGCACAATGTTTTTTCAACAGCTGACAGTCTATTACATGGTCCTTGCACTTTCAAGAATGGGAGTTTATGGGCATTCACTTTCAAGAATGGGAGTTTATGGGCATTCACTTTCAATAATGGGAGTTTATGGGCATTCACTTTCAATAATGGGAGTTTATGGGCATTCACTTTCAAGAATGGGAGGTTATGGGCATGCACAAAATCCAGCACAATGTTTTCCAACAGCTGACAGTCTAATCCATGCACTTTCAATAATGGGAGTTTATGGGCATTCACTTTCAATAACGGGAGTTTATGGGCATGCACTTTCAAGACTGGGAGTTTATGGGCATGCACATGGTTTATTGACACATCAGCACCGTTTTTCTTGCACAATACAAAGTAACAATTAGGCAGCAAAAATGTTGAAATTAAAACAACTGCTAATCCTTTAGGAATACACATGAACATAAGTAAACATGCACTATTAAAAGATAATGAAGCTACATGTATAACAAAATGGGGTAAAAATTCTTCAAATGGTATAACAAAATAAAACAAAAAACTTTACAATCCTAAAAATATAGAGTTCCAATTTTGAATATAAATCACATTCTATCAGTTTCAAGTTTAGTCATCAAAAGCACATCAAACAATTTCTGTGCCAAATGAGTAGAAGTTGACATGTACAACAAGACTGTACATTCACCACTGTCTGTGAATGAGATACACACTTTGAGCATTAAGAATTGTTTTGTGTGTCCTATATGCAATACAATACAAACTTATCTCCCCTACATAAAGGATACCTGTATATCTTAATAGGTTTAATGTCACAAAAATGTAACCTGAAGAAATGTGCCATTTAGCAATAAATCAAATCTTGGACTTCTGTTTAAATATTTTCTATTCTGAAATTCATTAAAGAATTCTGATCTGGGAATATGAAAATTTTAAATATTTGAATAATTTTCTTTCTTTATTTTTGGTGGGGAGGAAACCAATGAATAAAATCATCGTCCCAAGAAATTAAATATGCCTTTTTAGAGCTGTTTCAGTAAAACATACCTGGGACCCTGGGAAAGCACTTTTATTGTAGGGTCGTCACCCATAGATGCAATTCAGAATTTCTTATCATTTTAATATAAATTCTTTGAAATCAATGTACCCTGGTATATAGTTTTAAAAAACGCCTTCCCCAGGTCGCATCTATGTGTAAATGGAACAGCCTTAGAAAAATTATATTTATCTGCTTTGCAGAGCACCAGGAAAGCTGAATGCATGCCTATGCAAGTGGATATTAATTATATTTGCATACAAACCATAAATATGTAGTTCGTGTCTGGCATCTGACCTCCTGTCCTGAACAGCTCCATCAGATCATAGAACTGAAAATAGAAAAAGCAGAACTAAAAGTTAACGTGTACATGTGTGTGATTTGCATTTTTAATGTATCTTTAATAATTTTTCAGTCATAGTGCAATGATGTCTACAGTATGGCAGTTTATAGTGATGTCTAGCACTTGGGCATCATGCCACAGACACAGCATGATGTCCCACCGAGTCACATTATCCTAAAATCCAGATGACCAGTACTAACACTGACCTCTTAATGCTGAGCATCAGGAGAGGCAGCTACAAGTACCTCCCACTAACATGTACATAATACTTAAACTTCATGCTAGCAGAGTAAGGAAAAACAGAAAGTTATTATTAAAAAATCCCATGGAATATTTGACTACTGGATTGTTAATCTGACAATTCTAAAATTCTTAAATTTTTACTTAGCCAATGTGCTACACTTATCTGACGAAAGTTCTCTGGTAAGGACACACGGACTATCCAAGATATTGCAAGAAAATGACTTTTCCTGTCTGGAGAAAACTTTTGTGTGCAAGTAAAAATCTGTGTTGTTCCCAAGTAAATGTTATTTACAAAGTGATGAAAATCCACCAAATACTGATGTAAACAATAAGAAGAAAAAACTCCCAGAATAACATACACATATTTAACAACAATAAAAAATAATGCTAACATATATTTAAAAAATTTGTTCCCTAAATGAAAATGATTTAAAACTGAATATCAGCAAATACATATGGTGGTAAAAAAAACATTAAAAATATCAATTTGCAAGGATTTTAAAACTTGGAGTCCTGGTCTCCCATTTTGGTAAAATCTTGCCAGCAAAAGTTGCAGTTCCCTCCCAGAATTTGTTGAACTTTGCAGATTAGAAGAACTGCTGGTGGCCATTGAGTTTAATTTCCACATTCTTTATAACACTGACATGTACAACAGTGTCAGGCTATTTGGCATGTATGGTAATTCTGCACAACGATACGTCATTTCTGTAAATACTCGACCATGTGCCGTTTTGGATGAAAACTACATTTTTTGGCTGAAATGCTGACAGAAATATTCCAGTGTAATGTTTTTCATTTCCACAGCCTGATGCATAAACATTACATCTTTTCAAAGCCATGCGCAAAATAGTCCTCCATATATGGAGTCATGACAACATAGGGGTGGTATCTCGTTTGTCCAAAATTAGTATCATTTTGAATAGAACATTCTGGTGACAATTGCCGCTTTTCAATTTGTCAGCATTGCAGAATTTTATTTTATTTTATTTTATTTTCAAACTTGAGTCTTGGTTTTGTGCCAATATTGGTGACATTAGATGCATCTGACCTTTAACCTTTAGGGCGAGTATAAATTTTATCAATCTAAGGAATGTTCTTATTCCAAACACTAAGCCAGGCATCACACAGTTTCTTACACTTGGATACTATCCCATCCAATTTGTCAGTTCTAGTAACTTTAGCACTCTTCTTACAATAATGGATGGTAAGTTCTGATGTACTCTTATAATAACCACATGTACATCTCGGGGGCTGTCTGCTTCTGAATTCAGTCAATGTAAATATCAGCACATTTTCACACCCAAGCTGTTAGTCGAAAGCTTTGAACCTGCCACCCAGCTATTGCTTCGTGTTCCTTTGATGCACTCTTATTGAAGAAAAGACTGCTTGACCCTGACCACCTCAACTAAGTGTTCCCTATTTAAAGAAAAGACTCCACTTGACCCTGACCACCTCAACTAAGTGTTCCCTGATTAAGAAAAGAATTCACTTTTCCATGACTATTCCAACTAAGTTGACACTAATAGCAGAAAACTATAAAAGCTATGGTGTATATCAATGAAGGCATTTATAAAAAATTCCTGGATAGCATTATGCTAAAATTACAACTGCAAAGGTGATTTTGATACCTGTCCATGGATATCCCCACATACAGTGACTGGTGTGGATACAGGCTGGACATTGGATTCCTCCAGCAACAATTCACAAACCATGTCACAAAGTTTCTGAAACATAAAATAATAATTTTTAGAAAAATCTAGAGCTATATGTGAAGTATTTTGTAAATTTAAGTCATTGCTTTCCATTTTTTGCAAATAATGGGGATCCAGTATATAGAAACAAAAAGTCCAAAACCAGATGGAGGTTCGGGAAGCAAAATCACTCATTACTAAGAACAATGAAAGCAATGAAAACTGTTGTGTCTCCATAAAAGACAACTTTTACATGTTGGTAAAACTAAATCAAAATACAAATAAGCTCTAAACAAACTCATCTAAACGTCATCACCAATTTACACTCATTTTGTTTTGCCTCCTGTTGCATTCCTCAACCCCCACCTGCATTTTTGGGTTTAACACCTTTTATTACCATCTCCAAAAAACACCATATTAAATATGTCAACCTTAGTACTGCTGGAGCTCAGATTATGAGGTAAAAAAATACACCTGTTCCATGTATCAACACACACACACACACACACACACACATTACAGTGAAATTCTTCAAAACAAAAACCCAATATCCTCTTAAGATAAAACTATTTTTGTCCCAAAATTTTCCTTCTTTAATATCATATTTTCCCCAGTAAACAAAAACCCACCAACTCTGAGCACCTAAACATCAGCAGAGAGGGTGCACAGACCGAAACTATTTCAAGCGAACCGAAACTATTTCAAGCAAACCGAAACCATTTCTCTTTTTTTTTTGTCTACCTGAATTGGTTTCAGTTTGTCACGCTATTGAGACTCTGTCTCCAGAGACAAAGTCTTTAGACAGACCCAACGCTGATTGCGTTTTGGAGACGAATTGTTTTAACTGAATATTTTATCAAGTCCGACACGATATCTTGATCTCGGGTCGTGCAAATTTATCGTTACAAATCCATGTGGGATTAACTGAGCGTGACTATTTGAGTGTATTTCGTATTTGAGTGAATCGCTGAGTGACATATATCACATCGGTATTTTGATGCCTACCTCTGGAAAATATCCTAGCGGGATTCTTTTGATTCTCTAATATGACATCATCGTATACGACTAAATTATTAATATTTCCATCAATATCATCAGTACTCGGTGCTTCCTCGATATCAGTTATAAACTCAATAATATCCTCATCGATTTCCGATTTTACTTTCTCATTAAAATCCTTTAACACCTCGTAACATCGCTGATCGTCTACACTAGGGGCTATAAAATACAATTTGTCCCATTTCATCCATCTTGTTATTAAACTAAGTAGCAGTTGTGTCTTGCCACTTCCAGATGGTCCAATTATAATCATGCGAATAGAATTTGGTAGCGCTGCATGATGCTGGTTCTCGTGTTTTAGTCACCGAAAAATCAATTACATTCATGTTATTATCAATAAATTATGGATCTATATTGTGTGAAATGTAAGACGCGTACTAGCACAAATGACTTGACGATGATTACAACTAAAAATAACAGATCAGCACTTGCTGGTAAGTGTGTACAATGTCATACCAAAAAATTTAGATTTGTTTCCCTTGATAAAATCAAGGATTTTAAAAAAAACAAGGAGGTGATATTGCAGCCAAGTTAGTAAAGCTCCCAGGAACACCATGGGCAAAATATCCAGGAGAAAAACACCTTCCAGAGTATAGTTATTGTGGACCCGGGACCAGACTCAATATCAGACTTGATGATCAGAACCAACCCCGACCCGGTGAAAACCCAATAAACGCTATTGATAAGGCGTGTCATGCTCATGATGTTGCTTATAAAAGCAGCAATCTGCAAAACAGACATATCGCATATGTAAATTTGATTCATGCGTTTAATTCTATCACTGATAAATCCTTCAAAGAAAAATAAACTTCATGGTTGATAAAATTGGTGATGAAAAGTAAATTGATGTTGGGTGCTGGCAATTTAATAACATCATGGAATCTAATTTATTATTCTGCATTATACTGGATGGGTAAATCAGCAATCAGTAAACTCGCTAGGCCGCAAAGGTGAAAAATACCACTGCAGCAGATTGGTTATCCAAACAGGCGATATGGCAAATTTATCTACCACCGCCTAAACAAATTACTTCTCGCCGCATGATGGTGTTTACAAGTATGCGCTAACCGTAGTTGATGTTGCGAGTCGATACAAACAAGCTGAGCCGCTAAGACAAAATCATCAACTGAAGTGGCTTCAGCATTTGAAAGGATTTTTCAACGTGGTCCTCTGCATTGGCCAAATCTATTACAAGTTGATCCTGGCAAGGAATTTCAGGGTGCATTGATAACAACAATGAAGCATCATAATGTCGCAATCAGACGAGGACATACTGCACTACATCGCAATCAGGCAATTGTTGAGCGATTTAATCGGACACTTGCTGAGAGGTTATTTGGATATCAATACACGAAGGAATTTATTCAGGATAAACAATCTCGTGAATGGGTCAAAAGATTACCAGGCGTAATTACCGCGCTGAATAATGAGATTACTCGAACAATTAATATGAAACCTAACAACACGATTAAAAAAAAGTATATACCTGTAAAACCGCAAAATGATTTTTCAAAACAACCAATACTCAGCAATGGGACTGTTAGATATTTATATGAACCAAGATAGCTTGAAGGTGGCAAAAAAAGAGCTACTGATCCTATTTGGAGTGTCACTACGCATAAAATATCTAGACTCTAGTATAACAAGATCTATGGGTAGACCGCCAGTCTATAGGTTAAATTCAACTGCTCATCAGTGAGGATTTAATCGCGAACAACTACAAGTGATACTCGAGGATACTCAATTACCACCGTGTGGTCTTAACTAGCACCTCTTCTTCTGTTGCACTCAAGACAAGTCAGCATCACATTATCTCTGGTATTACCAATACTGCTATTCTTTCTGTCTACGGTAAATTGGCAGGGGTCTTTATCTGACCAACACTAACGCATTATACAATTGCAACTCGCACAGTGATTATTCTGTTGTTGTTTCAGTGTGATTATAAGCTCGGCATCAATATCAAATTTTATGTTATTTTTTTTTATCCTGCTGTTTATAACCAGAGAGTTTTTTTTCTGATTATATCATCGCTGACAATATCACTTACTGTAGTGTCATTATAGTCTAAAACAACTAGAAGTTGATTTATTCTTTGTACTCTGGACACTGCAAGATAAACTAAATTCGACCACTCGATGCGATTATCTATGATCCAAACAATTGTATCGGATAAAGTCAACCTCTGCGAAGAATGTATAGTCACTGCGTATCCTAGCTTCCATGGGGATTTATCAGCACGCAATGCATCTTCGACGACATTGATATCAACCAACACAATATCATTTAACATGAGAATCTGTTTTTCACTTTGTCCAGGAATATCAACTTCAATATTTTGTCTTCGTGTATCCTTGGGTCTATAACACAGCGGCACTGGAAGTGTTGCAAATTTTTCTTTGTGTGTGTTAAATAACTTCATCTGAAGTGTGTCTCTATCTTTCTACTTGCCACTATCAAATCATTTGGTCTCCACACATCCAAGAAATCATTTAATGGGGTTTCTGAAATTATTTCATGCACTATTTCACATTGGATTCTATCCGGTTGTAATCTGATTAGTTTCTTGAACTCGCATAATTGTTTATCAAGTGCTCTATGATTGGTATTTATTTCTTCATAATAGTCTACAAATTTCTTTAGCCAATTATGTGGAGACAAACTGACAAATGGTGGTGGTTGAACATGATCGCCACACATTATCACTTTTGTATTCACTAGCAATAGCCAATCAAGAAACCTTTGTAACACCGTATTTTCGCGTATATAAGACGCGTCTTATACAAAGTTTTACACACCACGCACCCATGGCGCGTCTTATATATGGGTGCATCTTATGTAAACTATTTTTCACACACATCGTCAAAACCTGCATCTTATAATTAGGTGCGTCTTATATGCGCAAAAATACGCTAAGTATATTTTTAACACGAACGAACGGTACAGTGTGTGATACTGAAGGACGATTATTGCGGTCGATATTCACGTTTCACGATTTTCATTCCTAGTTGTAAAAACAATTGGGTAAGTGTTCAGTAATTACCATGTGTACCAATCCAATGCAGGCCACTTCAAATTTTAAATCCTTTCGTTTCAATGTTTTGTATACCGTAATTATTGCAGATCTACGTTTAGTCGGAGTAAATGTTTTAAATTTATATAATATAGTATGTTTAAATAGTTTTGTTTATTGTTATTAATTATCACTGCAAAAACTTAAATTTTTAGTATCTTCGGTGGGTGCGTTCGAAAACAAAACAAGACTAAATAGTTCGAAAACAAGACAAGAATTTGTTCAATATTGGACTTAAATATGAAAATCAGTTATACCATATATTTAAATTTTTTATTAAACACAATATAATAAACTGTTACTAAATAGTGTTTGACTTGATCAAAAATCAATGTACCGTATTGTTCTATTCATCTTCATCATCATCAGTTTCGGCTTCAAATCCACTGAAACTTGAATCAAATTCACTGTCGTCGTCGCGGAATAACTCCATAACTGATGCTAATCGATCCTCAATGGCATCAGTGGTATCGGATTCAGCTGCGTCATCGTCCGAATAACTGATATAGCTAGCCGATTCGGGAATTATCCCACACTTTCTGAAGCCATTGATGATTGTCGTAATTTTCACTTTCTCCCTTGCTGTATGATTTTCGCTTCAGCATCATGACAATTTTATAAATTTTAAAAATGCTAAGCAAATTAATCACACATGTATATATAACAAGAGACTGTTCCCACGTTTATATATGCTAACCGCATACATCGGGCGTTTATTGGTCTATGTACTAACAAGACATGGCCTAGCGGATCAAAGAAGCCGCCTTCACATCCAGCGTTTATTGTACTAGAATCTAGATACAAGGTACTAAACCCATCCGCTATTGGCCTTTGATCTAAACTAAAAGACGGTAATGAAGCCTTGTTTACATCCGACAGGTGATGGAACATTGGACAAATTTTCATTTATGATAAAGGAAAGGAAACCACTTGATATAAATTGCTCAGTGCGGCAGATGGCTAGGCCGCGTGAGTCTTATGTAATTTTTTCCCCACAAATCGTCAAAACCCGCGTCTTATATATGGGTGCGTCTTATGTTAAATATTTTTTTACACAAATCGTCAAAACCCGCGTCTTATATACGGGTGCGTCTTATAATTGGGTGCGTCATATATGCGCGAAAATACGGTACAGCTAACGACACTGTGCATTTCTCATCCCAAATCATGTTTTCAGGAATATATTTCTCACCCATTGCATCAGGAATCCATTCATCACCTATCTTTCGAAAGAAACTATGATAAGTGCAAGCCTTAGTTCCTCGCTGTTTCATCTCTCTTGCAAATCTATGTGTTGGTGTTAGTACAATCTTGTTTGATTTCCCTCGAAATAACACGAGTCATCTTCCCTGACCCACCACAGCCGTTTAAGTAACTGGTTTTATATCTACACATTGGATCAGAACACAACGGTACATTGGATGGTTCTGATATCTGATCAATTTTCAAATAATTGTTTTCAATCGATACATCTGCTGATTTGGAGTAATCACGCAGTATTTCCTTTTTAATTCTCTATGATCCCCAACTCTCATCTGAATTAGTGAATTCAGCCACTGCTTCTTTATGTTTTACGTCCATATAAAATGAATCAGTGGCAAGTCTAACTGCAGATTCAGGAAATCTATTTATCATCGAAAGTAAATTAACAGAAGCATAAGCCAGCAAATACGACCTTAAGTATGTATATTGAGGATTTTCTCCATCTGTGTAAGTAACAATTGTACCTAATTTGGTTCCATCGGACAAAATAGCATCTTTACGATCGACGTATATACCCCTAGATGTTACATCTGCAATTATAAAATCATATTCAGCATCATCTATAATCAACCACGAAGAATATCATTTGTGGTCGTATTTTCCACCCTGTGTGAACTTACCAATTATTCTTCTACTGAGATCTTTTGCATGTTTATTTCTAACTTCAAAGATTTCTTTATACCATTTCATGATATATTCTTCGTCAAAATCAGGGAAGTCTTTTTTGTTTTCGATGATTATACTATTATACCACACGAGCGAATCCAGTTAAATCAAAATCGGGCAAAGATCCATTAATCGCAACACGGATCATCTCATGTGTGGGGTGTCCAAATCTTTTGAAGTAGGTACTCCATACCCAAGAAAACTCCCTGGATAACACGCAATCATATCAACCGAAATAATACTTTTAGGGTTGTATTTTGTATTCCATAATCCACCATGATCATATTCAATTTTGATTCGATATCTGAGAGAAATTCTGCGCGTGTTGGTTTCCATAGATTTCTCTTTCTCGTGAAATGAGCTGCAACTGACGGAATTGTAAAACAGTTTGTTAATAATTGTTCGTCGTAATCCATTGAAAAACCACTAGCTAGTTTTTTTCATCTCATTGTGGAGGGCTTCAGTACAGTATAATTCGCCACTGGGTCGTACAAATTGATCGAATTTACCCTCTTTGTCCTCAAAACTGAAGTAACCACACTGACACAGGATCGTTTTTACTCGACTCGTAAATAAAATAAAATAAATTTCCCGTGTAATATTTTATTGTTCTATCCCGCGGAAATATTGTTACTGCGGATGTCCAAGAGTGTGCATTATGGTCAATAATTTTGATTGGAGATCCTCGCGATTTATATTTGGGTTCATATAATATCTCGCCTGTTACTGTCTCTACAGATATTGGGAATTTTAGTATCCACTCGAACATGGCCACATTTTGAATTGTTGCTCCACTCTCCTTCACTGTTAATCCCCATTCATTTATCTTCTTGCGTCCTATATCCGTGAATTTGTTTCCATGCAATGCATTTGTAAAATGCTCTATTATTCGTTCTGCTACTCAATTCAATGACGAATATTTCATGGGTTTTAATTTTTCAATACTTAGTTTATCATTTATCGGATAGATTCCATAAACAACCGCGGTTACAGGATAGGATCTCTCGTAATACGGTGTTTCAATCCCAGTCAGAATTCCTGGTTTGGAATCCAGACTCAGTGACAGTTCTCTTATTTTTCAGGATGGGTTCAAATTTGTCGTGTATAATCCAACTCCCTGTTTCTGAGCGGATAATGAATTTCACTTTAAAAAAATACTTTTTCTTGTCAAGATGCGAGATTATCACTGCTGCTCTTTCGTCATTCATGGTAGCATCAACACTACCATCAATTCTAAATGTTGACCAACAGTGAGATCCTCCATCGCGCTTGAATTCATTAAAACAATCATGGATTCTACTTATCATGCTTCTATCACTTATTAGACCCTTTGGTACATCAGTGGAGACTCTATCGAGATTGAATTCAACATTTTTCCAAGGCGTAATTTTCGATAATATCTCAAACTCCTCCATATTATAATTAAAACAAGTATTTAAATAAGAAATTTATTATATAATGAATCATTGCAAATGGCTTATGATAGGATCAGTAACCGCTTGTAACAAATCATGTAGAAATGAATTCTGTGGATATCATTTGCAAAGTGTACGGCATGGGAGTTTTGGGCCCTTACCTTGCATACGATGTGGGGTAGGTGTGCATGGTAAGTCGCAGTTGTGTCTCAATTGTGGTGGTAAGCGATAAAGAAAACTAAAGCACTATTATGATAAATGAATCAAAGATTCCATTAAAAACTCCATCAAAGATTTTGTCAAGAACTCCATCAATGACTCTGACAGCGTCAATGACAAAATCATAAGAACACCTCAAGACTACATTGACAGATTCTCAAGTAATAATTAAGCCAAATAATTAATTAGACAAATAATATTATAGTATATAAATGAACCAAGAATTTCAACCACATCCCATGAGTACCAATTATGAAGCATCTCGTGATGGTACTGTCAGATACCGCAGACTGAAGAAATCAGTGGGTGTTATGAATAATCAAGGATATTTGATGTTTACCACTGGAGGGAAATATTATTATTGTCACAGATTCGTCCACTAGGTGTTTAATGGACTGATCAAGGATCGTTTTGTGATTAATCACATAAATGGTATAAAAGCTGATAATTCTTTAGATAATCTGCAGGTTATCTCACAAAGGGAGAATACCAAACGAGGAGGGACTGGAAAACACTCAAAAAATGTGAGACCTATAAAATCATTTAATACAGAAAATAATGAAGAAAGAGCATTTCAATCAATGAATGAGGCTGGAAAGTATTTCGAATATTTGTAGAATCTCAGTACGATATGTTACAGAGAATATCACTAGACCGGCTTTTTCTAAAAAATTTAAAAACAATTCAATTCGTTTACATCTAAAATATTATCTGTAACACTAAGGGGAATAACTCGTGTGGGCTTGTTATATTTTTTAAAACAACGATAACTCTTTTGTTGTAGTCACTTATCTCAATGGGATTTTTTGATGACTCATAGTCTGACTGAATGGCTTTTTTGTGTTGGTTTGACTAGAAAATTTATAATTTTGTGTACGATTTTTAACTACAGTGAAATCTACGATTTCCATCTATGATTGATATACGATTTTTATCTACAATTCGATAAATTATTTACGACATACACATATATCGTATTCAAAATTATAGACTTGTAGATTACGAATACTAGTGTATTACATACACGGATGGGATCTCGTCCTGGAGCCCATCGTTCGAATCTCATGGCAGGCATTATTGTAGACAGTGCCGATTGGAAGGTTTTTCTATATAATTGGGGGCGCCAGTCCAAAGGGTACTTCGTGTACATCTCCCGTCACGTCAAATATGTGACGGTTGATTTTTACACCCCCGGGAAATTAAATTTTTGGTGGGAGGTGTACAACAACAAATATACGACAGATATGTTGTCTATGGCAAAATAAACAGTAGCATGGATGCAAAAAGCTCCATGTCACACTAGGGTACCCCACAGGATGCTTCAGAATGAACTATCGGCTAAAAGAAATGGTCATAGGGAAAGAGAAAATCTCAAAGAGAAAAAGAAGTGAAAAAATCTCAAAGAAAAATAACCCTATGAAAGACACAAAGGCTAATTCACAAGGACCCAGTGAATGATAACCACTTATCAAATTCATAGCTACTGTTTATTTTTGTTTTTGAAATAAAATATAAAATATATTAGATATATAATATTTTATATATGAATTTTTGAAAATATGAATGTCATTATTAAAGAGATTTCAAATTTGAAAAATCAAGGAATTCAATTGCCAGATAAATTAGATTGTGATTAGATTCTTTTTGAATTTCAAGATATTGGTGATAGCGCTCGTTATAATAGATATGTTCTTCCAAGGAAGTATAGACTGATCAAACGAATTCAACACGCAGTAAATAATTCCCTTGCATTCTGTAACAACATCAATAAGTTTGTCCCCTTATTCACTGCTGTCGAAAAGGTCAGAAGTGAATTGGGGAAACAATATGAAATTAAATGCACAATTAACTCGAAAATCAAAACAATAAAAGAGATTATCCGCCAAAATGAAAACTCCCCTTTGATTGCCTCAACATAGTGAATGATAATTGATACTCTAAACACACCATACATGAGTAATACAGGTACAGAACAGAAATTCTATAGACAGGTATGCGCTTACTCAGAACGAAATTGTATAGACAGGTGATTTAATCACTACGCGGAAGTATAAACACTGTGTCGGGGGGAAGGGGAGTTCACTTACAATTTAAATCGTACATTAATTTATAATAGTAGGTGAAGCACTAATGATTAAATTACCACAAGAATGATTAGCTGCGATTAAGAAGTTTATTCCAGTTCGTGATTCCGTTCGAAACAAACTAAAAGCAAGACAACAATTTCAAACTAATTTCACAACGGATACTGAACAATTATTTAAACCAAAAACCACTGCTACTGAGAGAGTTATATTGGGAGAGATTATTGAGGAAGAAGATAGAAAAAAGGGTATTCTCCCCTTGTTAAAACAGATAGCTGGAGATAACAGGGTGATGTTAGTAAAACAAAGGGTGTTTCTTTAGTGGATAAAATTACCGATGAGGCTAAAACACTAATAAAACAAATTCAATTATTAAAACAAAAGGATTATCACTCTTTTGGTGATTTTGCTGTTAAAAGTTATTATTCAAAAAAGGATTTTTTAAAAGACGATAATAAAGGAAATATAATATCACGCGATAACTGGGTTGATGGGTTGTATAAAATAAACAAGAGGATTGATCATTTAAATAGAAGAGAACTGGGGTATATAGAATTTAAAAAAGGTGTTGACAACTATGATAAACAACAAATAGAAATATGACAACAAGAGAGGTAACGTCAAACACCAACACAGAGACAAAAAAAACAAGAAGAACTTCAATGGGATACACCACTTGAAGAGGCTTTAGATAGGGAACGTCAAACACAAAAAAAACCAAGAAGAACCTCATTGGGATACACCACTTGAAGATGATTTAGATAGGGAACGTCAAAACACAAAAAGAACAAGAAGAACCTCAATGGGATACACAAGGTGCAAGTGGTACAACTGAAAAAAATGGAGATGGATATCCAAGGGGGTTTTCAGGTAGTGGTCTAGTTCATTGTCCTAGTAATATTCTCGGGGATATATCACGATTAAAAATTCTCATAGGTGGGAAACGAGCTGGAAATAACTCACCGGCAATAAGGAAATAATGAGGCAGCTGATATCTGCAGACGACTATTTGAGGGTGGTATCATGGATACTGGTGTATTATCGAAAGTTTATTGATGAGCTAGCGGACAGTTACCATAGTGATTAATTTGATGACTTCGTCGCTGATGACTTTGTCATTGGTGATTAATTTGATGACTTCGTCATCAGTGATGAATCACTGATTAGATAAATAGCATTTAAATAAAATGATCATACACTACATCCACAACAAATCAACCATGTTCTATATAGTAAACTCACGATTGCCAGTTTATAGAGCGTACTATGGAGATGGTCTCGGTAATACCATTGCAGGGTTATTTGCAAGAATGGCTCCCAAAATAGCACCAATCGCAAAACAATTTTCAATGAAAGCTATTAATGTTATTCGTGATAATGGTATTAGAGCTGTTGGAGATATTGCCGGGAAAGCATATTCCGCGGCTAAAGAAAAACTAGTATCGTTAGTTCGGCAGCGAAAGAAAACACAGATGACTTCGTCATTGGTGACTTCGTCACCGGTGATAAAGTCACTAGGACCACTACCATCTATGGAAATTATGCCTGCAAGTATTAGCAAAATAATAAACAATGCGGTGGAGCAGAATATAGCATCACGGTATGACAATTGGGGAAATATTACTGCAAATATGATAGCGGGAAGTGGCTTGAAATTGCAAGCGAGATCACGATTTAGATCAAGAAATATATAACATGTTCAAATCGGCTCCTAAGCGTTTGATATGGACGCCCCAGTACCCAAGAATGATTCTATATGCGATTATCAGTATTATTCCTATAATGCAGTACAACCGGATCTTCGATCAAGAATCGAACTTCAAGTCCAGGATACCAGCAAATACTTTCTACCCTCTGAAGCATTTATCGAAGTAGAAGGAGAACTTGTACAAAATGTTGCAGCTGATACACCATATGTAGATGACCCAAATGTCCGAGTTGGTTTTATCAATAATGGTATCATGGCACTATTCAAGAGTGCAATCAGAATCAGCTAAAAAATGTGGAACCACAATATCACTGAAGCACAATCAGATGTCTGATGGTCAGAATAAACTGTCATTCACAGCTCGTCAGATAAAACACTTCAATGATGCCATCAAAGATCAAAAAGGTATTCAGGTCACTCTCTCTGCGGCCGCGATCAAAAATATGATAAAATCAGGTGGTATATTCCCACTTCTGGCTGCAATACCAGCGTTGATTGTGGCCGCGGTCCCAGCGGTAGCAAAAGCCGCCGCGCTAGGAGCCGTTGGTACAGCGGCAGGGATGACACTAAAGAAAGCTACCGGACAGGGATACAAAAAAAAGAAACAATCAGGAAAGGGTCTAAGACTACCAGGAACTCCGTATTCATGGTACAGCAGAAATGGCCTGAGACTAGAAACAGTTTACTAACAATAGTTCCTATGTCAAATTTTGATTTACTCGATGCTGCTAAAAAACTAGCGATAAAAAACTTTAGAGGTGTCTTTATGAGAGATCAATTACCACAACAACCAAACAGCATTGAAACCGGTATCATTAATCTCGATAAACGCACCGGACCGGGAACTCACTCGGTTGCATACGCAATTGATCCTTGTGTGATTGCTTATTTTGATTCATATGCCATATGGGTTAGCGCCGCCTATAAGAATTTATGCGTTATATAAACCGCTTAAAAACTCCTATCTGGTATTCTACGCTACCAACACAGAAAATGAATGACCCACCAATATGCGGTATAGAAGTATTAAATGTCCTCAACGCTATTTCATCATCAGGAAAACCACCACATAAAACCGTACACGAATATACGAGTAATCGCTTTTTAGAGAGAAATTATATAAAATAACATGATTGATATTTGGGGGAGATCTTTATCAAGCCTGAATAAACCTACCGTGGAAATATCTGTAACCGGTGATGTAAAAAAAATAATCGAAGATGAAATATCCGAGATGTTAAACCTCGCAAGTGTTGATCCCAATGAAATAGTTGTATTTCAAGATCGTCAGGGTAAATTGAAAACTAGTAATGTTTCCCTTGATGATATTTTGACAAAACGACGCGACGCAGTAGAAGATACTATCGCGTTGTTTTCCAAAAACGGTAAACTCAAACCAGGTGTACTTGTTTCGATGCTTACAGATAAATTAGCAGCGCTCTGTGATAATTATTCATCAACGATAGAATTATTATAAAAACTACGTGATAAATATAACATTCACATAAATGCGTTTACGGCCTTACAAAAAGCTATTAACCCTTTCAGGTCCCCTTAAATGATTTCTTTGGAGATCCACCGGTTACCACACCACAACTCACGGAGATAAAAGCAGCTATTGATAATTTGATAAAACTGCGATCAGATTATGATATGTATCTCAATTTACTAGGTTACGTAAAAGCTTTAACAGGACCGATGACGCCATTGATAAAATTTTTTAGTAAAAAATTAAAAACCCAATGATCTTAAAAAAGATCTCGCTGATATTAGCAGAAAACTCGATGAAATAACAGTAATTAATCAGCAATTAGGAGTTATTCATGAGGTTATTAAAACGACCAACGATGTCATCAGGGATGATCTACCGAGGATGATAAAATATCATAAATAACGCATACACGATCCAACATGGATCATTTACGTAGACACTACAAAATAACATATTAAATATCACCGCGACCGTCAAAGGTATTTATCAATTAACACTAGTGTCACCGACTCAATTTAATATTTCATCAACGAGTTCATCTGGGGTCAACAATATGATATCAACGATCATCGATAAGGGAGCAATTGAACAATTCACAATAGCATCCACTGATAATAATTTGGTTAGGGTTTCAATAACATGGTATGTGGAATTCGTAGCGGATTTAAGTAAACAACTGAATTGAATTCGCTAGCGAATTTAACACTAGCAAATTTAACGCCAGCAATTTGAAATCTATTATAATAAATAAAATGTCATCACTGGCAACGTCACAGCAATATCGCTATGATCAGGTCAGAGAATTTCAAACTAAACTCAAAACACTCACTGAGGAGTACCAAACAATAATAAAAAAATACCGACAAAGAATTACCGCAGTTGATGTTACCATGTACTCGGTATCAGGTGTAATCACCGGAGCTGGTATAATACTATCCTCGGTAACAATGATTGCCCCGATAGCTGTTCCAATTTGTATATCAGCGGCAACAACAATCGCTGGAATAATTTCAATAATAACAAAAAATATCATTGTGTAGCCAGCGCAAACTACAAGACTATGTAATTAAATTCCATGTTGTGTCAACCGCATATTCCCAATTATCCTCGATGATATCGTCTTCACTCGATGACACATTAATATCTGATAGTGAGTTTTCAGCGATGGTAATTGTTTATGATTCCGCGATGTCAAAATTAGAAAAACAACATTAGTATAATAACAATGGCAACATTGCAAGAACTACTTCAATGAATAGCGGAAAACACAACCCCAGTGAAAACCAGCATGATCTCAATAATCTCAACGAATCCTGAATTCAGTGTGAATTTCCCTTCTGCAATTCCGGTGAAGGAGATAGCACTAGCAAAATTACGAGTGTATCACAGTTGGCCTAACATTAGATCAGTACCATTCGGTGGTCAGCAACCGAATAATCCCTGGTGTTTGCGAGTAAGAATAAACAAGACGGGACTCCAGACTGGAACGTTGTTTCACTACCATCTGGGACCTACCAAATCGAACAGATCAATAATAAATTTCAGCGTAGAATAAAATCCATTACTGGAAAAGAATCGAAAATCGCTATAATGGTTCATGAGCCGATGTTATCATCTGCCACGGAGATAAACTTGCCCGGGTATGTCGTAGACATCTATCAGAGTTCGATAAGAACAAAACTGGGTTGTCCTGAAAAAACACCTCCACCTGAACCGAAAAAATCTGATTTTACCACAGATGAGATTAATAAAAAAGATAGAGATATAATTTTTTATCTTCTAAAAGGAGAAGATATAACAAAAGCAAAGAAAATATATTTTGAATTCTATAGGAACGGTTTCTCTGGGTTGCATTTTGAATTTGAATACGGTGATAAAGAAAGTAGAGAAACGATTCTATTAGATGAACATATTGATATGTTTTTAAAAAAAAAAATATTAACATTTCGAATCTGGTAGAGAGAGAGACTACAGCAAAATTTTAAAAAATATCTTTTGGATGTAAAGGGTTCCCGTGATGAAATCATAAAAATAATAAAATATATGAACACTTATATAAAAGATTAAAAAATTAAATTAATTTTTAATATCTTTTGATGAATCTATTGACGTGTGAGAAGGAGAAAAACAAAAATTTCTATCCGCATATAATTTAACAAAAGAAGAGTTATTAAACTTTAAATTACCAGGATATAATGTCCCAGGATGGAAAAATCTCTCAGTGACACACCATCAATGATGGTTTTAAAAGGATTCACAACGCATGGAAGAAAATAGCACAACCACAAACAACAACAATCCTCAAGCATAATAATGACCCAAATGGTGGCGGGCGACATATCGCTCCTCAAAACGTCAATATATCCTCGGTGATTGCAGTGAATTCAGTATGTGATGTTATCGAAGGAAGTTACCAAATAAATCTTGCAAGATCAAATCAAGCTCAACAAGGATATGTTTTATACTCATTTGCACCAACAGCTCCTCCAGGGTTTCTAATCATTGAGGATCCAACTAATCCAGGATATATGCAATGTCATAATGATTCATTACCGAGAATTAATTTCAAACTCACTGACCAGTCCAATAATCTAACTGATTTATGAGGTGAGGTTTTACAAATTAGCCTGTTTGTGAAATCGTAAAAAGATTTTCAATTTGTCTCCAAAACGCAATCAGCATCGGGTCTGTATGGAGACTTTGTCTCTGGAGACAGAGTTTCATTAGCGTGACAAACCATAACCATTTCTCTTTCTTATTGTCTACCTGAAATGGTCTCGGTTTGCTTGAAATAGTTTCGGTTTGATTGGAATAGTTTCGGTCTGTCCACCTTCTCTGCTGCTTAAACAAATTCTGAACCCAAATTTCAATTATGGGTTTTAATTAACTCAGGCTAATCAGGAAAGCTATGAATATTATGATTATTCTGAGCCACCTGGCATGAATGTGATATAGCCTGAATTTCTTTTAGCTATAAAAAATTTATAAACTTCAAAATCAATAAGGATGACCATTATTGGGTTCTGGCACAAAAAAAATGGCATCTAACACATGCCACATTAGTTAAAGAACAATAAAAGAAACAACAGACAACCATGCCTTTATTTAAACTAGGCTATTGAATTATGAACATAGTGAATTATGTGGACTATTTAAACATTGCTGAGTTTCATTCTTAATTTCAATGGACATTTAGTAAAGTTATAAAACCCTGGTATCTCTGAGGTTTCTTGTGATGAGGACAATATTTTATGCCAAGGAACGGTATTTATTCATGTGATAGAATACGATTTCTGGCAAGAACATATACTGCTAATCTAATTTTTCAATAACTGCATGTATTTAAAATATGATAAGAAAACAGCTTTCTTAATTGTGTGCACTTTTAAATACACAGACACTTATGCTTTCTTAACAGCATTTTATCTCTAACTTTCGTCACAAAAGCGACAAGAAAGAAGTTTTTTCACATCTGCAAAAGCCTCAGCTACTAAAAAAACTTCAAAATCATAAAAGATTGGATCCCAAGGGTTTGGGGTTTTGAGAAGTTTCACTATACATGGTGGTCTTTCATCTTCTGAAGGTTTATCAGTGGTAGGGTGATGATGTGATATCTCTTAAAATCTTGATTTCCAGCAGGCAGATTACATCTGTTCATGACATTATCATCATAACAAGATTTACAAAATACATCCAAACAGACTACCTGTTGGATGTGAGTGGTTTCAATTTGACCATTTCAGGCTGCTCCATTTGATCAGATGCAAGACTCTTCTTGGTCACCACATCCCTGCTATGCACTGCAAGAATGCTTTACAAACATCTTTTCTCGTGTCCTCACTTAATTAACAGTAGATAGCATTACAATCTTCAAAACAGAGGAAATTTGCAAGGAAAATCTTGTCTAGAATAAGTCCATGTGTGGTAGTAGAGATGATTAAGAACAAGATCGTGTTTACTGCATATGCCAAACAACTGCCAAGGCCAAAGTTATTCATTTCTGACAATGATAAAGGAAATTATTGACAACATCCACCTCCCTTCAAAATATTAACTATGAGACTATACCTGATGAAGAAATCACCAATCAAAACTGAATGTACACCTGAAGTGAAGCCTAAAAATCCAATCCAAGTACACGATTTGAAGCAGCTGAGAAAACTGATAAAAGTGGAGGGTGAGGTGAGAGTCTTCAAATCATGTGGTAGTTTACAGAAGACAATTGGATGCTATCAAATTTTTTGTCCAAGACAAGAAAATTGATTATCCTTCTTAGGGTAAGTATCATTTTTGTATCAATTCTTCAGCTGTTGTGTCCATATGGAAAAAGCATTGACACATCAATATATGTATATTGATTAACCTTAATAAGATTAAGAATGTTTATATTATCCAACGAAAACATGAATGTTGTCCACCCACTCATTTCATGCAAAGGCTGCTCATAAGAATGAAAATATACATAGTGGACAGTGTTACTCGGTACATATACAGCTCATCTTCAATGAAATTGAAATTAAAATTTATATCTAATTTGTTTTAGATTGGGCCTGTCGGGCTTACGAAAACAATTTTAATTTGCCTGAGGAAACTTTGATCGTACTGATGAAATCTGTAAATGTATTTACCAGATATTGACATACCTGCCAACAACGTGATCAGACCACCACCGTCATTGATGAAACTGAGATCTAATTTTAATCCGATTGAAGTATGTTATGCTAAAATTATGATTTTGTACTCCCAAACTCCCTGACCGGCCGTGTTTCAAGAAAACACAATTTTCAGTAATCTTCAACAAAAAAGAATAAATAAATAAAAACCACTATGTTCAGTATTAGGGCCTAACAGAGTAGATAATTTTCACAGAGTACCAAATCCGAGTATTTGGATGTACTATTTGCCGGATCCATGCACGAACTGAGCAGTAGGTGCGACTAATGGAGAGTACCATTTGTTTCATTATTGTATGTGAAGCTTAAACTTTTCATGTACCGTATACCGTATATATCGCCTATAAGATGAAATTTTTTATTACTAATTAAAATTATTATGTATTAAAAAACTTTTTTTAAAGTTTGATATTTATTGAATTATTTTATTTGTAACCATTTGTGCGTGTATTATTTGTCAAGGTGAATACTTCCGGATATTACCGAAAAAGCGAATATTTGGCCGAAGTGAATGTTCCGAGGCGAATTCCGGTTAGGCCCTATTCAGTATATGCATGTTACATGTAGCATTACAAACAGAAAAAAAGGTCATGATTGGAGCCGATGTAAAACCATTCCTTGGGAACTTTAAATATCAGAAATTAAAAGCAAAGAGGTCAGATATAAACCACCATCACATAGTATTTAACTGGCTGACAATAGATGTGTTTGAATGCTACAGTGGGTGAGCCCATTGTGCAAATTTGTATAGGTAGGATCAGGAAGTGGAACAGCCCATCCAAGGTAAATCCAAGTGATACTAGATGTACATGTACATACAAAAATAAAGGTTATTACATGTTATTGGCTTGAATTAGAATGTTTATGCAATATTTTTTATATTTTTGGCAAGTTTGTGAAGTGATGGTGTTTCTTTGAAGTCAGATGTTACTGCATATGTAGAATGCAAAGCATGAACAACGGTATCTAGGAGCAGAGATATTTTTTGTTAAAGCAACTTGCAATGTAAATATACCAGTAGCGGAACTTGTCATCATAGCTGTTGCAACATACTTTACTTACATGTGGCGGCATTAGTTCCATAGATGGCAGTTTTACCAGTGCTGGTTTTTGTTTTTTCCGAACTAACGACATAATTTTTCCCCTAGCGGTATTAAATGCAGTACCAGTGAGATTACCAATTTCACTGATACCAATATCACGAATAACACCAATTGCTTTCATTGATAGTTCTTTGACGATAGGTGCAATTTTTGGAGCAATTCTAGTGAATAACACAAAGACAAACACGGAGACAAAAAAAAAACATAAGAAAATCCTCAATCATCATATTATATACCATCTGATCGAGAAGAAGATGATGATACACAAGGTGCAACTGATGTAACTAAAAAATTTGGAGATGGATTTTCTCAGAATGTAACCACATCCAGAACTTCTGGTAGTGGTCTTGTTTCTTGTTCAAGTAATATTCTCTCTGACATAGCATGATTGGAAGTTCGTATCGGGGGGTAAACGAGCTGGAAATAATTGCCGGGAGATAATTAATGAAGCTGCTGATATCTGCCAACGATTATTTCAAGGTGGTATCATGGATATCGATGTATATCACGAATTCATCGATGAATTAGTTGATGACTATCACAGCGATTAGATAAATGGCATTTAAATAAAATGATCATATATCATAGTCACAACAGACCAACACCGTGCATGTAGTACATTCAAGATTACCTGTATATAAAGTATACTACAGAGATGGATTCGGTGATATTAAGGGGTTATCCTCAGTGAGGATATCAAGTTGATGTTTGATCACACGTTCACATTCCCTCCCCCAATCATAAAAATCATGAATCTTTTGACCGTGATATTCTAAAACAGTATCACCTTCTGCGATATTTTTTAATTGTTGTAAAATATTTTGTTTGACTTTCTCGAGTAAAATATTGTTCATTATATAATATACAGAGGTCTCGCTAGGATTTTAAAACTAGAAGTCCAGGACTCCCAATTTGGAAAAAGTAAGAGTCCCACCAGCAAAAGTTGCAGTCCCAACCTTTGCAATGTTGAACTTTGCAGATTAGAAGAACTGCTGGTTACCGTTGAGTTTAATTTCCACATTCTTTATAACACTGACATGTACAACCGTGTCAGCCTATTCGGCGCGTCTGGTAATTCCGCACAACGAAACATCATTTATGTAAACATTGGATCACGTGTTGGTTTGGTTGAAAATTCAAGTTTTGGCTGAAATTCCAGAAAGAGTCCAAAGTAATGTATTTCATTTCCATAGCCTGATGCATAAACATTATATCTTTTCAAAGCCATGCGCAGAATTTGGCCGCCATATCGAGTCATGGAAACAGTGGTGATATCCATTTGTCCAAACTTTATATTATTTTGAATATAATATTCTGGTGACAACTGCCGCTTTCAATTGGTAAGCATTACAGATTATTTTATTTTTTGTCAATTGAATTTGGTATGGGTTTTGCACCAATATTGGTAACCTTAGATACCTAGAATAACCTGACAGCGATGTAACTCTTGATAGTCCTTCAGGGTGAGACTGAATTTTGACAATCCAAGGAATAGTTGTATTCCAAACACTAAGCCAGGCATCACCCACTTTCTTGCACTTGGCTACTATTTCCATCCAAATTGTCAGTTCTAGAAACTTCAGCAATCTTCTGAATCTCATTAAAACCTTTGTAAGTTGCCATTTAACCCAAAACTACTTATCCAAATTTTCAAACGACGTTTTGTCCTGATGTGCCTTGATTTTGAGGTCGCATGCACTATTTATTTGGCTAGTCAGAAATTAACACAATAATTGAGCTAAAGTGTATTCTTATAATAACTACATGTACATCTCAGAATCTTTCTGTCTCTGAATTCAGTCATTGTAAATTCAGCACAGCTGCTAGTCAAAGTCTTTTTGAACTTGCCGCCCAGCTATTGCGTCATGTTCTTTTGATGTACTCTAATAAATACAGCAGGCGGAACTGGGGGTATTTTAACCACTGAATACTTTCACTGTAAATATCAGCACAGCTAAAATGATAACGTAATCAACACTAACTTTGTCTCCCAGCTATTTGCATGCGTACGGAGGACTCATGCATGGAGTGATTTATGCGTCCCAGATTAAATATTTGCATTCAAATACACGTAATTAAGCGTTTCCGAGATCTCTGAATATACAAAAATATTTCTTTTATCTAAATTGTAATTTTCATATAGGTAATATAAAAATTTCGCGAATGAGAATGATACTCTGTAGTTGAATTTTTTCGAATATAATAATGTCAAATGTGTACCTGATGCTGTCTGATATACAGTTTTTGAATTAAAACCAAAGTATTTACCTGCGGAGGACATAGAGGGAAATTCAATAATAAGTTGTCCATAAATGCAGTTACAGGTTGTTGTGGTTGAGATTTTATTTTCGGAGCAGAGTTATGACAATTTGTACATATCTTAAGTTGTTTTGGCATAATGGCACCGATTGGACCCCCGAACGTATGGGAACAAAATACATCCCTGGGATAATTATGTGGGATGAAGTATGTACAGTATCATTAAAGTTATTAAAAACATTTCTGGAGTGGGTATTAATGAAAAACACAGCTGTGATAATATGTGGTGATCACGGTCAACCACCGCTGTTTACCGGGGAATCTCATCGATGGATGAAAGCGACGGTAATTAGTACGAATAAATTACAAATCATCGATCACTCGACCTGGAGTTAACCAAGTTAAAAACCGTGATAAGATTACAATCGGATAAAATCCAATGTGGAATAACACGTAAAACAATCCCTGAAACCCCGATTAGTGATTTTTAGATGACGTGGAAACCAACAGATTTGGTAGTTGCGAGTAGAAGAAAAATCTGATTGATGTAACTTTCTTGAATTTTATTAGTTTTATGATGCAAGTCATTTTTAGGGAATACCAGAAGTAGGAAATCAAATTCATATGGTGGCACCAATGCTAATTTTATTGTCATTCATTTTGACTTCTTATTTTTAATTATATTGTAAAATTAGGATGATGTTAAGAAATAATAATATAAAGGCAGAACTTTATTTCAATTTCTTTTTAACAGTGAAATGGTGTATGACTGAGAAAATTAATTACTAATTATTAAAAAAATTGTCTTTTTAGTTCCATTCCAATTGGTCACTCACTATTTCATTGAAATTTTGAACTATTTGTGACTATAATAGTATTTACTGTTGCTGTAACAACTTATAGATGTTTCAAATTACCTAAAGAAAGCTTGCCATCAATATACCCAAATCTGCCATTTGGGCCTAACCGGAAATTGCCTCGGACATTCACTTCAGCCAAATATCTAGTATTTTGGTACTCTTCAAAAGTATTCGCCTCGGAAAATAATACACGCACGAACGGTTACAAGTAAAATAATTCAATAAATATCGTACTTTTAAAATTAAAGTTTTTCAATACATAATAATTTTAGTTAATAATACAATTTTTCATCCTTTTAGGCGATATATACTGTATACGGTACACGAAAAGTTTAAGCTTCGTATATGATAATGAAACAAACGGTACTCTCCGGAGTCGCACCTACTTCTCGGTTCGTGCCCGAATCCGGCAAATACTTCATTCAAATACTCTGATTCTGTACTTTGGGGAAAATTACCTACTCGGTTAGGCCCTATCTGCCATACACCCACATATTTTTTACTATTCCACTTGAACTATATTATACGTTTAATTTATAATTTCTTTAGACTTTACTAAACATGTCCCACTAGCAATATATTTTTGGCTCAGATGAGACTCACTCTATTTCAGATATTGTAACTAAACAAAACAGAAGAAAGCAAAGAAGCAGACAGACCCTGATTTGGATATTTTCAATGTAAAAGAACTGGAACCCAACAGAATAAATATCCGGATACATATTTATAATACTAAGCGGCCCGTGGAAGTGAGAATAGAAAGAATAAAAGCAAAGAAACATATAAGTTAGACCCAGACTAAATATAAGTAAATTTCGTTCAGCTGCTTTTGTAAACAATAAAATTAAATAATAAATTATATTTACAAATAAAAACAAAATTTTAAACATATATTAAGAATTACTGCATGTGTGTATGAAAATTGATTTTATAGATACACTATAATTGTTAGAAAAAATAGCCAGGGCTTTACCTTAACATTTGGCAGTTTTACTAAATTTTGATGTTGTTTTTTTTGTAAGATATAAAATAAATTCGTAAAAATACTGTGTGCTATATCTTAGATAAGTAAACAGTTTCCGTTTCTGTTTTTACCACACATATGTGCCAAATTGCAGCTAAATGTTCTAATATTTAAAAAATCATTGGTTCATGCTACGACTCGAGACGAGAAACACTGGGGGGAGTGACGAAACATGACTGCGTGCGCTCTATGTTTAATATGCGTAGAAGATTCATTATATGATTTAAATGTATTAGCTTTTGTATTTTTATATAGCATCGAAAAGTTTTCTTTCTTACTTTCAGGTCATTTTCAGGCAAATATTGGCATTTCTTGGCTATCTCAATCCATTTGTCCACGTCCGCCATTTTAAGATACAGGGGTGAATTGAAACACCAACACGCACCAAAACGCCGGAACGCACTGAAACGCCGGAACAGCTAAAGTCCGTATTGCAATTTATACACGAGTTTAATGCTTCAGGTATTAATTATAAACACATACTAATATTTATTTATTAAGTTAATAATGACATTTTTTACTATCTTACCTTTCGGGATGTGTGAGATTTGAGCGTTATCTTCCCACGCTCGCATATCTCTCTGGCAAGTATATGTAAAACAACCATATAACAATTGCAAAATAATTCACTCCCACGCGTTGTATTACCAGAACTACCACACCAATTAAGATAAGATGCGGACCATACGATACTATTGCATCACTGAGCGAAAAAGTCAGCATCAAGCATAAATTTTAACAGCATTTTGGGGGCGCAACATTTCTCTGAAATATGACGACCAATCAATCATAAACATTCTAATGGAAATTTTCCATAAACGAAAACGATTCAATACACGCAAATCTAATTAAACCAAACACAGGTGATTCTCTCAAACTGTCAGTTTGTTTATGAAGGCAATACTCTCTTCGGTAAATTTAAAACTTATCGTTCACTTCAGTTCTCTCCGTCTTGCTGATTCTGGTTCTAGTGCTGGCATAAGATTCTCTACATCAGCTACTTCAGAACGATGCTGACCAATATTATCATGTAGTTCTTGTTTTGTGGTTGATCCGCTGCTATTTCATCTGGAAGTTCTCTTAGAATCTTTCCTTGTTTTTTTTTTATATTTCTTTGGGGGGAGGGGGAGACGAGACAGGTGCAGTTTGCACTATTTCAAAACAAAAGTTGAAAAAGCTTTTATGTATGAGAGTGCTCTCCCTGATATGTAGTTATGTTGGTTTTCTTTTTCCATTTAAGTTTTCATTTAAATTAATTTTTCCCATCGGGATTATGTAAGTTTTCAAACGGGGTATTTATAATTGATATATTCCCTAACGTATCTTTAAGAAGTGTTGTCCGAGGTAGGTTTTATTTACCTGCCCTCTGAGTATCTTTGTCAATATTTCGTGCTTGACCTTGGATAGAGGTCTCCTGTTACCTGTATTTGCTATTTGTGTTGGTGCTATATGTCTGTGTGCAATATATGTATAGATGCATTGTTTCTTTGTAAGGATAGCCATTTTATATAAACTTTCCCCGGTTGTCCTATTCAGTGACAACGACATCTAAACGGATAATCACTTCTTTTTTTCATTTAATTTATAATTTTTATTTTTTATATTACATACATTTATTTCTAGTTTGAATTTTGAATTTCGAGCAATGTCCGGTGCGCTATTTTTACTTATTGATTTTTTAAATAATTTTGCTGTCATCCTTTGCCTTATTTTTAGTTATTTTCATTGAATCTGACTGTACTCGAGTCGGGGTCCGATCATTTTTTTAGTTATTTTCATTTAATCTGACTGTACTCGAGTCGGGGTCCGTACATTTTTTAGTTATTTTCATTGAATCTGACTGTACTCGAGTCGGGGTCCGATCATTTTTTAGTTATTTTCATTGAATCTGACTGTACTCGAGTCGGGGTCCGATCATTTTTTAGTTACTTTCATTGAATCTGACTGTACTCGAGTCGGGGTCCAAACATTTTTTAAAATTATTTTCCTGTCATCCTTTGCCTTATTTTTAGTTATTTTCATTGAATCTGACTGTACTCGAGTCGGGGTCCGATCATTTTTTAGTTATTTTCATTGAATCTGACTGTACTCGAGTCGGGGTCCGATCATTTTTTAAATTATAGTTATACTTTTCCCGACTCCCGTTGGGTCGCCTCTCATTATTTATTTCTTACAAGGTTAAGAAATGTTTAGGATCTTACAAAATGCAACAAGAGTCAAGACAACAAGTTTTATACAATTTGATAAATAATTTATTCCCCAGCGTACCCCCAATGACCCACTGTATTGAGTCGTTTTGAATACCGTCGTCTCTTTCCCATCAGTGTTGTGGGTAATTGTAGTGGTACTTTCCAAATTAGCAACATCCGATATGCGAAAGAGTCCTATGAAACGATTGTTTAAAATAACACTTGTTGACACTTAAACAATCAATTCATTATGTGGACCTTTAATTGTTAGTGATTTTTGTGCATTTTTAATGCAAAAAAAAATTAAAGAAATTATTCGAGAATTAAGCATTACATTCACAACTATTACTGATAAAAAGATTATTTAGTAAGCGCAAGGTCATAAAACGTTTACGAAGTTTTATTGATAGGAGTGAGTGCTGTTGAACAATGACATCATAGTTCATTTTTTGTAGCATGAGATGTTCCGATTCCGCGAGGATTATAAATCTGAATATTTAAAGCCTTTTCCGTCAATCGAAAACCCAATAAAATGTATGCGCATTTCTACAGCTAAATTGAGCTTATTTATCAACTTGGCCGAGCGATGTTCCGATGCTTCAACACCAGTTGCAAATGTCCGTTATTGTCATGACAATAAATGATTTATCAATACTCGGGGTACGTCAGTGAAAAATACCAAAGAGTAGGATTTGTTGTTGTAGGGTTTAACGTCATTTTTCAGCACACGATAGGCTATACATGGCGGCCAGTATTAATGGTGAAGGAAGAACCCGGGAAAACCCATGGAAAGAACCACCGACCCACGAGAAGCTACTGACTAGCTTTCTCACATAATTACATTACCCGAATCTTAGACTCGAACCCACGCAGACAGAGGTGAGATGGCAGTGATCTTTGACGGAGAGCGCTTAAGACCACTCGGCCAATTGGGGCCCCTACAAAAGAGTAGGAGCCACTAAGTAAATTATATGTGTCAAAACTCTGCAAAATTAACCATATTTGAATGGAGATGTCTTAACATCACGCGCGTGCACATAAAGCGGTTCAAGTTAAGGCATTTCGCAACTGTTTGTGATTTATGGTGTGGCTAATGCCATCCAATGGAAGAGTTTCTACTTATTTGTCCCATAACGTAAATATGCATCTTATATCTGTGTAGATTATGCATTTATTAATTATTGACATTAACAAGTTAATGTGATAGAAAATAATTTGTTTATGAAATTTACATATGTATATGAATATCTGGGTTCATGAAGAGAATAATTAAAATGTAGAAAGATTAGTCTGGGACAGACATTTGTATTGTTCCCCTTTATGGGTCGCCCCTAAGTTTAGCCTATGATGCTAAGAACGAAACATTCCACAGACTATAAAATCCATGTGCGAGTAAAAAAGGTTGAACATGAAGCAAATAAGATCAATATTGTAGCAGAATACTCCTTCGAGTAAATAACGCTACCCCGATTCTCGTTATCTCGGGTTCGTTTAGGATAGGTCTTTGTATCTGGAGTGATGCCCTGCTGAACCTGTCTGAGGACTGGCACTCCAGAGTGCTTCATATATCTACCTCAGCGGGATACCGTCTTATTACTGACTTCTTGTCGCCGAGTTTCTGTGTCTTCTTCTGACCTGGTCCAAGAGAAGCCAATTGTTTCGCAGAGTTGCATCGTTATCATGGCACGCTGCCCTGCCCGCGATTGTGTAAGTTAAGGTAACAAGAGAATGGTTAGAAATTAAAAGCCATGTATATGTAGGACCCCGCGGATATAGCTGAAAGGTACAAGGACTCAGCTTTGTTGGCTGTGAAAAGTCACACGTGGATGCAGAAAGTTTTGTTCAAGAACAAAGGGCGCTTATGGTGTGGTAAATCTCACCACATTGACAGACGGCCAAGGGCATTGCCTGCTAAGTTGAACAGAATAAGGTAGAATCGACATTGAAGCGGAGTTGAGCGAGGGTGTGGTAACCATTTTCAATCCGAATTTAACTTATTTTTGAAGCTAGGAACTTAAGATTTGCTTAAACATCGTGCGGAAACTTGTTATAAGGCAATACTCCAAGGAAGCCACTCGTAAATTGGCGGAAACTTGTTATAAGGCAATACTCCAAGGAAGCCACTCGTAAATTGGCGGAAACTTGTTATAATTAAGGCAATACTCCAAGGAAGCCACTCGTAAATTGGCGGAAACTTGTTATAAGGCAATACTCCAAGGAAGCCACTCGTAAATTGGCGGAAACTTGTTATAAGGCAATACTCCAAGGAAGCCACTCGTAAATTGGCGGAAACTTAGACAATTCTATGAAAGACAAAGCTTCAAAAAGATGAACAATTTATTTACTCGATTTTTGCAGACTATCATGGCATTGTGATTGGAATTAGGTGCAGTATGTATACTTCATTACTAGAATCGTTAGTACGTAGAATTACTTTATAGTGTTTAATTTATACAAGTATTTGAGAAATGAGCCATGATTATGTACTAAACTGGTGCATGTATTCGTGTGATATTCTAGATTTTGCAAATGTTGAATCGAATTGTAAGTTTTAAAAATGGTTGCAGTGTGTAAAATTAGTTAATATAGATGTAAGGATATATTAGAGCAGCATGGATATTTGAATATCTGTGTTATATATATATATATATATATATATATATATATATATATATATATATATATATATATATATATATATATATATTGATAATGTATAATAAGTAGTTGATGCCGTGCTTTTATGACGACGTTGTTTACCATACAAGAACGTATGGTTATTTCGATGCGCACGAATGTGACCGAAAGTGTAATAGTCTTTATCTGATGATTGATTTTTGGTTAGTGTGAGACGAGATGGCTAAGGAAATATGCTAAAGTCATTGTGTTTTGGCATGAAGCTTTTGGGTGACAGACTTCCAGTACAGTTAGTCCCGAGTCTCTAAGAAGAGAGACGGAAGTGAGAATGGCAAACTAGTCAGAGTCGACAATGAGTCGAGGAGGAGAATTTTAAGGAGGAGTAAAAAGAAGTCGAGAGGAGAAATTGAAGGAGGATTATAGATTAGTCGAGAGGAGAAATTAAACAAGGAGGAGCATAGAGAATCGAGAGGAGAAAGTGAAGGAGGAGTATAGAGAAATCGAGAGGAGAAAGTGAAGGATGAGGAGTATAGAAAAATCAAGAGGAGAAAATGAAGAAGGAGGAGTATAGAGAATCGAGAGGAGAAAGTGAAGAAGGAGGAGTATAGAGAAATCGAGAGGAGAAAGTGAAGGATGAGGAGTATAGAGAAGTCGAGAGGAGAAAGTGAAGGATGAGGAGTATGGAGAAGTCGAGAGGAGAAAATGAAGAAGGAGGAGTATAGAGAAGTTGAGAGGAGAAAATGAAGAAGGAGGAGTATAGAGAAATCAAGAGGAGAAAGTGAAGGATGAGGAGTATAGAGAAGTAGAGAGGAGAAAATGAAGAAGGAGGAGTATAGAGAAGTCGAGAGGAGAAAATGAAGGAGGAGTATAGAAAAATCGAGAGGAGAAACATTCTTCTCTCTATATAACTAATTTCACTTCCTACAAAAACGAGCCTGGGTGTGACTTCTATAGTAACTTAAATAATATATTGTGAGTGTTAGGATTCAATTTTCAGTAAAATTAATAAGATTGATATTTTCTTTAAATTGTATTAGAGTAATGTTTTATTCATTTATATTAAGTAAGTTCTAAAAGTGTGTTAAGATTAATTTCATTTATTTCCAAAGCACAACTATATATTAATTGAAGGAAAATAGTTGATATACGAAGCATAAGTTGGCAACGCAAATCATTAGCTATACGAATATGAAAATAGGTTATAAAACAAAAGTCAGTCAGCTCTTAAGTTTATCAGTCAGATATATATTTTGTAAAACCAGGCATTAGCAAGAAATCTTACTGAAAGTCAGTGAACCCCTAAGTCTTATCGGTAAAGCATAGAGCAGGCTTCCGTGTTAACGTAAATACAGAATGGTTTTTAACTAATGATGGACAGTCGTTTCTACAAAAATGGTTCTTATCTAAAGAATGACGGACATTGCTGCTGGCTTAATATATTAAACATGTTGCTGATTTAGAATATTTAGGGATTATCATGTTCGGACGTAACTAATGCCAAACGAACTACAAATCTGAGTTGTACCTTATGTCAGATGACGTCAAATTAAGCTGGTTTGGACCAGGAAAAACTGACTTTTGCTTGATGAGAGAATAAACATCTATTTCCAAGGGTACGTTAACCTGACACAGGATGCATATAAAAGACCACGCATTTAAGGGTCAGGTCAGTTCCGTACCGACAGAGGAAATAGATGTTTTGTCTTCTTATTACAGATATACAGATGTAGCTGATTTAACATCATGGCGGCACTTGTTTAAGAGAGCTTTCTCTCTTTCTCTCTCTCTCTCTCAAAGATGTAGCCGTACAACAACCATTATTACAATAAGAACATCTTCTTACATAACATGAGCACTCCACCCCACCCCAATCCTAACAAACCCGCCACAATCCGATCAAATAAATCAGACGTTATCCTCAGCCAAAATGTGTATTGCAACAAGACTTGTGCGTTTCTTGGACGAGCCGTGTAGCGTGGGTCTTTTAATCAACGAAATTCCTTCTCCTAACTCTTTTCCGATACCCTGTCATGCTTCTCTACTCTCCGACGAAATACGGCCAAATATGCTTGCTCTCGCGAGGTAGTTATTCTGCTTTATTTTCATGAGTTTATTGGTGTGGTCGTCTCAGAATTACATGATTTAACAGACCAGCCAGTTCCGAAAGAAAAAGGGTTTTATGTCTGTTTGTTTTTCCCCATAGCATCATTGTATGTATGTATGTATGTATGTATGTATGTATGTATGTATGTATGTATGTATGTATGTATGTATGTATGTATAGTTTATTAAATTTGTTTGATATAGTGCTTTTACAACACCCTAACTAGTGTGCCGCTGGTCTGGTCTTCAAGTCATTTAAATAAGTGAGTACGGCCCATGTATTAGTTGTATCTAATGAGTGCTTTGTGTATGCTGCTCTATCGCATTTTACCATTTGTATTTTTGTTAGGACTGGCTTTGTATATGTCAAATTTCTTAGTTATTATTTAATTATAAATATATAATTCATGGAAGCAGTTTAGAGTATGTATATGATTAGTATACGTGTATATATTTCTGTAGATAGTAGTAGGGAGCTTTAAAGGGTTCATATTATAATAACATGTGCTGCAAGCTGCTACCTTAATTCAAAAGGTTCCAGTTAAATGGAATCACAGGCAAATTATATAAGCATGCAAGTTTGTGATCTTAATTCAAAAGGTTCAAGTTGAATGGCATCACAGGCTAGTTATATAAGTATTAACTCAATAGGTTCTATTTCATCACTAATAGTTGTAAGTATGTGCAGGTATTAATTCGTGAATTAGAGCATTAGAGGAATATAGTCTTGCATATCTTAATTCAAAGGTTCTATATTTAAGTTCTATATTTAAGTTCTATATTTAAGTTCAAGTTATAGCATTGGCAGTAGTATGATATTGCTTAGCATAAGTTTCGTTCTTCAAAGTGAATTAGTTAAAAGCCAGTAAACACTGCTCGTGCTATCTCGTGGCATCTCGTGTTGCGTGCTTTTTGTCTTATGAGTTCAGATCTTTATTAGCATTTTCGAGATATCATGATTTTGGCAATCTTAGAAGTAATTCTTTAAAATAAATAACTGATATTCCGACTAATTTCTTTGTTCGAATATGTCCTTTTTGTTAATTACTAGTTCACTGCATTTCATCTCGTCCAATTTATGATTAATCGTTGATGGTTGTGTTCAGGTTCTTTTATGAATTGTAATAAATTCTGGTTTTGTCATTAAGGACTTGACAAAGATACTGTCAAAATTCGAGAATAGTCGCATATTCATCTATACTTCCATAGGAAACACTGTCCTGGTCTATAGGGGCTTCAGACGTAGATATTAGCAAAAGGTCAAGATTACTCGCATATCCATCTCTATTTGACAATAGTCAATATGTCCCGGCCCATATTACTTCAGACCAAGATACTCACAAATTTTCCCTTAGCTTCATTATGTTTGTTGCATTGTGTAAACATTCATTACATTGAAATTGCTTTTTCAATTCCATATTCTATAATCAAGAGTCCATTTCCTTTCCAAGTTGTTTCGATTGTATAATATTTCCTGATCCAAAGTGACTTCAGACAAACATACTTGCAGGAATCATCGTATATTCATCTTACTCCATATGAAACACTTTCCTGATCTATAGGGATTTCAGGCAACGGAATCGCACATCCATCCTTATTTCCAGTAGTCAATATTTCCTGCTCCATAAGACTTCAGACGAAGACACTCGCATCAGATCGAGAAAGGTCATAGCTATTTCACAGATGATAATGTTTTAGTTTCTTCCTTTCATTCTCAAGAAGCACAGTCCATCATAAAATATAAAATATTGGCCTGAAAAAATTGAAATTATAGCCATACCTCTGGAAAATTTGTCAGTCATGGAATTTGAACTGCCAACTTCGAGTAAGAGAGTTTAGCATTGTACTTATATCTCTTTATGAATAAATGTATTAAAGATAAATTGTAAGCAACGACACGAACCCATGTGAGAGAGATGAACTTGGTTCGATTTCCGAACGAGACTATTATAATTTTTCTCCCATTTATTATGAATTGGGCATGAAAAAGAAAGAATTATCCGAAACGAATTATAAAAGACAATAATGACAAACAGTGAGAAAATAGTCCAATTTAACCGTTGTTTTAATGTCACGACACTCTGCAAATGGATAAATTATCGCATATTCCCCCCCCCCCAAAAAAAATAGCAGCCCCGCGTTTTAGCAATTATATAAGCAGCTTTTATCGGATATATATATATATATATATATATATATATATATATATATATATATATATATATATATATATATATATATATATATATATATATATATCTATATTTAAAGATATGTGATGCATAGAGTTCCTTTCCGTAGATTATCAGAAATAGGGCCATCTACCAATACAATAAATCATTGATAGTAAAAATGTCCGTATGTGTGTTTTCATTTCTTTTTTCCGCTTCTTGGTACGTTATTACGATATTTGGTGCTAATATATGCAATATTGGGGTGTCTTGGGGTGGTCTTGGGGTGTTTAGAGAGACCGTTTATCGGACAGTACAACTCGTTACGTCTTTTAAGTACTCGACGCTGGTTTGTCATTTTGGCTTTGTATTTTTAAAAATATTTTTTCAAGTTTAGTAAATTGCATGTATGTAAACTCGCTGACACAAAACAGAGGTATCACGTTTGCCAGAACTGGTATAGTTGATGGACGTGTTTAATGCAACCATTACAAAGTCGATATTAAGTAACAAGTTTATGTTTACGTGGTGTATGTAATTTACGAACCACTATAATTTACGAATAAAATATATAACAGACGAACATTTATATGGAAATAAATACATCAAGTATTTTATCCCTTAGCCAAGATTTAGTAAAGGATTATTCATAATTAAACTTATTATAGTAGTTGAAATTGACATTTAACGAAAACATAGGAAATATATTTTGCTTTCCGTTAAATAATATATTAGGGGTATATAGGTTAGAATAACTCACTAAAAATTCGGTTAATCATGCAGTGTACACGTGCTTTTCACATGACATCCACTATTTACAAACATGTTTCTTTGCAGATTACCGCCGATTACCGCCAGGGTCTAAATCGTTGGCACATTATTGGTAGAGATCACGTTCACCGTGTTCATTCATGACATGATATTGCAGACGAGATTGACTCCATATGGAGGTCAGAAATAGTTGCGATAAAATTGCTGCGTACTGAATATTGGCCCTAGTTGTAAATCTGTCGCGAGTTTAAATTATAGTACAATGGTATCACCTTCCCATTCATTGTTGAGACTAGGACATTGCAACTAGGTTTTATTTAGACTAGGACATTGGAACTAGGTTTTATTTAGTTATACATATCAACCTGTATTTTTGTTATGGCGGCTGATGGACTTGGTTTTAAGTTGCTGTGTTAGAAATTATATGCGCATTCAAAATGTTTTCTAAGACATTGAAAGCTGAACGTCTTGCCAAAGAGTTAATATTTAGTGGAAATCTTCTGAAGAACAATGCAAAATGGACGTCGAAAGTTACCATAGCCTATGGCATAGCAAATACCAACTTCAGTACTTTCTACAGGAATGAAGTATTATTGCAAAATAGAAATCCAAGTTGTAGTAAATTGTTACAAAAGAAGATAGATCTTAGATTGGAGTGGAACAGAACATGCCATTGTGGGAATGCCGAGGTTCACCATAACGGCAGGCAAAATGAAAATATAACTGTTGGTAAAACCATGTTTGATTTGCCACAGGTGCCAGTTCCAGAAAGTGATGGCTTATTCAAAGGGATGGAAACTGAGTTCCCGTGTATCACTAGAAAGTAAGAAAATTAAAAAGTGTAATAATATTAGCAACATATATAATTTGTTGTTGTGGGGTTTTTACACCACTTTGTTAGCACTAGATAGTACATGGCAGACAGTATAACTGATATAAAAAGAACTTTGGAAGATCCTGGCATTATTTTTAATAATAATAATGGCAGTACCACTAATGTCTGAAAATAAAGCAGGGGGATAATTGTTAGTTTAACAATTTGACTGAACCTGAGACTCGAACCCATGCAGAGAGAGGTAAGATGGCAGTAATCTAAAATCATGAGCGCATTGGACTGCAATGTCACTTGGGGCATGTATCATAGACTTTTATAAAGGATTCTGCATTGAACCAATGGTTTGAGAAATGGGTGGGATTGTAGTTTTTACAATACTCGTGTCCCATTGGTCAGTTTTTCTTTTTGGTGCCTTGATTGGTCAATTTTTCTTTGTTTCTCAGATTGGTCATTGTTTCATTATAATACCCAGATTGATTTTGTCTCATTCGTCAATTATTCTTTCATGGTGCCCAGATTGGGTGAGTGGTCTTCGTAAACTCTATTGTGATTATAAATGCTTAGTTTACTTCTCAACAACAAGAATTAGAATTTGACATTCTTGCTGTTTATGACTATACTAACACCTGCACCACCCACTAATCAGTTAGTAAGTTGTTAAGTCAAGTAAATATCGTCAGTATCTCAATCTTTTGTTTTGAGATGCATGAGTAGTTTGAATGACACTGACATGTTAAACACCTCTTTATAAGTCAAGTCAGTAAATTGGAAATCAAAATTGGTAGATGGAATTCAAATGCCATTTGCTTGTATTTATGCTGCTAAATTATCCACAAAAACAACTTTTTGCAGTGAATGGTTTCAGTTTATTCTCTACTAATTGTTTTATTAATAATTTCACTACAAATTGTGTGCTGTGTGAATCATACTTTTGTTCATGCTGCAGTATTGTGTCATATCCAGATTGATTTTCAGATTTAAGTATTACATATAAATATATTGGTTGAGATAAACAATGTGACTTATTTCTCAGGTTGGTTATAGGTTGTTGTAGGGTTTAACACCATTTTTCAGCACACGCTAGGCATACATGGTGGCCAGTATCAATGGTGGAGGAAGAACCAAGGAAAACCCCTGTAAAGAACCACAGACTTACAAGAAGCTACTGGCAAGCTTTCTCACATACCCACGTTGACCTAATCTGAGACTTGAACCCATGCAGAGGTGAGATGGCAGTGATCCGTAATGAACAGTGCTTTAGACCACTCGGGGCCCCTTATGTCTCAGGGAAACATTGATGTGATACTACGCTGGAAGTGTGAGCATAGTTATAAAAAGTGGAAAGAAGACATCATGATACACACAGATGTTCAGGGATACAGATTACACTGTATAAAAAATATTAAAAAGAACCCAAACTTGTGCTTAGACATAATCAATAATGCCAATTATTTCTTCTATTGTGGTGTATAATTATTACATTTCAGTGTATTTGTGTGATATTTTGTATTTTTAACACAATTTTTAAAAATTTTCATTCATTTTGGCACTTTTTAGTGATATTTAGCACTGGGGCATCATGCAGCAGGCATGTAACATGATGTCCCATGGTCCAGTGTATCCACATGGGGTACAGGACTGAGGGTCAAATCTCTCCTTGATGTCAAAACTGGGAGTCAGACTGAGTAAAAAACAAATTTTGGTATCAAAACTGGGGGTCAAATTAGAAATTTGTGGGTATCTGTAGCGATAATGAGGGTAAAGGGAAACACTGGTCCCACCTAGTCGCATTATCCTGACATTAGGCCAACCAGTCCTAAAACTAACATCTTAATGCTGAGCTCCTTGCAAGGCAGCTGTTAGCACCATTTATATGTCTTTGTGTTTTCTTTCTCCATGTTGTTCTCATGACCCTTAGGTTTAACATTTGACTCTTAATTTTCAAATCATAATGGAAGCCATGGATGCATAATTGTTGCTTCTGCACCTGATACAAAGTATATAAGGCAATTAGTTCAAGAACATTTTGGAAGAAATCAATTTACTAAAATTACATTCAAATCTAGGATTTTATTTGTGAATATTTAGTCATGTGACAGGCACATGATAAACGTGACATTGTGATAAATCAAGTGCAATGAATGACTGTGATAATCAAGTGTAATGACTGTGATAATCATGTGTAATGACTGATAATCAAGTGTAATGACTGACTGATAATCAAGTGTAATGACTGATAATCATGTGTAATGACTGATAATCAAATGTAATGACTGACTGATAATCAAGTGTAATGACTGATAATCATGTGTAATGACTGATAATCAAGTGTAATGACTGATAATCAAGTGTAATGACTGATAATCATGTGTAATGACTGACTATGCGGACTTTAGATTATTAGCTTATGATAAATATACAAGTACACATTTAATGAATATATTTACAACATACAAATCAATAGTTAATACACAGTGTTATTTTTATGTTATTAGTAGCACATGAAATTCTTCTTCTTTGTAAAGTACAGATTTTTCCACACATGCATAAATCAGGCTATTTTACAGGATGTGTGATTATGGGATTCACAATATATTACTAAACAATTTGTAAAAGAATCAGTTGAATTCCTTGCCATTATTTTGTCATTATATCTCTGAATATCTTTTTGTTTTCAAAGGGAACATCCAGAAAGTATGTCTGACAAAATCAGCCAGTTTTGACCCCATCTCCCATCCACTGAACAGCATACATCTTTGTAACCCATCCCCCCCCCCCCCCGTGTATGTAAGTGTTTATGAAAAAATAAGCAGTTTAAACAGAACTTAGAATGATTTATAATACTTGAAAATGTGACTGAGGAAGTATTAACATTAACTATAAAATGTAGCTTGAATTTTGCACAAAATAATAGTCAAGAAGCTGATGTAGCTTTTGTGTAGTGGCTCCCTGATGGTGCAGAAAGTATGTACTTATTGGTCCCCTGAGGGCACAGTAATCAGCAAATAATAAATCCCTGAAGGTGTCTGTCATAACCTTGGTTTTTGCTTGAAGCCTCTGGGGTTGAATAGTTTTCCATCTGTATGGTACCTGATGCCAACTCTAACCTCTCCGTCTCGGAAAAGCATTAGTCAGCATGGCAGAGAACTCTAGACTGAACAGTGTCGGTGCCAGAACACATCCCAGCTTGACACCATTGGTTATTTGGAATGGCTCAGATGTCTCTCCATTGTCCTGGATTTGTGCCTGCATGCAATCGTGGAAATGCTGCACCATGGATATAAATGTTCTCAGGCATCCATACGTAGCCATTACTTTTCACAAGCCTCCTCTGCTGACAGTATCAAAGGCCCTTGTCAAGTTGACATATATGGAGAAAAGGTCAGTGTTTTGCTCTTTACATTTCTCATGTAGTTGCCTCACAGCAAACACCATGTTGATGATCCCATGTTCTTTTCAGAATCCACACTGGCTTTCTGGCAGTAGTCCCTGGTCAAGGTGTGTAGTAAGGCAGTTTTGGCCAGTATCTTTCCTGCAGTTGAGAGTAAAGATATAACCCAATAGTTGTTGCACATATACAGGTTGATTATGGAAGCATCTTTGAATTCCTGGGAGATGGTCTCCTGCTGCCACATCAGTAAAATCAGTTATTGGAGCCTTTCTATCAGGACCATGTCCCCTTACTTGTAGACTTCAGCTGGGATGGAGTCTAAACCAGGTGCTTTGCCACTGGAGAGCAGACATATCGCTTTCTGTGTCTCGAACAAGGTTGGAGGGTGAACCATTGCATCGTTGATGGGTAATTGGGGGAGACAACCGATGGCTTCATCATTGATCGATGAATGGAGAGATTCAGGATGCTATCACAGGGTTCATCCCATCATTGTAAGTAATTAGTGTGTTCTCGCTGAGAAGGGTGGATGTAGGTCCATGCACTTCTTCAGTGCATTGTAAAAGTTCTTCATGTCATGCTGGTCTGACTCATTCATATTTCTGTCCCACTTCCTGACAATGACATAGTCAGTGAGGTGCCAGTGCTTAGAGCGAGGGTGCATCCATGGTGTCCGGTTACAGCTACTGAGAAAACTATTTGGTGATCAGCAGTTCATGCTTGGAGCAAAAGGAGACCATTGCTGTTACAGTGACCCACACCGTGCTATCCATGCACTCTATCCCAGGTAACTTGATCACAGCGTACTCTTGCATTGAAATCGCCAGGACACCCCATATACCACGGTGCAGAAAGTTTGTACTTACTGGCCTCCTGATGGTTCAGACAGTATGTACTTGTACCCTATTTAATCACTGTTTCCCCCACATAATGCTTCCTTATGGACACACACACACACACACACACGATGGTATAGTAGCATGCTGTTCTAAATAGCAGTACAAATGTGCATCTATTGTCACCAGCCAGATTTGCTTCAGGCAGGAAGGGAGTCTGCGATATTTTCTTGTGTATCATTCTAACAGTTATATAATACATAACATTTATTAAGTGTGAAGAATAGAGACCTAATGCAAAATAATTTTTTACCTTTTCATTTGCATAATTTTACATCCAAAAATATAGCCTATTATTTTCATATAAAAATACACGATTTCTTATTATGCCATGAGATACTTGATTATGTGTACTTACAAAATTTGTACATGCAGCAGTAAAAATGAGCAGTTTGCAAGCTAGAACAATTAAATAGAATCTGTCTTGCATTTTGGATACAGAAATTAATCTTTGATGAAGAAATTTGAACAGATGCCATTGATTTCTGCCAGAAGTTATTTGCCTTCCTTGATAACAATGATAAACCCTTTGTGATGCATTGTTGAATCGGACTAGGATTGTTTTCAGATAGTCTTATAGTTTATAAACTGACAAATTCAATTTACTGTGACAGATTAGGTCAACCCAATCCTAGCACTTTCATGGTACCAAAACTACTTTATCATTTCACATTTTAGGAAACAATATAAGAAAAAGAAATATCTGATATATGTGAATGGATAAATAGGTAGATAAATGAATGAATAAATATGTAGATAAATGAATTGATAAATAGGTAGATAAATGAAGTCTCTTGTATATGTAATGTAAATACTCCTTAAAAAAAGTCACAAATCTTTTTACTTTATATGTTCTAAAATGGAATAATGAATTTTACAATTTGTTGCATTCTAAAATGAATTGCTGATGATTCTGTCCCTTTAATTTAATTTCAGTAAGACCACAGGTCCAGAACCACAGTATGACAATGTTCTTACAGGATACAAGATGTTAACCATTCATGAACCATTTCAAATGAAATATGGTGGTATCTTGCCAAAAGTTAACATCGCCTATGAGACATGGGGAGAGCTGAATGAGGATCATTCTAACGTTGTCTTGATACATGCAGGACTCTCTGCTAGTTCCCATGCTAAAAGTCATCCAGTAGGTATATGCAAGGATAAAGAAATTTGTTGATATTTTGGAATTTTAATACACATATTCACCACATGTTGATATCAATTGACAGCCATTATCAAGAAATAGAATGTTGTTTACAGTCGATTTAATAAACCTGTCTACAGCAGCTACAAATGGGAAATGGCAAAGATGGCCTTTGTATACATTTGACTTCTGAAGGTGACCACTGAACTACGGTGACTGTTAGTACAGGTTTGACTGGCTGTGGGGAATTAGAATGGTCATTGTGACTACCGGTAGGTGACCACTGAACTAAGATGACTAGTACAGGTTTGACTGGCTGTGTCCACTGTCCGATGCTAGTGTTTGTTGATTACAGGAAATTTTGACTTAAATTCCTTTTAAATATTTCTTATTATAATTATATCTTTATAATGTTACTGTGATAATATATTTTTTAAAATATATAATTATTAACTATTTATTTCATCTCATTTCGGAAAACATTCTAGACAGATCAAATGGACATTACTCAACACATAAAAATAATAATTAAAATAAGTTTTCTTGCCCTAAAATTAAAATAGCTTTTCTTACCCTAAAATTAAAATAGCTTTTCTTACCCGAAAATTAAAATAGCTTTTCTTATCTTAAAATTAAAATAGCTTTTCATATCCTAAATTTACAAAAGCCTTTCTTACCTAGAATTAAAATAGCTTTTCTTATCCTAAAATTAAAATAGCTTTTCATATCCTAAAATTACAAAAGCCTTTCTTATCCTAAAATTAAAATAGTTTTTCTTGTCCTAAAATTAAAATAGCTTTTCATATCCTAAATTTACAAAAGCTTTTCTTACCCTAGAATTAAAATAGCTTTTCTTATCCTAAAATTAAAATAGCTTTTCATATCCTAAAATTACAAAAGCCTTTCTTATCCTAAAATTAAAATAGCTTTTCATATCCTAAAATTACAAAAGCTTTTCTTATCCTAAAATTAAAATATCTTTTCTTATCCTAAAATTAAAATAGCTTTTCTTACCTGAAAATTAAATTAGCTTTTCTTATCCTAAAATTAAAATAGCTTTTCATATCCTAAATTTACAAAAGCCTTTCTTATCCTAGAATTAAAATAGCTTTTCTTATCCTAAAATTAAAATAGCTTTTCATATCCTAAATTTACAAAAGCCTTTCTTCTCCTAAAATTACAAAAGCCTTTCTTATCCTAGAATTAAAATAGCTTTTCTTATCCTAAAATTAAAATAGCTTTTCATATCCTAAATTTACAAAAGCCTTTCTTATCCTAGAATTAATATAGCTTTTCTTATCCTAAAATTAAAATGGCTTTTCATATTCTTAAATTAAAATAGCTTTTCTTATCCTAAAATTAAAATAGCTTTTCATATCCTAAATTTACAAAAGCCTTTCTTATCCTAGAATTAAAATAGCTTTTCTTATCCTAAAATTAAAATAGCTTTTCTTATCCTAAAATTAAAATATCTTTTATTGTCCTAAATGATTAACCTTAATCAAGAATTACCTTAATCAAGGACTTAAAACTGTGGATGTTTGGTATCAACGTTTGTATTTTGATTTTTAACTAGTCTTTCTGGTCGGAAAAATAATTTGAAACGTTTTTATTTTTATCACCCCACTGGTTACTTGATGATCAATTACTTGCCTTGTTATAATACCTTTAGTAAATTATAGAATCATTTTATGTGTCTGAATAAAGAAAACTACATTTATTTATTCAACATTTGAAAAATATACAAATACAAGTACAAACCATCTTTGTCTGTCTGCTTTGACATTTATGTCAGTAAAATTTTGGGTTCTTTTTTCATCTAAAACCCAAACAGTTACAAACAACATTGAGTTTGCACACATCACATTTGTTATCCTGTTGTCCATCATGGAATTGACAGGTTGCTTACAGTTCATCAGGATGTTTGCTAAAAATGTCAGAAAGGTTGTTACTGGACTGTTTCATGAACTGTTAAGTTACATATTATATGTCGATATAAAATAATTCTTTAAATGGATTGCAAATAGACTTAACATGAATTATCAATAATTACAAACATGTGATAGCCATTAAAATGTAAGAATTCAGTATTTTGTTTGTAATCTTGATATGGACATATATGACAGTCTTCAAAACCAGCCTCTCATAAGATTTGCAGACCAGAAGTTTTCAGCCATATTACATTGTTGTGCATGAAACTTACTGTTTAGTGATTCTTGTGTATTGTTAATTTAAGAGGATAGCATTCACATGCACCTAATAAATACTGCATTTATTATTAAGGATCATTGTATATCATTTGATTAATTCTGATTAACATTTTTGCATCTCACATAACATTGCATGGCTCAAAATTAGCGGTAGTCCGTTAGCCCGAGGCTAGTAGATTTCCCGTTGGGCTAGTAACTTTCATAATGTTAATAGTCCGATAGACTAGTAAGTTTTTGGTTATCAACAGTCAGCGTTTGTTTACTCAATACCGTATTAAAGACCTGACTTCGGCCTATGTTCTTTAGAATCAACGCAGTGACCGTTGTAAACACAGTCATAAAATATTAGCATGTGAAGAGGAAGTCAATTTCTGCCTTGGAAATGTGTTTCTAATACAAGAAGCCATCTGATTATGTGCATTTCACTTAATAGCACCAATTTAGGTCCTGTCATTAACAACGGAAGTTTGGAAATTGATCCGTATTAATCTGATAGCGAATTAAATGGTATCACGCTTTATTCACGCGACCACAGTAACAAATTATGAAACGTTACACCACACAAAGGAACATAGCATCAACTATTCATATAATTAGTTTACATGCTTGTTTCTTGAAGGTATTTTTGTTTTGCTTGCTCCGAGTCACAAATGGGTAACTCATATTTTACGTTTGCATCAAAATAATTAGAAGAATTAGATCAATTTATTATGATAACATTACTGACACATCATTTTCCAAGCATCTACTTTTTCTATGATAATAAGAATAGCTTTTATATTTTTCCCCCCAAAACGATTGAACAAATAATTGAATACACGTGGAGATATCCAAGCATTTGATGGGAATTAAAATCTCACATGGGCATCTAAGATTGAAAATATTCACACTTATTATTAATTTCAACAATACACTGAGGTTCGATTAATTAGGAACAATTATCAAACATATGTTATTAATGATGAGACTGTAATTGGAGCTGTTAAATACCACAGGTGTTCGATGCGCTCATTGATGAGAAGGGGAACAAAATCGGAAGAAACAAATCATACAGAGTGACAAAAATACCGGAGAAAAATATCTCCGGAATATTTTTGGTATTTTTGTCGCTATGTATGATTTTGTTCCTTTTTGATTATTGTTTTCTTTTTCATTCACATGAAACTCACGTCGAGCACCTGAGTTAAATACAACGCGCCAAGTCAGCTTTCTTCGTTTGATGGAAGCACACATTTTCCAAGTTGAAACTAACATTATCTTTTGATGTTAATATCTTATAACAGTGTTTACTTTAGCCACTGCTTTGATAGTGCAGAACATCCGCTGAAGTAAAGTCTTTATTAGGGAGAAGCCATTTGTTGGGGGGGGGGGGGCAAAGGCACATGTTTTTAAACAGGTTTCTTGCTCGGACTTTCGGTTGCTAGCTCCCTATATTTAATGAATTTAAATAGAGATATAAAATTTAGTTTGTTCATTTATGTTACACGAGTGACATTTTCTACCCTAATAAAGATGTAATAACAATTTAATGGAACATGAAAAATGATGTATCTTCTGTTGTTTTGTGCTCACTGCAAATGGTCACTGACACCTTAAGAAATATTAAGAAAATGTTTCACATAAAAATATTTGTAAAATTTTAATGTAATGTTTGATGTTGTTACTTGATGGATTATGAGTACATGATAAATGGACACATCTTAACCATACTGATGCTACATTTATTCATTATGTAGTTGTAATCAATGTATGTTAATTATGATACAGATAATAAAAGAAATCATCAGTTAAATATTATCAAATTTGTCTGTCCTGTTATGTGAGTTGTCTGTCCTGTTATGCGAGTTGAAGACAGCAATGCTCTTACAAACTGAGTTTTCTTCCAACTATTATTTTATAGAAGATGGGATACTAGATCATAGATCCATAATGAACTTGATGTAAAAAAGAAGCATATAAAATTTGGTGTATTGTGACTCACATGATTGGCTGAAGAGCAAATTGTTAGTCCTGTACCACAATGCAGGTGGAACCCTTGATAAGCTGAAGAGCAAATTGTTATATCTGTACCACAATGCAGGTGGAACCCTTGAATGGCTAAAAAGCAAATTGTTAGTCCTGTACCACAATGCAGGTGGAACCCTTGACTGGGTGAAGATTATATTGTTAGTCCTGTACCACAATGCAGGTGGAACCCTTGAATGGCTGAAGAGCACATTGTTAGTCCTGTATCACAATGCAGGTGGAACCCTTGATAAGCTGAAGAGCAAATTTTTAGTCCTGTACCACAATCCAGGTGGAATCCTTGACTGGCTGAAGATTATATTGTTAGTTATGTACCACAATGCAGGTGGAACCCTTGAATGGCTGAAGGGCAAATTGTTAGTCCTGTACCATAATGCAGGTGGAACCCTTGACTGGCTGAAGATTATATTGTTAGTCTTGTACCACAATGCAGGTGGAACCCTTGAATGGCTGAAGGGCAAATTGTTAGTCCTGTACCATAATGCAGGTGGAACCCTTGACTGGCTGAAGATTATATTTTCAGTCCTGTACCACAATGCAGGTGGAACCCTTGACTGGCTGAAGAGCAAATTGTCAGTCCTGTACCACAATGCAGTTGGAACCCTTGAATGGCTGAAGAGCATACTGTTAGTCTTGTACCACAATGCAGGTGGAACCCTTGATATAATTTAGTGCTGAAGTCCAAAGAAAAACTAAGTATATCATTTGTTCTGCTTCAATATGAAAAAACAAGTCCTTCATAATTTGAGTGTTTTACAGTTCAGGTATTCTTGAACAAACTTGTAATTCTTTTAATTTTTTTTTCTTTTAAGGACAATCCCAATCCAGGTTGGTGGGAGAAGTTTGTTGGTCCTGGTTGTGCTGTGGATACAGATAGATTTTTTGTCATCTGCACCAACACCCTTGGAGGATGCTATGGATCAAGGTACAAGGCTAATGCACACGTGTCTTATTTGATACACACCTTTTAAGGTCAGTAGAGACTTGAGGATTCAAAACTTATTGTCCTCTAAAGATAACTATTGACGGTAAGGTAAACTAAGTAACAAAAAGAAGCAACACAGGGTTTGTAACTTAACCAATAATTTAATTCTCTAAACTATCAAATGAAAATTAAAGATGATCTTACATAATTATTTATTAAATTCAATATAATTCTAAATGTTCTTAACAAGTCCAAAATAATTGAGTGATCCAAATGAATTCCAGGTCCTCGAATGAGCCAACAGTCTTCATGTCTTACAATAGCAATGTCCAGAACTCCTCTGAATAAATCCCAGAATAATATTTTAGTCCATTGAGCACTTTGTAATTCCATTGAATAATCCAGACAGATGTTTCGTTTCATATTACATCTAAACACAACATCTGCAAAATGATGTTAACACAAGAACATTGGAAGTAAGAATGAATCAACTGTTTACCCATACCTTTTATGTACACCCATATGGTCCTAGATCCTAATTTCCTGGTCCTAGATTGTAATTTCCTGGTCCTAGATCCTAATTTCCTGGTCCTAGATCCTAATTTCCTGGTCCTAGATTGTAATTTCCTGGTCCTAGATCCTAATTTCCTGGTCCTAGATTGTAATTTCCTGGTCCTAGATCACAATTTCCTGGTCCTAGATTGTAATTTCCTGGTCCTAGATCATAACTTCCTGGTCCTAGATCATAATTTCCTTGTCTTAGATTGCAATATCCTGGTCCTAGTTCGTAATTTCCTGGTCCTAGTTCGTAATTTCCTGGTCCTAGATCATAACTTCCTTGTCCTAGATCATAACTTCCTGGTCCTAGTTCGTAATTTCCTGGTCCTAGTTCATAATTTCCTGGTCCTAGATCATAACTTCCTGGTCCTAGATCCTAATTTCCTGGTCCTAGTTCCTAATTTCCTTGTCCTAGATCATAATTTCCTGGTCCTAGATCATAATTTCCTGGTACTAGTTCGTAATTTCCTGGTTCTAGATCACAATTTCCTGGTCCTAGATCACAATTTCCTGGTCCTAGTTCGTAATTTCCTGGTCCTAGATCACAATTTCCTGGTCCTAGATCACAATTTCCTGGTCCTAGATCATAATTTCCTTGTCTTAGATTGCAATATCCTGGTCCTAGTTCGTAATTTCCTGGTCCTAGATCATAACTTCCTGGTCCTAGATCCTAATTTCCTGGTCCTAGATTGTAATTTCCTGGTCGTAGATCGCAATTTCCTGGTCCTAGTTCCTAATTTCCTGGTCCTAGATCATAACTTCCTGGTCCTAGATCATAATTTCCTGGTCCTAGATCCTAATTTCCTGGTCCTAGATTGTAATTTCCTGGTCCTAGATCACAATTTCCTGGTCCTAGTTCCTAATTTCCTGGTCCTAGATCATAACTTCCTGGTCCTAGATTGTAATTTCCTGGTCCTAGATCGCAATTTCCTGGTCCTAGTTCCTAATTTCCTGGTCCTAGATCATAACTTCCTGGTCCTAGATCATAATTTCCTGGTCCTAGATCCTAATTTCCTGGTCCTAGATCATAATTTCCTTGTCCTAGATCATAATTTCCTGGTCCTAGATCATAATTTCCTGGTACTAGTTCATAATTTCCTGGTACTAGATCCTAATTTCCTGGTCCTAGTTCGTAATTTCCTGGTCCTAGATCACAATTTCCTGGTCCTAGATCATAATTTCCTTGTCCTAGATCATAATTTCCTGGTCCTAGATCATAATTTCCTGGTACTAGTTCATAATTTCCTGGTACTAGATCCTAATTTCCTGGTCCTAGTTCGTAATTTCCTGGTCCTAGATCACAATTTCCTGGTCCTAGATCATAATTTCCTTGTATTAGATTGCAATATCCTGGTCCTAGTTCGTAATTTCCTGGTCCTAGATCATAACTTCCTGGTCCTAGATCCTAATTTCCTGGTCCTAGATTGTAATTTCCTGGTCCTAGATCGCAATTTCCTGGTCCTAGTTTGTAATTTCCTGGTCCTAGATCATAACTTCCTGGTACTAGATCATAACTTCCTGGTACTAGATCCTAATTTCCTGGTCCTAGATCGCAATTTCCTGGTCCTAGTTCGTAATTTCCTTGTCCTAGATCATAACTTCCTGGTACTAGATCATAACTTCCTGGTCCTAGATCGCAATTTCCTGGTCTTAGTTCGTAATTTCCTTTTCCTAGATCCTAATTTCCTGGTCCTAGATCCTAATTTCCTGGCCCTAGTTCATAATTTCCTGGTCCTAGATCACAATTTCCTGGTCCTAGATCATAATTTGATGGTCCTAGATTGCAATATCCACCTATTTGCTACATGACGTGTCACGACATCCCACAAAGCAAATGAACCCACTTGAATAACCTGTCCAATGGGAACTTTCTCTAAACTCGTACAAAGGTTTATTATGAACATTGATATTTAAAGATCATAAATACATATTGATAGATCCTATGCACATAAGCCATGTACCAGTCCAATAGCACAGTGACAATCTGACATGCAGATATTTCAAATAAGCATGAAATCCAGTTAAGAAAAATGCAAACTCAAAATTTACTTTACGCTTATTCAGTCGTAATGATATTTTATATAAGCATTTATGCACTTTAACCAGATTTTGCAGTGTTTAACGGGATGAAAAAAACACTTAGTCCCCGATGGAAAAATTGTCAACCAGTCTGGTCTACATGTACTTTGTCTGATACGAAGATAATTATTTACCCAATCAGAATCATGGAGATTTATCATGTGATCTGATTCAATATCAGATCAAGTTGCATACTCAGTCACATGACTTTGTTTTGTAGCTTAATTCACAAATAAACCTAATCAATTTCAGTATACAGATTCTCATGAAAATATACAAACTTAATCAGTCTAGAAAAGGTCATAAAAGTCAGAAATAAAATGATATGTATTATACTAAAATAAGTACATGTAATCCTAGGGCTCAAAATTAATGCATGCTTGCATCATCATGCTTTTATTGCCTATTTCAGTGGACCATCAACCACCAATCCTGTCACTGGAAAGGTCAGTATCAGGGACATGGAATGACCCAATAATTTTCAGCATGGTTAGAGTTGAGGTTTTTAATTTATTGCACAAAGATTTAGAAAAAGACCTCTTATAATTGTGCATATTTCTAAATTTCTTTTCAAATTTCATCAGACTTTACAGCAAAATATTGACTTGTTAGTGGTTGTCACACAAATGTGAATGCCCAAATCATATATCCACAGTGCATCAAATGATAAGCAAGCAATCTGACCACAAAATTTTGATAGTAAAATTAGTCATGGTGACAGATTGTGAAATTACCAAATTGAATCCACTCTATTATCCCACTAGCTTAAAAGTTGCCACTCTAGATGTTCTTTGGTAACATTTGCATGTTACACATTCAATTTAGGGAAGCAGACAGATCATTAGTGAACTACATCACTTTATAGTTCAGCTAGCTTAAATAACTACGGTTCCACAGATGTTCTTAGGTAATTGGCATGTGTTGCAAAGCATCATGGTAAAGAACCAGTCCTTTGGAATGTTGAATAAGCAAAACTTGACAACTGAGTTTGGGGATCTTTCAGTTGTATCAGCCATACCATTGTACATAATCGTGTGCAGCAGTAAATTATAAAATTTGGGGTAGATCATGGCCAAATTTTTTTTTCTAGTTGACTTTTTGTTGTTGTTGAAAAAAATGGTTATTATTTTGAAAAGCCTTTGAATATTTGGAAAATACCTTTAGCTTTTCCTTAAACTTCTTGGAATACAAAGCTCAAATATTGAATACAATATAACATTTTTTAAACTTGGATGTTTTGCAGTTTACATATTTTGAAAACGTAATTAATAATAAATGGATTAAAGCTTATTAGATCAAAGAACGTATGACACAGGTAGTTAGCAGATGAAGTTGCATCCAAATTATATGCTAATTTGTGTGCTAATTTGTGTTCTAATTTGTGTGCTAATTTGTGTGCTAATTTGTGTGCTAATAAGGGAAGTGCTTTTTCTTGAATTATTGTAATAATATGCCATACACAAAATAATAGATGGTGAAATTTCAGTTTTGATAAGAAAAAGCACTACTTCAGACTTTTGGAGTCTTTGTTAGGACCCTAAGTAACAAACCCTGACTTTTTAAGTCGCTCAGAATTGATACCTTTTTAATCTTCAGTGAATACGTTCACTCCTTAGTGTTTAATTTGAATTTCCCATGATGCATTTTCTGTTTGGTAAATACATAACAGAAAAAAAACTATGTCCCATTTTTATTTCAGCCATATGGGACGACCTTTCCAGTTGTCAGTGTGAATGATATGGTTCGAGCACAGTTTTTACTGCTTAATCATCTTGGGATACAGAAGGTATGTTTACATTTGAGAGGAGATAAATATAAATACTGGTTATGATCCTCCCTCATTATGATGTAATTCATGTGTTGTATACAAGAACACCTCATTATAACATAATTCTAGTGTTGTATACAAAAATACCTCATTATAATGTAATTCATGTGTTGTATACAAGAATACCTCATTATAATGTAATTCATGTATTGTATACAAAAATACCTCATAATTTAATTCATGTGTTGTATACAAAAATACCTCATTATAATGTAATTCATGTGTTGTATACAAGAATACCTCATTAGTTATATTGTATGCATGAAGCAGGTCTGTGGCATTATATGTCAGTGTGTTTTTACATGGAACAACATAATAAGAACTAACAGAACTAAATTAAGTTTAAAGGAATCTATGCCAATATTGTCATCATGTACATCACATTATAGTAAGAAATATTATCGTGAGGGACTGCAGTACAGGTTTTATTCCATTTCAGGTACATGCCAGTGTAGGGTCATCGCTTGGAGGTATGTGCTCACTTACTGCTGCAGTGTTATTCCCGGAGAGAGTTGAAAGGTACAGAGTTACAACTTAGCTTCTGTTTACGTCATTTTTTCATGACTAGAATTTTGTTTTGCTATTGTACTACTGGTGACATTGATATAGGTATCGGCATGTATACAAATATAGGTCTAGGTACCCTCAGTGCATCTCAGCAATTCTTGCATCCTAGGGCTTATGCAACATTTTGAAATGGGGTTTCATAGGAATTGCCACCTCAAGAGTGACCTGGTATCTACATTTTAACATGTAAGTTTAATTGCATCCTGTATGTATATTGTAACACCTGGAATCATGAAATTGGGCGGGGAAAAGGGGTAGGTCATGATGGGTATGATGATAGTACAAGTAACTTGTTTGTGCCCAAAGTCACTTTTTGCAGCTACATGTGTCATTTTGGAGACTTTGACAACACATACCTTGAAATGAAATTTATTCCCTTTATTTTATATCTTGTCCATCAAATTTCCATTGAAGATTATTATATAAATTCTTTAAAAATGTTTAACACCGAATTTCAGTGGAAACGTACTTCAGCATTTTTAAGCAGAGTGATCTCATTTAAACCATTTATTTTTGTCATGCTGTGATGTAGTAAAGAACGCCTCTCTGGTTGGGAAAATGTTATTATACTACAAACATTAACAGAGACATGACCATGGTGTCATTTATAAACAAAGCATGGAAAAACACTGGTAGGAGAAAAAAATTGACATTTAAGTGCAATAAATTGTTGTATACAGTTCTACCCGTTTATCTCGACATCCTCGGGCTCGAGGAAATATTGTCGACATAGGCGGATGTCGAGATAAGTGTTGGGGGGGGGGGCTGAAAAAAAATTAAAATTCGTCAGCAAAGGGAGACCCGTTGTCAGTGAATAGTATTTACACTTTGAGAAAGAAAAAAAAAGGAAATTTTGAGTTCCTGAAGACAGAATCAGTGTGAAATACACTTGTATATTGACAAATTACATTTTGGTTACCTTTGTGTAATAAAATCCAAATTAAAATATTGCATTGATCACATCCTCATACGAGCAACATTACGATATTCAACGTCGGCATTAGCACGTGGTTGGGAAGTTGTCAGTTACATGCTTCATGTACATGTACTTAAATTGGCCTCGATATTGGTTAGTCTGTACCCATCTTATTGAGATGTTCATTTTTAACTTCCTTAACAGCCAGATATTTAGTTTCCAATGACTGTAAATTCAATATGCGTTTTACCCTGCTGTCGGTAGCCATCGTAAATGTAAATAAAGTTAAAAACGAAACTTTCACAGCCCAAAAAAAAGAGTTTTAATCACCGATCACTTTCAAAGGTCTCGAAAACGCGTAATCCATATTTTCACGCAATTTTTATATATGGGATTCAGAAAATCACGTATACAGGAGTCCTCTGTACGTATCAATTTCCTGGACGGCTTGCTAGTCCTACTTTGACCACCTGTCCATTGGGAAATTGTGTTCATCAATTGATCCTTTTAGCTGTGCTGATATTTACAATCAGAAAATTCAGGGGCTGAAAGACTGACAGATGTACATGTTGTCATTGTAAGAGTACATCTGAAGAACATGACCCACAAGCTAGGCGGCAAGATCAAAGACTTAACTAGCTGCAGAGTGGTGAGAAAATGTGCTGCTATGTTTTTTAATCCGACTGCAACATCAAAAGCCTGGCGGCAAGATCAACTAATTGTTGAACAAAGTATTGGTCTTAATTGGCAGCTTGTTGACATAAACATTTTGAAAACAAAGGATTTGTTCAAGCTGGGACCAAGGGCTTCTGTCGACATATACATTTTTCTTTTATCTCGACGTGGATATAAGCATGACAATTTGATAGTAATAGTAGACCATGGGACCGGGACTTTACTTTTTTGTCGACATAGGCGGCTTGTCGAGATAAGCGATGTCGATATAAACGGGTAGGACTGTATATCTTCTGTATGGTTATGTCATGTCAATTATTTCAATTTGTACATAATACTTATTTTTCCCATACAATTATGTGTTTCCATTCAGATTTTTTAAAATGAAATTTTACATCATGCTACATTATCATCTTGAATAAATGTCACATGTACAAGCTGATTATAAAACTTTATTGTATGTTACTGTGTCCCTTTCACAGTTGAACATCCATACAGAAGATGAAAGAAGATGCGCCCAAATTCATGTTCATGCGATTGTACCTTGATTCACCCTGCACTAGTTAATCCAGTATCGGCTTTTTTGAGTCAGTGTAATTCAAAACTGCATTGTAAAAGTCCATAACAAACAATAGACTACGTCTGGAAATTTTGTTATGACAGTTAATGTATAGATCACTCAAACTTCATGATTGAATAAACTTTGTTATAACTATATTAAGATTAAATTTTAAAAATAAGTATCTGGCTTGACCAATGTGGTATTTAAGAAAATGTTAATAACTTTCAGTGGTTTGGTGATTCTGCCTGGGGTTTTCCCCGATTTTTTTTTCTCCACCAGTTATATTGGCTTCCATGTATAGCCTATCTTGTGCTGATAAATGGCATTAAACTCGAAACAACAAAAACGATAGTTACCAATGGGTTGTATTGAGACATGTTTCATATAATAGCCAGTTACAAATGGATTTTATTGATACTTTTTCTTGTTATAGTCAGTTACCAATGGATCATATTAATATTTGTTAATGGTAGATTGTATTTATACTTGTTACCTATTATTGAAAGCTAATAGTAGATTGTGTTGATACTTGTTACCTATTAAAGAAAGTTAATAGTAGATTGTATTTATATTTGTTACCTATTATTGATAGCTAATAGTAGATTGTGTTGATACTTGTTACCTATTAAAGAAAGTTAATGGTAGATTGTATTTATACTTGTTACCTATTATAGAAAGTTAATAGTAGATTGTATTTATACTTGTTACCTATTATAGAAAGTTAATAGTAGATTGTATTGATACTTGTTACCTATTATAGAAAGTTAATAGTAGCTTGTATTGATACTTGTTACCTATTATAGAAAGTTAATAGAAGATTGTATTTATACTTGTTACCTATTATAGAATATTAATAGTAGATTGTATTGATACTTGCTATATGTTATAGTCATTTACATCTTTATATGGGAGACCCAAGTGGCCAAGTAGTCTAAAGCACTCTCCATTACGGATCACTGCCATCTCGCCTCTGTCTGCATGGGTTCAATTCTCAGATTCAGCCAATGCAGTATGTGAGAAAGCTTGCCAGTAGCTTTTCGTGAGCCGGTGGTTCTTTCTGGCGTTTTTCCTGGGTTCTTCCTCCACCATTAATACTGGCCATGTATAGCCTATTGTGTACTGAAAAATGGCATTAAACCATACAACAACAACATATTTATATGGATACAACCACTCGTGTTTTCATGTTCATTGTAAGAGTTATTGGCCTTTTTCACTTGCAGCCAGTGATATCTTGTCTCACAGTTGTTTTCAGTAAAGACAAAAAAACTTCAAATGTATCTGCAGCATGATCTTATTGATGTCATATAAGAGAGGATGACCTTAATTTATTTTTGCTTACAATTCCTTAAGTTAGCTAATTCATTTTGCAGATGACCTTGACCTTGACCTGTGTAATTTTCAGAAGAAATAAGTAACATACTCTGTACACATTAGCTTGGGACAAACTCCTGTATTGCACTCAGTGTTCTTTGAAGAAAGCAGAGTAGAAAGTTCTGTTTGGTGTTTAGTTTGTCTCATAGGAATGAGATGAAAGATATATATATATATATATGTTGCTCTTCCTCTTATCAGGCTACCTTTCTTGCAATGAACTCGAAGCATTATGAAAGGAATGTCATCTTGTGTTGCATACCCAAAAGCAATAATCTGCTATTGGATTAGCAATGTAATCTTTAAATAGGTTGACCTATCTTGAGATTTGCATTTCAAGGGGGAGTCAATTGCATTTAACTTACATTTATGCAGTAATAGTGTGTGCAAAGGCCTAGAAAAGTCCTGCATGGGTACATGAAAACCCCTGGATTACCTGGATTAGGTCATACAGGTTTTGTTAATGAAAAGTCCTTGAATTTCGAAAAGAAAATTGGATTTTTGGAATTTTTAAAGAAAGAAAATATTTTTTTCTTTAGAAATGATCAGTAAGTTTGAAATTTATTAGCAATGCATTGATGAATTTGGCCTGATACAGTTTAATTGTTAACCTGTAAAGCAAACTAATTGGGAACCAGTCTAAATTTATTAGCAATGCATTGATGAATTTGGCCTGATACAGTTTAAGTGTTAACCTGTAAAGCAAACTAACTGGGAACCAGTCTAAAATTATTAGTTCTAACAGTCATAGGGAAGTAGAGCTTATGAAATGGTCTAGTGTCTGTAGTCTGTTCATCTATTACAATATTTTTACCGGTACTCAACCTAAACCACTTGGAGGATTGCCACAAAACTGAATGCACATATTCATCCATTGTCCTAAATGAAAATGCTCACCATCAGATGTCCAGTATGTTTGCAAATGTCTTGAAAATCTTGTTTTTGTTTCTCCTGAATGGATGCTCATATTAGCATGGGATTTTCAATAAAAGACTTCTTGTGATGTAGATGTAACCAATCTGATGGCCACCATTTTGAAAATCTTGTTATTACTACTCATGCTGCAAGAAAAATTGACAGGTACTTTTCACTTGCAGACTTTTATGACATCAGAGTTGTCATCTTATATCTTTTATGGGTGAAAATCTTGTTGCTGCTAATTTTGCATACATGCCAACCATTGTGCTGTTGCATAATCATTTCACTTTTCTTCACTAAATTACGCATTACTTGTAAACGTATATGGATGACGCTTGTTTAGTATTTCCACCTTCCCAAAAAATAAATTATTTGTTTTCTCATTTTTATTAACATTCCATTAATCCCACAGACTGCATTTAAGAAAAGATGGCTTTTATGTAACTACAGTACAAGAGTACTCTTGTCTGTGGACTTGCATGCACTTTCTTAACAGTATCATATTCTATTTACAGCAAATCTGGTTCTACTTTCTTTAAAACTTTTGACCTCAAATTCTATTTATAGCATCTGTATTGCTTAGTGAGGAGAGAACAGACTGGTTTTCTAATTTTAATCTTTATGCTCAGATTCTTTGTTCTAATTCATATTTACTGCATGACCAGTCTAAAGGTATTTGGCACTATAAAGTATATTTTATTTTAGTCTATGCATATGTGAGAGCAAAAGTGTATCCTTTCAAAAATTTCACTAATGGATTTAAAAAAGGCACAAAAAACCCGAAACAAAAAAGTAACAGAATCCACTAAATATGAAGACACCAGTGCAACATCACGTGACATCTATTTCAGGCCGTGTGGAAAGAATTTTAATATTTGGCACTAAACGTCTAACGATGGATTCTAGTCAATGTGTGTGTGTAAAGCTAAAAGTGCTACATATGAAAACTTAAAACAGTAAAGAATGTTAAAAGATTAGAGGGGCAAATGTTTATTGAAATTTTAGCATGTTATGTGTGGATTACACTTTTTGACCACTTGGAGTATCCTTTTTCCACGTCAGGTTGGAGGGGTTGGCATGTATGCTTGTGTTGAATAGATGGACCAACATAGTGTTTTCACTAAAAGACTTCTTATAATGTCTCATTGTTCCTAACTAAAATTGATTTCAACATGAAATCCAATATGGCTTCCAAAGAGATGTGCCCAGTGTATGTGATCATTGTGATTTCATACAAAATTTGTACCAATTTGCACACTTGAGAACTCCCTCAAATCAATTTCAAGTGACACATATGAAAATGCATTCTGCTTAGTATAAACTTTATTTATCCATTCAGCCTTAAAGAGCTTGCTGAAATGGTAGAAATATTGTATGCTTATTGCGACTTGTCTATTGTTTTTTTATTTTATTATCTTGCATCAAGAAATGCATGTTTATAACATGGGCTATCTAGAAGATTTGTACATTTTATATCACAATCCATAAACAAGGGAAAAATATGACCACCGTCCAAGACAGATCGGTAAAATGTCTCATAGAATATCAAGAGATCCTCGAGCAATGGACACAGTACTGCTTAGAATTGTACAATATTGAGACCCAAGGAGATCACGCAGTACTAAATTGCCTTCAAGCAGAATAAATTGATGACAATCCCATTCTCTGTGAGGTAGTAGAAATTGCAGTCAGGTCACTAAAGAAATTTAAGTCAGCTGGCGTTGACAACATATCATCAGAGCTTATTCATGCAGGAGAAGAAGAGATAGTCACAGTCTAAACAACAATCTGCATTAAGATATGACAGACAGGAGAATGGCTCACCACATGGACACAATCCCCAAGAAAAGAAACCTACAGCCAAAACTACAGAACCATCAGTCACCTGAACAAAGTCGTGCTGAAGATTATTCTCAACAAAAGCAGAGAATAATATTGCTGAAGAGCAGGCAGACTTCTGAGCAGGAAGGCACATCACAGAACAAATCTTCAATCTTAGACTCCTTTGCGAGAAATACCTTCAGAATCAGAGGAAATCTCCCTTGATGATACAATTCTGGCAGCATGTATGCCTCCTGCAGCCATTTAAAAAAAAATTTTTTCTACTATTACTGAAAGGAAAGTCATAATGACCTGGAGTTTGCAATAGCCGACTTCTAACGATTTCTCTTTGATGAAAATGATGTTGATTAAATGTCTAATATGGTCTTACAAATCTTGTTTGTGCTACTCATTTGTAACAAAAAGTCATGTTGATATGTTTTTTTCACTAAAAGAATGCATATGATGTCTACTTAGTGCTAAATTAAAATGCCATTCTGGTGTCTTATTTGGCTGTAGTCTTGAAAATGTTTTTACTACTACTCAGGATAAAATGTCATACATACCTGAGGTTTTTACCAGAACATTTCTTATGATTTCTAGTTGGTCCTATATGGAACTAGTTTTGCTGATCCATGGTATTTGGCTGCCACTGTTACCATCTTGAGAATCCTGTTATTCTTAGTTCGCTGATGTTTTGTTTGTTACTGGGAGACTTCTATAATGTTTTGTTTTCATTGGGAGATTTCTATAAAGTTTTGTTTTTATTGGGAGTATTCTTATTCTGTTTTGTTTTCATTGGAAGATTTATTAAAGTTTTAGTTTTCATTGGGGAGATTTCTAGAAAGGTTTGTTTTCATTGGGAGACGCAGAATTTAAAACACTCAGGCTTGTCGGAAACTAGTTTTGCACCGTTTGATAGTAAAGTTTCTTCTAAATCGACAACACTGCTATCTTAAGTTCAGCTGCTACCTTTTTCTAATGGCAAGTTCAATTTTGATCTGGTAATTACCTTAGTTCTAATTAATCAAGTGACTGGACATTGACAGAAAACAAAACAAGACAACTGACTTTGCTGTTAGGACTTCTTTTATCACTTAATTATTTAAAAGCATAACAGTTAATTTATTCTTTTTCAATTTAATCAATCTTAGCATTCATACTCTTATTCGAACATTCATTTGATATTTTAATAAAGGACAACCTTATTACATATTGGGCAGACACTGATAATTTACCTTTTCTTCTAATGTGTCCAGACAAATCTAATTCAGACCCCTCTTATTCTAATTTGTCATTTCCAGACAAATCCAATTCAGACCAATCTTATTCTAATTTGTCATTTCCAGACAAATCTAATTCAGACCAATCTTATTATGATGTGTCATTTCCAGACAAATCTAATTCAGACCCCTCTTATTCTAATTTGTCATTTCCAGACAAATCTAATTCAGACCAATCTTATTCTAATTTGTCATTTCCAGACAAATCTAATTCAGACCAATCTTATTCTAATTTGTCATTTCCAGACAAATCTAATTCAGACCAATCTTATTATGATGTGTCATTTCCAGACAAATCTAATTCAGACCCCTCTTATTCTAATTTGTCATTTCCAGACAAATCTAATTCAGACCAATCTTATTCTAATTTGTCATTTCCAGACAAATCTAATTCAGACCAATCTTATTCTAATTTGTCATTTCCAGACAAATCTAATTCAGACCAATCTTATTCTAATTTGTCATTTCCAGACAAATCTAATTCAGACCAATCTTATTCTAATTTGTCATTTCCAGACAAATCTAATTCAGACCAATCTTATTCTAATTTGTCATTTCCAGACAAATCTAATTCAGACCCCTCTTATTCTAATTTGTCATTTCCAGACAAATCTAATTCAGACCAATCTTATTATGATGTGTCATTTCCAGACAAATCTAATTCAGACCAATCTTATTATGATGTGTCATTTCCAGACAAATCTAATTCAGACCAATCTTATTCTAATTTATCATTTCCAGACAAATCTAATTCAGACCAATCTTATTCTAATTTATCATTTCCAGACAAATCTAATTCAGACCAATCTTATTATGATGTGTCATTTCCAGACAAATCTAATTCAGACCCCATTCACTTTTCTAATTTGTCATTTCCATGCCCCAATAGGGTTTGATCTGCCATGCTTCAGTAGGATTTGATCTGCCAATCCCCATTAAGAATTTGATTTGCCAAGCCCCATAAGGGATTTGATCTGTCAAGCCCCAATAGGGATTTGATCTGCAATGCCAATTGGATTTTGTTATGCCACGGCATTTGGGATTTGATAAGCCAAGCCAATTGGGATTTGATTAGACAAGCCAATAGTGATTTGATAAGCCAACACAGTAGGAATTTGATCTGTGAAGCCAATAGGATTTGATCTGTGAAGCCAGTAGGATTTGATCTGTGAATCCAGTAAGGATTTGATCTGTGAAGCCAAAACATGTCTTTTGATGAATTTTTTTTAAGGTATAATTTTATTGGTCAAAATACTCATTGGATTATCTTGGAAATTTTTTCACAAAGTCTGCTTGAACTCTGAATAATTACTTTATTTTTTAAAGTACATAAAACACTGGATTTTATTTTATATAAAATTTTTGTTGTTTTTGGATTGACAAGGTTCAAACATTGATAATATTGTCCTAAATTTTAATTTACTAAATAATGGTAGAGCTGTAGTGGCTCAGTGGTTAGTATGCCTGGTTCAAGACTGCAAAGTAACAGGGTTATATCCTACCCTTGACTCAATAATGGTTGCCTACCGGTTAGGATTCCTGACTCATGACTAAAAGACTGCATGTTTTTTAGATCCCTCCTTTGGATCTGCATGGGTTGCCTACTCTGGTGTGTATTTGAGCAAGACATCTTGCTTAAATTGTCTAGTGCTAAGCAATCTACCTGTATCATTGTGCCATGTGACACTGAACCAAACTAATGCTTAATACATTTTAAAATCCTTACAATCACATCCTTCCTTTCTTTCACTGCAGGATTGTGTCCATATCTGCATGTGCCTGGTCTCATCCATCATCCATTGCTATGCGCTATCTTCAGCGGAAGTGTATCATGACAGATGCCAATTGGAACAAGGGACACTACTATAATGGACCTTTTCCTAAACTTGGGATGAAATTGGCCAGGTAATTAAATAGCTAAATAAACTTGGGATGAAATTGGCCACTAATTGGATAGCTAAACATGGGATGAAATTGGCCAGGTAATTGGATAGCTAAACATAGAATGAAATTGGCCAGGTAATTGGATAGCTAAACAAGGGATGAAATTGGCCAGGTAATTGGATAGCTAAACATGGGATGAAATTGGCCAGGTAATTGGATAGCTAATCATGGGATGAAATTGGCCTGGTAATTGGATAGCTAAACAGGGGATGAAATTGGCCAGGTAATTGGATAGCTAATCATGGGATGAAATTGGCCAGGTAATTGGATAGCTAAACATGGGATGAAATTGGCCAGGTAATTGGATAGCTAAACATAGAATGAAATTGGCCAGGTAATTGGATAGCTAAACATGGGATGAAATTGACCAGGTATGGATAGCTAAACATCGGATGAAATTGGCCAGGTAATTGGATAGCTAATCATGGGATGAAATTGGCCAGGTAATTAGATAGATAAACATGGGATGAAATTGACCAGGTAATTAGATAGATAAACATGGGATGAAATTGGATAGGTAATCATGGGATGAAATTGTCCAGGTAATTAGATTGATAAACATGGGATGAAATTGGCCAGGTAATTAGATAGCTAAACTTTGGATGAAATTGTCCAGGTAATTAGATAACTCAAGGGATATGGTTGGCTAAGTGATGAAACCCTCACTTGGTACATCTTTGGTTTTCACCTTGATCTCAAGTTATTGCCCTCGTGATAGTTGCTCATTCTCTCCTAAGATTACATCAAGCTGTTGTTACATGGTTAGGCTCTAATAAACAGTAACATAGAAAAAGTGAAAACAATAAGCTTTGTAAAATTTAACAAGTAATTTATTTCCCTGGAAAAAGAATGTTTAAATGAAAAAAAGAACTTACAGTTTTAGGAATCAAAGCCAAATAGAAATGAATTAATCTTTTAAAATCAAAATGATCTGAAGAAAAATTAACATAACTTGACAGCTGGTCACAAACAAACATTTTCCAGTGTAAAGTAAAAGCCCGGAAATTTGTCTATAAACAAAGATTATACCATAATCTAAGATGTAGTTCAGAAATCCCTGATTGTGTTTACACCACATACATCTAAGATTATCCTGATGAAAAAAAAAACATTTTACTATAAAAGAACAAAAATAAAAGAAAGGTTTACTTTGTAAAAGTCATCCACAAGCCAAAAGTCACACATTAATATAGCCTCGATGTCGCTGTTATTATTCTCACAATAAAAATTAAAAATTAAATAAAGAACTTGTTTACGTGACTGCTACTAATTTTGAATAATGGTCAGGATCTTGGTCATCCTTAGGTGTTTACTACTAAACATCAGGTCAAACAAATTTCTGAAAATTGTCAATTCCTTAGTAAGCAAAATTACATTATTTTGACATATAATGAAATTAAAAATGAAAAGATTTTTAATATTTTAGATCATTAACTCTTTAACTTCTAATGCTACTGTAGTGGCTCACTGATATGCCTAGCTGCTGGGGTCACTACTGCAGCTGATTTGTGGGCTGACTACCAGAGCCAAATGCTGCTGCAGCCAAATGCTAACTTTTTAGCTGATGTATGGTTGGATTGTGTTAGTTATTTTCTCTCTAATAAACTGATTATAGGCTACAATAATGCATATATAATAGCTATAACTACCTTATATCTGTTTGATTATTTTATCCTGCTGAAATCCAGGAATATAACACAAAACACTGCTTGTAAACACTAAAATTAACACAAAACACTGCTTGAAAACAATAACATTTATCCAGGAATATAACACAAAACACTGTTTTTAAACACTAACATTTATCCAGGAATATAACACAAAACATTGCTTGAAAACACTAACATTTATCCAGGAATATAACACAAAACACTGTTTGTAAACACTAACATTTATCCAGGAATATAATACAAAACTGGGAGTCTTTTATACTAAGTTATTTATCAAATATATACATTTAATTACTAACACTGTTACCTAGTCACTATGTTCTATTATTTCTTAAGTAATTCCTCGTGATATCTATTTAAAGAAAAAAATCTATTTCTTTTTTCCCCTCATCTAAAACGATAGTTGAGCAGACGCTTTCTGTAAGCTCCGTTACTTTCGGCGCACATGGTTCTCTTGTCCACACTTCGTCGTCTTCATCATCAGTTTCTGTCTCAATTTCTGACAGACTTGATAAAGAAGAAATATCGATATCACTACCAATACTTCTTAATTCATGGTGGTCAATATCATCCTCAGAAAAACCGGAAAAGTCGGAATCTGAATCGCTATCGTAAGAAAACGCCATGGTTTCTAGTGTCAACTACAAATGCATGTATTAACAAACATGCGGTACAAATTTGAAAAAAGGAACCTGATTTAGTAAGAACAATCATTTGTTAACTCTAATTTGATTGGTTGAATAGACTTTTACTTCCATATATTGACCAATATGACCGGTTTTAACAATGACATACAGAGCGGATCTATCCGTCACTAGGGTATAGGAAGCATAAAAGGCAAGCGGATATATCCGTCACTGGGAGTAATAGTGCTCTGTTTACAAGTGGATTTATCAGTCACTGGTGAGGCTAGGCATATTTAGGCAGCGAATATACACGTCAAGTCATAGTGAAAGAGTTAATGGTATGTAACATGGAAGAAAGGTATTGTAAAAAAATCATTTGAACTTATAAGATGGATTGTAATTTTATCTATGGTTCTTTCCTGGGGTTTTCCCAGGCTCTTCCTCCACCATTAATATTGGCCACCATGTATAGCCTATCGTATGCTGAAAAATGGCATTAAACCCTACAACATCAACAAAAGGACTTAAATAGGACGTGAAATGTGAAAAGTTACATTTTCAGGACTAAGTGACTTATTTTTTTTATTGGAAAACTTACTTTTGTAGGATGAAAAGGACAACTTGCATTTTGATTTCTTTTTCAGAGAAATAGGAACCATGACTTACAGAAGTGGACCAGAATGGGACACTCGATTTGGTCGCAAGAGAATTGACCCCAGCCAAAAAGAACAGAGCCTTTGTCCCACCTTCCTGATAGAGAGTTACCTAGAGCATCAAGGGGAAATATTCAGCACAAAGTTTGACCCCAACTCTCTCCTCTACATATCCAAGGTAATTATTACATTGCATTATAGAGCTCAACACTGACCATACCTGTCTGGACCCTTTTAATTACACTTATTGAGAGTTTTGTTGTTTTGTTTACCTTAATTGATTTTGGTTTATATATGTTAAACACATCAGATAGCTATTACAATATTCTATTATGAGTTGCATAGCTGTATTGTTACGGCTATTGGATTTAATTTTATTTATTTTAATTATTAAATCCAAATTTGTCATTTAGGGTTTATTATTCATTAAATGGGAAATTTTTCTAGAAAATTCAGTTTGACCTGGACTTTACTGGTAAACAGGCTGACCTTGGCTTGGATACATCTTTATCTGACCTTGTTTTGGACATTGTCAACAGGTCTTCAATTCCATTGGTTAATTTCGGGGACAACATTTTATTAGTGGCTGATTTTTCCTTCTGGTTCATTCTGTTACTAAGTGACTTGAAGAAGGTACCTTTTCCATGACCTTCCAGAATCACATGATTCCTCTTGTTTACGAGCGAATTACAATATATATAGCTGTATTTTAGAAGCTGACAGTAGTAGATTTTTGGGCTTATTGTAATATTAAGTTGTGTATTATCTGTTTGAGTTTAATTATTTTGGACTTTGTGTCAATTAGTTGGAAAAGAAGAATTATCTGGAAAAAGGACATATGTTTATGATATTCATTTGGATGATTAAAAAAGCAGCAGAGAGGGTGAACCCTACAACGTTTTTAGACAAAATTTGATTGAAATCCTAAAACGAGCCGTCCTATAATCTCATTTTAACCAAAAAAAGGGCGAATCCTACAACGTTTTCAGACAAAAAAAATTGATTGAATCCTTAAAACGATCCGTAGGATTTCGTTGAAATCTACGAAATCTCATTTTAACTAAAAAAAATGAAAACGAAGATTTTTACGATTTTTTAATTAATTTTGGTCGCAACTTGTTGTCATCCACCCTCTCTGCTGCTAGAACTTTCAGTTCTGGGTTAACAAAAAATAATAAATGATTTTAACCGAATATTTGATCCAGTCCGATACGATATCGTGTCCGAGGATCATGCAAATTTATTGTTGCGAATCCGTGCGGAGTCGACTGAGCATGACTAAAGAAATCTCGAAATTGATTGAAGTCCATATCAGAACACCATGTCTGCCATATATTTCTAAGAGTATGAGTATCAACTCCGTTGAATACAGCAAGAATATTGCAGTTATCTCTGATGACTTTTGGAACCTGAGTGTAGCGTTGAGTGACATATATCACGTCAGTGTTTTTATGCCTGCCTCTGGAAAAGATCCTAGCAGGATTTTTTTGTTTATCCAACATTATATCGTCGTATACGACTAAATTGTTAATATCTCCATCAATATCATCAATACTCGGTGCTTCATCGATATCGGTTATAAAATCAATGGCGTTCTCACCGCTAATTTCTGATGCATTCTCGTTAAAATCTTTTAGCACTTCATAACATCGTTGATCATCTACGCTAGGGGCAATTAAATACAACTTATCCCATTTCATCCATCTCATTATTAAATTGAGCAACAATTGCGTTTTACCGGATCCAGATGGCCCGATTATAATCATCCGGATAGAGTTTGGTAGCGCTGCATGATGCTTAACTGGTTCTCTTGTTTTAGTCGCTGAAAAATCAATTATATCCATATTTCTATACATAAATTATGGATCTATATTGTGTGAAGTGCAAAACGCGTACTGGCACAGAAGATGTGACGACGGTTACAACTAAAAATAACCGATCAGCGCTTTCTGGTAAATGCATGCAATGTGGTACAAAGAAATTTAGATTTGTGTCTATGAAATCTGATTTAAAAAAAAACGAGGAGGTGATATCGCAGCCAAATTGGCAAAGCTCCCTGGAACCCCATGGGCAAAGTACCCCGGAGAAAAGCACCTTCCCGGATATAGCTACTGTGGACCGGGAACCAGACTTGATATCAGACTCAATAATCAAAATCAACCCAACCCCGGTGAAGAACCAATAAACGCCATTGATAAGGCCTGTCACCTTCATGATGTTGCTTATAAAAGCAGCAATCTGCAACACAGGCATCTAGCAGATGTGAAATTAATTCATGCGTTAAATGCTATTCCTGATAAATCCTTCAAAGAAAAATTGGCTTCATTTTTGATAAAATCGGCTATGAAAAGCAAATTGATGTTAGGTGCCGGTAATTAATAATATGGAATCAATTTATTATTCCCCAAGAGGATACTGGAGGGGTAAATCAGCAGTCCATAAACTCGCTAGCGCTGCAAAAGTGAAAAAAACCACTGCGGCTAATTGGTTATCCAAACAGGCACTATGGCAAATTTATCTACCACCGCCTAAACAAATTCAATTCTCGCATTTTGATGTGACCGCTCCTAATGAAGTTCATCAGGCTGATATATTATTTTTACCTCATGATCGTGGTTACAAATACGCGCTAACCGTAGTTGATATTGCAAGTCGATACAAAGAAGCAGAACCGTTAAAAACAAAATCAGCCACTGAAGTTGCTTCTGCATTTGAAAGGATTTATCGACGAGGTCCTCTGCACTGGCCAAATCTATTGCAGGTTGATCCTGGCAAGGAATTTCAGGGTGCATTGTTATCTACAATGAAACATCATAATGTCACCATACGACGAGGGCATACTGCGCTACATCGCGATCAGGCCATTGTAGAACGATTTAATCGGACGATTGCTGAGCGGTTATTTGGATATCAATACGCAAAAGAATTCATCCAAGAAAAAAGATCCCGTGAATGGGTTAAAAGATTACCATCTGTGATTACTGCACTGAATAACGAGATTACTAGAACAATCAACATGAAACCTATCAACGCGATTAAAAAGAAGTCAATACCCGTACAACCACAAAAAGATTTCAAAGAACCAATTCTTGGTAGTAATGTCATTGTGAGGTACTTATACGAACCAGGAGAGCTTGAAGGGGGTAGAAAAAGGGCTACCGATCCTATTTGGAGCGTCACTACGCATAAGATATCTACTATAACACGATCAACTGGTAGACCTCCAGTCTATAAACTGGATTCAACTGCCCCTCAACGTGGATTTACTCGACAACAACTACAGGTAATTCCCGAGGATACTCAATTGCCACCGCATGGTCTTAACTAGCACCGTTGCGTCTATTGCACTCAAGACAAGTCAACATCACATTATTTCTGACATGACCGAGACTGTTATTTTTTCTGTCTACGGTGAATTGGCGAGGATCCTTATCCGAATACTGCCAACGCATTATACAATTGCAACTCGCGCAGTGATTATTCTGTTGTTTCTTCAGCGTAATTATTGATTCAGCATCAATATCAAATTCTCGTTGTTTTTTTTTGTCCTGTTGTTTGTAACCGGAGAGTTTTTTATTAATGATGCTAACATCAATATCACTTATTGTTGTGTCATTATCATCGCCTGACTCTGTCAGGACAACTCTTCGAAGTTGATTTATTTTTCGTACTCTGGATACTGCGAGATAGACTAAATTCGACCATTCGATGTGATTATCCACCATCCAAACAATTGTATCCGATATAGTCAATCCCTGTGAAGAGTGTAGTGTTGCTGCGTATCCTAGCGTCCACGGGGATTTATTAGCACGCAATGCATCTTCAACGACATTGATATCAACCAGCACAATATCATTTAATACGAGAATTTGTTTTTCACTCTGTCCTGGAATATCAACTTCAATATTCTGTTTTCGTGTATCCGATGGCCTATAACAAAGGGGTACTGGAAGCGTTGCAAATTTTTCTTTATGCAATTCAAATAACTTCTTCTGAAGTGTATCCCTGACTATTTTTCTACTTGCAATTATCAAATCATTTGGTCTCCATGTTTCCCAGAAATCGTTTATTTGAGTTTCTGAAATCACTTCACGCGCTATTTCGCATTGGATTCTATCCGGTTGTAATCTAATTAGTTTCTTAAATTCTCGTAATCGTTCATCAAGTGATCTATAATCAGTGGTGATTTCTTCATAGTAGTCTACAAAACCCCTTAGCCATTCATGTGGAGATGCACCGACAAATGGTGGTGGTTGGCCGTGATCACCGCACATGACGACTTTTGTGTTTTTGTTTAACAACCACTCGAGAAATATTTGTAATACATCTAATGACACTGTGCATATTTCATCCCAAATTATGATTTCAGGAATGAATTTATCACCCATACGCTCAGGAGTCCATTTGTCACCCTTCCATCGAAAGAAACTATGGTAAGTACAGGCATTTACCCCTCGCTGTATCATCTCTCTGGCGAGTCTGTGAGTCGGTGTTAGCACAATCATGTTAGTAGAAATACAAGTATTTCCACCACGACGAAATAATTCAATTGCACGAGTTGTCTTTCCTGACCCACCACAACCGTTTAAATAAACTGTTTTATATCTACAGATTGGATCAGATACCGGTGGTGCATTAGAAAATTCTGATTGATTTTCAATACGGTTACAACAAAGATATTTATCATCCATGGCAACGTCTGCGGATTCACAATACTCATGTAGCATCTCCTTTTTAAATCGCCAACACCCCCAATTTTCTTCGGGATCTGTGAATTTAGCTACAGCTGATTTGTACTTATTGTGTATATACATCGAATCAGTGGCCACTCTAACCGCGGTATTAGGAAATCTATTTATCATCGAAAATAGATTAATAGAAGCATAGGCTAGCATTGAACTTCTCAAATGTGTGTACTGGGAATTATATCCATCACAGTAGGTAACAACCGTACCCATTTTCTCACCATTGGATAGAAAAGCATCCTTACGGGATACAAGTTTTCCCTGTTTCATTAAATCCGCTACAATAAAATCGTATTCAGCGACATCTATGATCAACCGCGAAGAATATTTTGCGTTGTCGTACCGTCCACCTTGAGTGAATTTACCGATTATTCTTCGTCCAAAATCTTTTGCTTGTTCTTTTTTAATTTCAAATAACTTCATAGACAAATTCATGATTTGTTCTTCATTGAAATCAGGGAATTGTTTTCGCTGTTCGCTGATTATACGATCTAGATCGGGTTGTGGTAGCCAAACTTCTTTCTGAGCTCGATAGCATATAATCGCTTCACCGATGATCAACGATATTAGCATACCACAATCAATCATATATCTCAATAGCACTATTGGCATCCAGGCCTTTTCAGATAGGTGTCTACCGAGCCAAACATAACTACACGGATGTAACCCTGTAGCTAATTCAAATGATATCACACGAGCGAATCCGGTTAAATCAAAATCAGGTAATGGTCCATTAATCGCAACACGAGTCATTTCATGCGTGGGGTGTCCAAATCGTTTGAAGTACTCAGCGCATTCCCCATATCCGAGAAAACTTCCGGGGTAACACGCGGCTATATCAATTGAAATCATACCATCAAGTGAGTATTTCGTATTCCACAGTCCTCCATGACCAAATTCGACGCAACTCAATTTAACATCCTCGAGAAAATCACTTCGTGTTGGACGCCATGAGTTTTTTTCTCTTGCGAAGTGAGCTACCACTGATGGAATAGTAAAACTATCCGTGAGTAGTTTTTCATGGGAATTCTCCGGTGAAAAATCACTAGCGATTTTTCTCATTCTATTATCTAATTCTTCAACGCGATATAATTCACCATTTGGTTTTACAAATTGATCGAATCCTATTTCGGGATCTTCATCACTTCTAAGTAACCACACTGACACAGGATCATCCTTACACAACGCATTAATAGCATCAAATAATCTCTCTTCATAGAAAACATCCCCGACTAATTCCCCGGAAAATTCCGGTGGGATATATTTCACGGTTCGTTCTCGTGGAAATACTGTTACCGCAGGTGTCCACGCGTGTTTGTTATGATCAATAATCTGTATTGGTGCTCCATTTTTGTTATATTTCGGTTCGTATAAAACCTCTCCGGTTATCGTCATAACTGTTATTGGAAATCTTAATGATGTTTCTAATTTAGCTATATCAGAAATCTTTGCACCATGCTGTTTCACTGTCAGTTCCCATTCGGTTATTTTCCTACGTCGCAGATCAGTTAGTTTATTTCCTCGGGATGCATTTGTGAAGTGCTCCATTACCCGTGTTGCTACACAATTAAGCCCTGACGAATATTTCATAGGAGCTAGTTTTGCGATATCGGGTTTATCATTTAACGGATATAGCCCATAAACCATTGCTGTTACGGGATAAGATCTTTCGTAGTATGGTTTGTCAATGCCGGTTAGAATTCCTGGTTTGGAATCTCTACTCACAATGACAGCTTTTTTATTCTTGAGGATTGGTTCAAATTTATCCCTAATAATCCATTTGCCATCGACTTCAATAATGAATTTGATTCGGAAAAAATACCGTTTTTCCCCAACACGTGAAATTATCACTGCTGCCTTTTCATCATTCATGGTAGCGTCAACAACACCATCAATTCGAAATGTTGACCAACAATAGGATGCTCCATCACGCTTAAATTCATTGAAACAATCTCTGATTTTACTAATCATGGCTTTATCAAGAATTGTATTCTTGGGTGTATTAGAAACTATATCGAGATTGAATTGAGCATCTTTCCAGGATAATTTCTTGGACGCTTTTGAAATCCGAAGGATTTTGGGTTTATCGAGATTAAATTTGTTACGTTTTTTTGGTTTATCGAGATTAAATTTAGGATTGATTTTCAATAATCTCTTAAACTCTTTCATGTTTCCGTCTCTTGGACGTTTGTTACGTTTTTTGGGTCTATCGAGATTAAATTTAGGATTGATTTTCAATAATCTCTTAAACTCTTTCATGTTTCCGTCTCTTGGACGTTTGTTACGTTTTTTGGGTCTATCGAGATTAAATCTAGGACTGATTTTCAATAATCTCTTAAACTCTTTCATGTTTCCGTCTCTTGGACGTTTGTTACGTTTTTTGGGTCTATCGAGATTAAATCTAGGACTGATTTTCAATAATCTCTTAAACTCTCTATCAGCATTAAATTCAGCATTTTTCGAAGTCAATCTCTTGAACTCTTTCATGCTATACTAAAAACAAGTGTCTAAATGAAAGATTTATGTATAATGAATCCCCTGCATTGGATCAGTCATTGAATTAGACAAATAGTATAGTATACGAATGACCCAAGAATTCAGACAGCACCCTGTGAGTACAAATTATGAAGCATCCAGTGATGGTGTTGTAAGAAACCGTAGACTGAAGAACCCAGTTGGGTGGGATAATGGTATGGGGTATTTGTTTTTTACTGTTGGAAAGAAGAAATATTACAATCATCGTTTCGTGTACGAGTGTTTCCATGGATTGATCAAAGATGGTTTTGTTATTGATCATATTGATTCTAATCCGAAGAACAATTCCTTATCAAATCTTCAAGCAATCACACATAGTGAGAATACCAAACGAGGGGGGACTGGGAAATACTCGAAAAAAGCGAGACCTGTGAAATCTTTGAATACAATAACTAACGAAGAAAAAGTATTTAAATCAATATATGAAGCCGGCAAGTATTTCAATATTTGTAGACCCTCAGTACGATATGTTGCAGAGGGGGTTTGTCGATCTGCGATTTCAAAAGGGACGGGACAAAAAATTCGATTTAGTTACGTCTAATGCATCATATTTTTCATTTAGAAATATGTCATTGCTATAGAATAATGAATTCTGAAAACATGAATAGCATCATATCCGAGATTTCAAAATTGAAAGGTTGGGATATTGAACTATCAGATGGGTTAAATCCTGATCAAATCATGTCTGATTTTCAGGATATAGAATACGGAGTTAACAACAATAGATACATGCTGCCAAAGAAGTATGCACTCATCAAAAGAATTCAGAATTCTATTAAGGACTCTCTCGCATTTTCCAGTGACGTAAGTGTGTTCGCTCCGTTGTATACCATCGTAGAACGAATACGAAAAGAATTGGGGTACGAATACGAATTGAAAAAGGAGGTTAATTCTAAAGTTAGAAACCTACGGGCGTTAATTCAAGAAAATGAACAATTTTGATTGACCGACCATTTATCATTATTTGATTGACCGACCATTTATCATTATTTGATTGCCCGACCATTAATCATTTTTTTTTAGCCGACCCTCAAGGGATGTCAAAAATTGATGGACGATGTATCAGATTGATCAAAATAGAATGGCGAAAGTGTGGTATTAATTATTTTATATACAATTTCCACACTTTCGCCATCAATGATAGAGCTGTTAAAACACTTCCATGACCATCCGATGGTGTTAGGTCGGGATTGAAAAATTGTTTTACAATTGAAAAATTGTTTCTGATTTCAAATAATGGTCAATGAAGCATTAACAACCCGATTAGCTCGTGAACGACTGGATGCAATCAAGAGATTTGTACCAATTCGTGACTCTGTACGGAATAAACTACAACAACGACAACAAGCGCAGACTGACTTTTCTGTGTCAAGTGAACAACTGTTTTCTCCGATAACAAGTGCGACCAAAGATGTGAAAAAGCTAACTGAAGCAGCGATATATGGAGATATTCCTGAGCGAGAACGAGTAAAGAAGGCGCCGCTGCTTGATACGCTTGAAAAGATAGCAGCAGAGACCGGACAAACACGCGCAGGGATACAACAGTTATCCAGTGATATAAAAACTCAACGCGAGTATGAACGACTAGCTGATATTGATGATTCTGCGCCTGAAACTCAAAGAGTTTCTACACCTGAACCACAACCTGTTGATGTCGTCACCCCAAGAGGTATCCCCTTTATAGACAAATTCACTGAAGAAGCTATAACAGAAATCAAAGACCGTCAATTAATAAAACACGACGATTATGCGGACTTTGGCGTTTTCGCTGTCCAAAAATATCATTCAAGGGGAGAGTTTTTAAAAGACGAGTATAAAAACAGTAGAATTAAACGAGACGACTGGGTAGATTGGTTGTATAAAATAAATAAGGGGGTTACTGGTAATTTGAAAAAGGATACACTTAAGTACAGAACTTTTAAAGCAGGAGTTGATAGTTATGGTATACAAAAACAACAAGAACGAGAAAAACAACAAGAACGAGAAAAACAAAGTCGAGGCCGACAAAGGCAATTACTTGATGATAGTGAGGGCGCAACTGGTACAACTGAGGAAACAAGCGGAAAAGGATATTCGATTGGAAATCCAAAGGATTTCAACGCTGGAGTCTTTGACTCTACCATGACATGTCCTGGTAGTGTTCTCAGTGATATATCACGGTTAGAGGTTCTCATCGGAGGGAAACGAGCCGGAAATAACTCACCGGAAATAATTAATGAAGCAGCTGATATCTGTAGACGATTATTTCAGGGTGGTATCATGGATATCAGCACATATCGAGATTTCATTGGCGAGTTAGTGGAAAGTGGGTATCACAGTGATTAATTGATAAATTGTTTTACAATTGAAAAATTGTTTCTGATTTCAAATAATGATCATACACTACAATCATGATAAACCAACCCCCGTCTACGTAGTTAATTCACGGTTTCCGGTTTATAGAGCATACTACGGAGATGGTTTAGGTAATACCATTTTAGGATTATTTGCGAGAATGGCTCCAAAAGTGATGCCGTTGGCTAAACAACTAGGAATGAAAGCAATTGATGTTATTCGTGATAAGGGTATTGGTGCTGTTGGAGATCTTGCTGGAAAAGCGTTTTCAACTGCGAAGAATAAATTAACATCATTAGTGAAATCACGGATGAAATCTAAAGGATTTTCAAAACCGTTACCGTCTACAGCGGAAATGCCTGCAAGTGTTAGTAGAATTATAAATAACGCAGTAGATGAAAAATTAGCGTCGATGGTTTTAACCCCCGACCAAAGCAATATTGCAAACATGATAGCAGGAAGTGGCTTTAAAAAACTACGACGATGAAATGGGAAATCGCGATTTAGACTCTGATAAATAGAATAAAATGTTCAAACAGTCACGTGATCCAGCATTTGATATAGACGCCCCAGTTGGCAAGGATGATTCTGTACGCGATTATCAATATTACGCCTATCATGCAATAGACTCAAATAGTCGAGCAAGAATTGATCTTCAAGTCCATGATACCAGTAAATACTTTCTACCCTGTGAAGCGTTTATTGAAGTAGAAGGAGAACTTGTAACAGCTGCTGATACTCCTGCTGTACCAGCACCGTATCCAGCTGGTACTCAAGTAGGTTTTGTCAATAATGGTATCATGGCGTTATTTGAGAGTGCTAGATATCTCATTGATGGAAAAGAAATTGAGTCCATAGATCGCGATGTTGATGTGGCTACAACAATAATCGGGTTAGCGAGATATTCTGATGATTATACAAGATCAGCAGGACCCTCTATGATGTTTGCAAAAGATGGTAAGAATACCGCTGGAGGAAATCCATTTGTTGTAAGACGACCAAAAAAACGTGATAATAGTGATGCTGATGCCGAGGATATGATTATAAACAACGATGCTAATTTCAATCTAGGAGCTGCAACACGAAACTCAATGTTGGGAGTAGGGCGTAAATCATTTTCATGCGCGATTCCACTGCATCATATATTTGGATTCTGTAGAAACGTCAGAAAAGTTATCTATGGAGCGAAGCATACAGTATCGCTTGTACGAAAGAGTGATGATAATGACGCAATCTGGAGGATTCCAGCAGACAATGCAAATCCAAATGCTGATGCCGGTAAAGTCAATTTAACAAAAATATCATTGTGGATGCCAGTGTTGACTCCAGCAATCACCGCAGAAGAACGATTACTATCATTTATGGACCATGGAGGAAAGTCGTTGTTAAGTTGGTTATCAGTGAGTACAGATGTGAAGCAATCAAATAACAACGGGTTATTCACTTGGAACCTAGCATCAAAACAAGGTGTTGCTGCGCCACGTCATATATTCGTAGCGTTACAAGATAACGCACGAGTTGGCAATCAACTCTCCAGCCATATGATATTTGATCAGTTAGGTGTTAAAGACGTCTCACTGAGAATAAACGGCCAGCAGGAACCATCCGAGGATATACAACTTAATTACACAGAAAATCATATCGCACGAGTTTATCATCGTCTGTTATCATTTATGGCACGCGACCAAAATGTGGATACTGGTTTGCAAATATCACAATACGACTTTAAAAATCTGTATCCGATCTATTACTTCTCACTGGAACATCTCGATTTGATGAGACAATCTGTCGTTGATATACACTTTAGAGCTAATGTGCTTCGTGGTGCTATTGCTGATTATAGAGCGGTTGCTGTTATTCTCAGTGATAAATCAATGCTACTCGAAGGTGTTGGAGGAAGAATGAGAGTGGTAGATGCCCCAGTAGAAAATCTTTAAAAGATTTTTCCATTAGAATCAATCTATTATGTATAATGTCATATAGTGTTATTAGTGTTGCGTTAACTCCCGGTCAATTAAAAAAATTGCAATCGGAATCAGCTAAAAAATGTGGAACCACAATCACGTTGAAACCCAACCAAATGACTGGTGGTGCAAATAAACTATCGCTGACAACTCGTCAGGTGAAACATTTCAATGATGCACTAGTAGCAAAAAAGGGTGTTCAGATTACTCTTTCTGCGGCTGCTATCAAAAATATGATTAAAACAGGCGGTATATTCCCGTTGTTAGCTGCGATTCCGGCCTTGATTGCAGCAGCAGCCCCAGCAGTAGCTAAAGCAGCGGCGTTAGGAGCCGTTGGTACTGCAGCAGGAATGGCACTACAGAAGGCAACTGGGAAAGGATATAAAAAAAAGGGACGATCCGTTCACGGATTGGGTCTAAGACTACCAGGAACCCCGTATTCGTGGTACAGCGGAAAGGGTCTAAGACTACCAGGAACGATTTATTAATTCAGAAATCTTCGATTTCCGAACCGATGGTTCCTATGTCCAATTTTGATTTAATGGATGCTGCTAAAAAGCTGGCGATTAAAAATTTCAGAGGTGTCTTTATGAAAGATCAATTACCACATCAACCAAACAGCGTTGAAACCGGTATTATTAATCTCGATAACAGCACCGGACCTGGAACTCACTGGGTTGCATACGCTATTGATCCACGTGGGATTGTCTATTTCGATTCATATGGATTAGCCCCACCAAAAGAGTTTTTGCGTTATGTAAAAACCCTTCCAATGAAGACTTGGTATTCTACGCTACCAACACAACAAATGAATGACCCACCAATATGTGGCAGCGAAGTATTAAATGTCCTTGACGCTATTTCTAACTCCTTGAGTAACCCAAGCGGAAAACCACCACATGTTGTCGTTAATGAATACACTAGTAATCGCTTTTTAGAGAGAGAAAGAGTTTTACAATAACATGATTGATATTTGGGGGAGATCTTTGAAACCCAAACCCGATGGCACTGCACCACCTGATTCTGTCAAGGATGTAAAAAAACTAATCAAAGATGAAATAGCTGAGACGTTGAACTTAACAAATGTTGATCCTAATGAAATAGTTGTATTTCAAGACAAACAGGGTAAATTGAAAACCAGTAATATTTCTCTGGATGATATTTTGGTTAAACAACAAAACGCAATCGAGAACACCGTTGCGTTATTTTCCGATCAGGGTAAACTCAAACCGGGTGTACTCGTTTCGACGATTACAGATCGATTAAAAACTCTCAACGATGAGTTAAACAATTCTGTGTTTGTACTAACAACACTTGAATCTAGAATTGAAGAAAACGGAAAACAGTTTTCAGTTTTTCGTAGAAATATCATTGATAAATTTATTGGAACCCAGTTGGATAAAATAGAAATAAAACTCCCTGATATTAAAAAATCCATCGATGAGACGAAAAACTTCATCGAAGCCGTCAAAGGTGATTTTTCGAGGATGATAACAATCATTGAAAAAACAAAAATTCCTCATGAAAAAACCAACAACGTAGTATATACAATCCAACACGGATCATTTGCGTGGACACCTGCAAACAACAAATTAGATATCACTGCAACCGTTAAGGGTATTTATCGATTAACACTGGTGACAACGGCTCAATTTAATATTTCATCGTTGAGTTCATCCGGGGTTAATAATACGATTTCAACGATCATCGACAAGGATACAACTGAAAAGTTCACTATAACAGCTACTGATAAAAGTTTGGTTGGGACACCAGTAACATGGTATGTGGAATTCGTAGCGGATTTAAGTAAATAACTAAATTGAAAGGAAAATCGTTCGGATTTCACAATTGAAAACGCTAGCTTTTTTAAAATAACAATGATTTCATCAACTCAATGTCGCTATGATCAGGTCAGAGAATTTCAAAATAGACTCAAAACCCTCACTGAAGAGTATCAAATAAAAATAAAAAAATACCGACGAAGAATCACCGCAATTGATATTATTATGTACTCTGTGTCAAGCGTTCTCACTGGCGCAGGAATAATACTTGCATCGGTTACAATGATTGCCCCGGTCGTAGTTCCAATTTGCATTTCTGCGGTGGCTACAATCGGGGGTATATCAACCGGGATAGCAAAAAGGATATCATCATGCAGCCAGAGTAAACTGCAGAATTACTTACTTCAATTTCATATTGCATCAACCGCATATTCGCAATTATCATTGATGATATCATCGTCACTCGATAATACAATTATATCAGATAGTGAATTCTCAGAGATGGTCAGTATTTTTGATTCCGCGATATCGAAATTAGAGCAACAACATGAGTATAATAACAATGACAACACCGATGGAATCGGAAAACACGAACCCAAAAAACAAAATGATCTCAATAATCTCAACCATACCAGATTGTGAGTTCTCAGTGATGGTCAGTATTTATGATTCCTCGATACCAAAATTAGAAATAAATCATGAGTATAATAACAATGACAACACCGCAGGAATTACTTCAACGAATAGTGGAGAACACGAACCCAGTACAAACAAGCATGATATCAATAACATCAACGAATCCAGAATTCAGTGTGAATTTCCCTAGCCCAGTCCCCGTGAAGGAGATAGCGCTAGCAAAACTACGAGTGTATCACAGTTGGCCTAATATCAGATCAAAATCATTTGGTGGTCAACAACCCAATAATTCTTTAGTGTTTGCAAATGAGAATAAACCCGACGGAACCCCAGACTGGAAAGTTGTTTCGATACCAACAGGGTCATACCAAATAGAACAAATCAATAATGAATTCGCGCGTAGAATAAAATCGATTACTGGAGTAGAGTCAAAAATCGCTATAACAGTTCATGAGCCGACGCTATCATCCGCAATTGAAATAAACTCAGAAGGATACGTCGTAGATATATATCAAAGCTCAATAAGAACCGTACTAGGATGGCCTGAATTACCACCAGTGGAAAAAACCGTTGATTTACCAGAACCACAAAAAACTGATTATATCACAGACAGGATAAAATCTGATAATCCAATAAAGAGTTATAAAGAGCACGAAAACACTTTAGATTTTTTTGGTTTCATGTTCCCAAAAAGGGCGGATGGTAGATCATTGCCAGAGTATCCTTTTGCTAAAAAACCTGAAATCGTTAAAAATTTCACAGCAATGAATAATGATTTTTCACTGTTGTTAATATCTCTTAAATCCGGTTCTCTCACCCGAGATGAATTTATCAGCGTCGTAGAAACATGCAATAAAATTATCGACGATATGGAAACATTTAACCTAAAAATTATTCAGGATATATTAGATGAAGGTAACCCAAAATCGAGAACAGAATTTGCATTAGACTATGAAATCCGCGTTGAAGATATCCCCACATTCAAACTACCAGGATATAACGTACCAGAACTAAAAAAACTTCTCAGTGACACCATCGATGTTGGTTTTAAAATAATTCATGATGCATGGAAAAAAACAGCATCAGGGGAAATAAAAATCCTCAAACACAATAATGACCCAGACGGTGGCGGTAGGCATATCGCTCCGTTCAACGTGAATATTTCATCGGTGATTGCACTTAATTTAGTATGTGATGTTATCGAAGGAAGCTATCAGATTAATCTAGAGCAATCAAATCAAGCACAGCAGGGATATATTCTTTATTCGTTTTCACCAACAGCTCCTCCAGGATACCTAATTATTGAAAACCCAATTAATCCTGTCTACATGCGATGCCATAATAATTCGTTAACGAGAATTAATTTCAAACTCACCGACCAGTCAAATAATCTGATTGATTTACAAGAGGAGGTGTTAGCGATTAGTTTGTTTGTGAAATCCTAAGGATTTTCATCCTGAAGGGGGACACGATATCGTATCGGACTGGATCAAATATTCGGTTGAAATCATTTATTATTTTTTGTTAACCCAGTGATGAAATCACTAAGCAGCAGAGAGGGTGGATGACAACAAGTTGCGACCAAAATTAATTAAAAAATCGTAAAAGTCTCCGTTTTCATTTTTTTTAGTTAAAATGAGATTTCGTAGATTTCAACGAAATCCTACGGATCGTTTTAAGGATTCAATCAATTTTTTTTGTCTGAAAACGTTGTAGGATTCGCCCTTTTTTTGGTTAAAATGAGATTATAGGACGGCTCGTTTTAGGATTTCAATCAAATTTTGTCTAAAAACGTTGTAGGGTTCACCCTCTCTGCTGCTAAAAACAAGAACTGTACCACGTGACATTGTCAGCCATTTTGGATTACATCGTCAAGATTCGAACCTGGAACTATTAGGACATTTATTTATCAGGACTTGCAATTCCATTAGTGGATTAATTTGTGAATTTTATATTTGTTGGATTTGATTCTCTAAAACCGTAAGTTTATTTATTTTATGAAAATAATTGTACTTAATAAATTCATTGTTAAAGTTTTACAAGCTTGTTAGTTTTCACTCTTTCTGTGTTGCTGCTTATTCGAGCCTAAGCACGTAACAGTATACCATTGGTGAAATAATTCTATTTTTTCTTATGTATTATGCTACTGCAAGTATTATTGAAGAATTAATTTTAACCCCCCCCCCCCCAACAAAATGGTTTTCCAGATGGAAAATATCGGTAAATGATAATGATAGTATTCATTACTATAATTGGGCTAAATTACGGGGAAATGACTTCCAGAGAAAGCCGTGTTAGGTTGTCATGTCTGTTTTCATGAAGCTTTACTTCGGTCAGCACCATATCAGGCAATAATATAGCCCATTGAGAGGTCATTAATTACGAAAATGAAATAGGATTGGTGTATCATGTACAGTTTGCAGTACAGTAGTATCAAAGTCCAGTATGGAGACCAGACATAATTAATATTCATATCCTTTCTGTCATTGTATTACAGGCTATGGACCTGTTTGATATATCAGAGGACTTTGGGTCTCTTCATGAAGGTCTGTCTCGTATCCAGTGTCCAGTCATGGTGATCGGTGTCCAGACAGATATCTTATTCCCGATCTGGCAACAGAGGGAACTTGCACAGGTTCTTCAGGAGGCTGGTGAGTCCACAGTACAAATACTAGTGTTTCAGACATAATAATCTTATATATAGGGTATCAGACAATAGTAGATTTCACAGTTTGCATGTGGCAGCTGAGGGAGTTGGTCTAGGTCCTTCATAAGGCTGACATACCCCAGAAACAGAAACAGGCCCCCATTTTATTAGATTTGATATGCTTTGTATCAATAACATACCTTAGAATATGATTGCCTTGTGCATCATTGGTTTGAATAGCTAGAACTGGACAAAATGTACGGTTATATTTAGTCAGTATAAACAACCAATATTAACCTGTTCAGTAGAAGATGCCTTATAGGATGACAATGACTGATACAGACTTTTCGTAGCTTTGTGCAAAGTTACTTAACTGGCTGATTTCAGACTATCCTTTAAGTGCTACATTCCACAATGGCGATCTTCTTTCTCATTGAAGACGAGAAGTTAGGTTTTATCACAATCAAGGGATACTGTTGCACGATCTCAACTGTCGGTAGAAAGACGACTTTTACTTGTAACAATTAGTTCCATTTTTCTAAATAGTATATAGATAGCAAGATGTTGCTCTGTCCTTCTGGCAGGGCCAGATTTGGAGGTCATAAAGAAACTTTTTCTAATTTCTTGACCTGGTTTGCATGGAAGTGAGTTTTAATGCCTCTACATCATTGTCAGGAAAATGCCTTTTAATGCATCAGCCATTTTTAGCTGGTTGTCATAATGCCACCTTTGGGGAAAACCCCATTTAGATACTACATTAATTGATTGGAATGACCATTATGTCAGATCATATGGTTGCTGTTTAAGCTCTAGTTATAATCTGCTATTTAAAGTAACTGGGTTTTATTCTCCACTCTCCAAAATGGAGGTCGCGGAGTTTGTTCAGCACTTTCTTGAGTTTGCATGATTAGAGTCATTACTGTGAAAACTTTAATAACTTAGGTAAAGGCTTGATATTGATGTAGGAAACAATTAGTTTCTATAATTTATCAAATTCAGATGATTTAGTGATGTAGATGTAGACAAATAACTTGTTAATTTCGAGTATGAGAAATGGCAGCTACGGTCAGTCATTACAATGGCTTGATGGTGAATAAGTTCTCTCAAGATTTTAAAGTACATACAGTGTTCTTCCTTGAAAAATAATTGTACAGCTATAATGATCAGAGTTTACTCTTAAATCTTTCCATACATAGTAGATGTGTACCAAAAATGCAAAATGGTTAAAGTTAATGTTAAACATAACATACACTACACTGCTTAACAGTTAACAGGCAGGCCCATATGAAAGGTGTCAAATAGGTAATGTGTTCTATTTATAGCACACTGCACTGTGTAACTTTGGTGTAAGTCTTTTAACTGAGTCGTACACTCTATGAGGTAAAGAGTTATTGGAGAAGCATAAATGTACCTAAATATAACTTGACCTTATGCTGGGAATTCTTTTTTCTATGAAGAGTTAAACTAGATGTCTGTTTTCTGAAGCAAAATTAATACTAGGTGAAGAGTGATTCAGCTGTGTTTTGAGGAAGTCCACACTTGTTTACTTTTGTTTAAACTGTTTCCATGTTTGGTATAAGTATGATAGAGGTAGAATAAAAAATGTTCCATTCTTAGACTGTTAGAGAAACATTCTAGCTGGTTTACTTGTATTTATTTCTGTTTTCCAATGAAAGAATTGTAATCTGTAATTAATTTTTCTATTTCCTGTTTGGTTTGTTTGAATTTAGTTCTGCATCATGAAGGTTACTTTATCTGGTTTGACATGTGCATATTCAGCCACTGGATTCACCCATGCTTCTGGGGTACAAAATATTTATGTGCAAAATGAACTAAATTTATATCGGCACAATGATGATGATAAACATTTTCTAGTGTGAAAACATTTTCTGGAGAACTAGGGGAAAATCGTTGAACCCTCAGGCATAACCTTTTTTCTCATGGTTTGGTAAATGTTTGGTCACATCAAATCATGTACAGTTACTATAATATATAATAATCATAACAAATGATGTGTTCATGACATTATTTACTTTCATTGTCTAAATTTAATTCTTCCTATCATTGATTTAAAATGTTTAATTTGTGGTCTTGAATTTTCAGGAAATAATGTTGTGACATTCTATGAGTTGTCTTGAATTTTCAGGAAATAATGCTGTGACATTCTACTAGTTGTCTTGAATTTTCAGGAAATAATGCTGTGACATTCTACGAGTTGTCTTGAATTTTCAGGAAATAATGCTGTGACATTCTACGAATTGTCTTGAATTTTCAGGAAATAATGCTGTGACATTCTATGAGTTGTCTTGAATTTTCAGGAAATAATGCCGTGACATTCTACGAGTTGTCTTGAATTTTCAGGAAATAATGCCGTGACATTCTACGAATTGTCTTGAATTTTCAGGAAATAATGCTGTGACATTCTATGAGTTGAACTCCCTCTATGGCCATGATACATTTCTGTTAGATCTGAATGGAGTTGGAGCTGGTGTCAAGGTGAGTTTAAATTAAAGCAAACAACATATACCAGGCACTTTTTGCATGTAAAGTAATCAATAAGTATGAACAAAAGGTCAAAGTTACCTGTTTTCATACCTATGTGGTTGTCTAAATATTTTTAATTTGCTCCGTTTTTCAGATTTGTATTGTCATGATACCTGATATTAACTTTTGAGAATAGACACAGTCGGTCACTGTGAAATACTTTTCATGCTCAAGTGACCATGAGGTATTTGAAATATACTGGTGTCTCAGTTTAATGAAAATTATAAGCTCTTAATGTATCTGGATGTTGCTATTTTGCATTATGTTGGGGTCAAAATGCTAGAGGTCAAGGTTAATTACTTAAAGAATAAAAATGGTTTCCACATAACAATTCAGGTTCTGTATCATCTATGGTTACAACATGTCATGTTGGATGGCTTAAACTTGGTGTCAGGAAGAAGTCTCTTTATTATGGAGTCAGAAGGTCAAAGGTCAGGAGCACTGTAGCTGAAAGAATACAATTGCCTAATAATTTCACAATAACATTAGTTTTGTGTAAGATACCTAACTTTATGGATGGTTTGCACTTGTAATGAAGAAAGGTTTTAACTTTGTCATCCAGAAGCTCACTGTTTACTTACTTAAAATAAAAATATTTTCCACAATAATAAAATTAGTTCCTCATGGCAGATCTGTCTCAACCTTTGTGATATGTACTTTGGGTAAGAATAAGCTTTTCCATTTTAGTGTCAGGTCAAAGGTCAAGGTTACTATGACTGAAGGAAGAAATATAGTTTCTGTGAACAAGTTTCAGTTATTTGCCATACTTTATAAATAGTATTGAGGTGACTGTGATGGCCAGATTGATAACTTGTTTATTGTTTTCCACTTTTTAATCATGTTGACATGAACTGAACAGTTATCCCTCATTTCTACAGCTGCATTATATTTCACATGTATTAACCCTTAAAGTGCTAGTCTCCACATTAGCTGTGCTGTCTCTTAGTGAATGTCGGACTTGTGTCGTTTTATAGGTAAAAACAATGTACATATCCTATTACTTCAGCTGCTTATAAAACTATATTGGATTGTTTTATAAAGGCTTTACTATGCATTTAGTGATGAAGTTTTACAAATACATGCTTTTTGAGCACATGGTACTTGGGACAATTTAAAATTGTTGACGGTGATTTTTTGCAACAAACGCTGGCTTCTGATAAAGATGATGATAATGATTTTGAAGAATTTCAGGAGCATGAAATTATTGTGTTGATGGAAATACTCATGGGTGATTTTGAGCCAGGATTTTATGTGGAGTCTGATGTACATGATCGCTTGACAGGAAAAGAGGGCATGCCTGTTCAAACTTAAATTTTGAATGTTGAACACTGAACATATGGACTATTTTTTATGACAAGTTATTGCCTCTGATAGTAGATCAAACAAATCATTATGCAGGTCAGAGAGTTTATAGGGCAGACTTAAAGAAGAACAGTCACATGAAGAAATGTCAGCCTGTCACACCTGAGCATCTAAAAGTTTTTTTTGCATTGATTATATCAATGGGTTTGGTACATACGTCTGATCTCGAATCCAACTGGGCTACTGATGATGTGATATCATTCACATACTTCAGCAAAAAATGAGTAGGGATAGATTTCTAGTTATTCTAAACAATTTACACCTGGCAGACAACGAGAACAATCAAGGTGATCCTTTACACAAGATCCGCTCAACGGTTGGAAAAACAAGATGAACCATTTGCTGAGATTTGAACCTCAGTTTTAATGATAATAGAATAAATAACAGATGAAATTTTTTCATTAACACTTGTTACTGACTCTGGGGGTCTAAACTTATCTGACGTTCATGGAGTGGATGTTTTTCTTTGATTTTAACAATTGGATATAACATTGCGAGACATTATTTGTACATTGTTGAACAACTAAATACTAAAGAATATAATATTTTTAGATATATTTGAACTTTCCATTAAAACAAACAAAAATACAGATGAAATACAAGTGTAACTTATTATCTTACCTGTATTTACACCTGTATATGCAAATATGTTAAAGTGACACGTGTCTTTATGCTAATCTTAAAATTTAGATATCCACCATCATTTTTCATATACGGTTTGTGTATCTAATGTGTATATTTATTGAAATACATGAAATTTAAAAACTGCAGTTTTCTTTTTTTTCCTCCAACAATTAAGCACTCAGGGATCTTGTACTGCAAAACAATAAATCACTTTAAGGGTTACAAACATATACGTTAACAAAACAAATTAAGCCTGCTTTCACAGAGCTCAAACATGTCCTTTAATAGATCTTTGAATCGTTGAATATGATATTCTTGCCATTGATATATTTTTCTAGATCTACAATATCTATCTATATTAGAGTCTAAGCATCATTACTTTAATGTGCAATGTTATATTTACATTAACAGGGATGTCTAAAAGTAAAATGTCATACGACGTTCATTATATATATATATATATATATATATATATATATATATATATATATATATATATATATATATATATATATATATATATATATATATATATCTTGAAAAGTAAAATAGTTAACATTAGAATCGTGTTAAATATTGTAGAATGATTAAAAAATTGCAGCTAAAATTCTGACATCTAAATTTCTACTATGAGACGTTCGCTACTTCCTGATTCAGGATTTGGGGCTAGATTTTAGACTTCCTTTTATCAGATCGACTTTGAATGTACATCAGTTTGGTCTAGATATCCGGTGGACAGATAGAATTTTGCAGAAAGTAGAATAGGTTTGCTGATTCTCCCATGTTGCAGTCAGTAAGCTAAAATCCTGGTCTGAAAGTAAATTAGAAGTAGCACTTAATTTGTAACTCATCTGTGCATGTGGAACAGAAAATTAGAAATAAAGTTCTTGAGAAATATAATCAGTATTGACAACAAATAATCAAGAATCTGACTTGCTTACATTACAAGTAAACTTTTTGCCTGTGGGACCAATGAAAAAGCTCAGATTTACCAACTGCGCCGTAATTTATAACGAATTTGTATCTAGTTTTCCTCTGCTCCAATCTTGGTCGAGACCACTGAAACAATTCGGTGATTAAAAATAAGTTCGTCTTAATTATTTATGGGATCAGCATTATGTATCTCATACGTACAATTATTACAAAAAGTTACTTTGTCTATTACAATATGTAGAACATTTACTGCATAGCACATATTCACTGTTTTTCAGGGGTTTCTGGAAACACATTTGAAAGAGACTGGCTGGTTGACAAAAAACTCAAATGATGTGAAGGTCAGTTTCAGTCATAACAAAGACCGTATCTACTACTGAATGGATGAAAGAATTGTAAATTCTCATCAGTACCTAGTTCCAGCGATTTGATGTGTGCAACTCTGGGTGGTAAAGCTTCATTCATTTAAGAGTTTATTGTGTTTTTTGACAAACTATTTACATAAGGAAACTGTTCTGATAGTGGTATAGTTTTTCATATTTTGTGTTGTTTCAGTAAGCATAAACCTGGATCAGGATTCCTGGAATGAATAATCCACTTTGTTTAGCATTAGTTACTGTCAGATATTGAATTTACATCTTCTTCTCAACAACAGTGTATATTAGATCAATTGCAAAGGGAATTTAAACCCTCAGGTTCCTCTGTTGGGTTCAGAATGGTCCCATTTAGAATTGTTCCTTCTATTTTTCCAAGTGTTCTTGAATTTCTGCATGCCTTTTGCTTATTTAGTTGAGTATACTATACATTGTGATTTATGACACGTTTTTTTTTTTTAATGGTAATTGCTACATCTGGTTGTTTATTCATTTGAGTATGCTATAGATGGTGAATTATGATATGAGTTTTTTTTTGTGCTACATTCAGTACCACATCTGGTTGTTTGTTCTTTTCTCTCAGTTGGTTAATATTGAGCTAGATGAGCATTACATTATGTACCCTGTCCAGTTTACTAGAGTTATCTCCCTTATAATTAAATGTCTGAAATTTCACCATACTATATGATTAAAGCTGTTATTCTTTGTTTCATGACTAATAATCAAAGAATAATAATAAAACTAATAATAAACAAAGAATCAACACTTAAACCTCTATAGTTCATTTTGAATTTAAGCTTTGAATAACTTGAATGGTCGGCTGTCATCTGGACAGTTGTAAAATGATGTGAATGTGTCTATTTGACAACAAAACAAAATGTTTTATTATTGATATAGTAATTGCCGAAGTAAATATTTAAATTGTCAGAATATTGAGCTTTTTAGTTCTTTTATTAATATTTATAAAAAAAATAGTTTTTGATTTTGTTAAAGCAATTTTTGTATTAGGCTCTATATCTCTTAGATAATAGCTTTGAGAATGTAGATCCCGTTTTGAATATCATTCTTGTATCTGAGATAATGTTTGAAAATTTACATTTCATCTTGAGTAAAGCTTGAAATATGAGGTCATAAAAGTTTTGAGAATGTACATCCCATTTGAATATCTTTTTTGTATCTGGCAATATATTTGAGAACATAGAATACTTTTTGAATATATTTGTATCTGAGATAATAGCTTTGAGAATGTAGATCCTTTTTAAATATATTTCTTGTATCTGAGATAATGTTTGAGAATTGACATTTCATCTTGAATAAAGCTTGAAATATGAGGTCATAAAAGTTTTGAGAATGCACATCCCTTTTGAATATCTTTTTTGTATCGGACTATATTTTTGAGAACGTAGAACACATTTTGAATATCATTTTTGTATCTGAGATAATATGTTTGAGATTTTGAATAAACATTGTATTCAACCATTATGGGTTTGAGAATTTGCATTTTGGTTTGAATAACGTTAGCATCTGAGATAAACAGCTACAGGAATTTAAAGTTTTTAGAATGACCTTGGTATCTGAGATTATGGCTTTGAAAATTTACATTTCTTTTGGAAGGTCATTTGTTGCAGCAGTAATGACTGAGAGAATTTATGTTTCTGTTGAAAGTTCTTGGTGCTTTGAGAATTTACATTTCTATCTGAATGCCTTTTGTATCTGAACTAATGAGTTTGTATTTCTTTTTTAATGTTCTTATCCTCTGAGATATTTGCTTTGAGAATTTACATTTCTATCTGAATGCCTTTTGTATCTGAACTAATGAGTTTGTATTTCTTTTTTAATGTTCTTATCCTCTGAGATATTTGCTTTGAGAATTTACATTTCTATCTGAATGCCTTTTGTATCTGAACTAATGAATTTGTATTTCTTTTTTAATGTTCTTATCCTCTGAGATATTTGCTTTGAGAATTAAATTTTGTTTTGAATGTTCTTATCCTCTGAGATATTTGCTTTGAGAATTTACATTTTGTTTTGAATGTTCTTATCCTCTGAGATATTTGCTTTGAGAATTAAATTTTGTTTTGAATGTTCTTATCCTCTGAGATATTTGCTTTGAGATTTAAATTTTGTTTTGAATGTTCTTATCCTCTGAGATATTTGCTTTGAGAATTAAATTTTGTTTTGAATGTTCTTATCTTCTGAGATATTTGCTTTGAGAATTAAATTTTGTTTTGAATGTTCTTATCCTCTGAGATATTTGCTTTGAGAATTAAATTTTGTTTTGAATGTTCTTATCCTCTGAGATATTTGCTTTGAGAGTGTATCCCCCAAGGGTGTAAAATTGAAGGTAAAAAATAACCTTTGTGTCAGAACTGTGAGTCAAATATAAAATATGGGGGTCAAAAATGTTCTGACAAGTTTTTTCAGCTTGAAATAGGATATTGCATCTGTCCGTTTGTGTCTCTAAAAATACAAATAAACCAACATGCACAATTAACACACAAATGCATTGTCCATTCAAAAAACAAGTTTATTAGTTCATTTTTCTTCAAGTTTAAAGTCATACTTTTAACAGTCTCATTATAATCTTTTTGTAGCAATACAGTGTATTTATTGACCAACATTTACACCGGTACAAAAAGCCTAATCAATCTTTTTAACTAAATGTCTGTTAATTTACTGCCTGTCATAAAATATGTACTATCATCCATACCAGGGTCAAGCAATGTGGAATGAATTGCCCATTGAAATTAGACACAAAGACATAGACAAAGTCTTCATTATTATTATTATTATTATTATTATTATTATTATTATTATTATTATTATTAATATTGTACTTTGTCCCAAAACAGAATTATCCGAAAATCAGAGGCTGATGATTTACTTTATTAAGTTACACTTGAACTTTTATATTTTTTTTTTTGCAGCAAAGTTAAAACCAACAAAATCTGCAATGACTTCCAGACTTTGTAATCCAAAAAGTGCATTTATCTCTGCAAATTTACTGAATTTTTTGTTGTGAAAGAATGTCTTTGGTGATAATGTGTTCTCCAGATATCTTGTAGTGAACAAGGGCAGATTTTTAACAATGCAATCAGAAGTCACACTGGTAATCCTAATGGATGGGCTGTATTCCAGTCAAGGGAATTATTTTCTTAATTTTTCTATACTTGAAGCATACATTATGCCATCTCTCATCCAAAGCATTGGATATTAAATAAATCCTTATCACATTATGCAAATCTCTTTGCATCAAAAATGTGCACAGCACTTAGCAAACCTTAGCAATATATACAGAAATCTCGGAATATTGATATGATACAATATCTGTAGTCAGTATTTTTAAAAGTACATCTTGTCTGTTTCAATATTAGCACTTGGTTCCATGAAAGAAGTTTCCAGGCATTAGGTTACATAATTGTTAAGATCGTAAATCAAATCTCCTGTGAGAAGTAACTTCTTGAAGTCATGCACCATTAGGGCACAAGAGGTTTTTTAAAGTCAGCTGATTGGTAACTTGAATATGTTTTTGGAGAACCCAAGCTACAAAATATGACAACTAAAGATAATAAAGTCAAAATAAAGTAAGAAAATGACTATATATTTATTTTCCAAATATAGAACTTCAGTTATTTTTCTTTGCACCTGAAAGTAATATATTGAGAATTAAAATTATCCCAGAAGATATATCTAAATAGCAGATAGATATGTAACTGAGGAATAATGGGAAGGGTATAAATGACAAAGACAGACATGTACAAATATAGTTGATATATAGGTAAGGGTGTGAAAATTGCTAGATTTTTAGGATGTTTAGGTAAAGGACTTGGAAATGAAACATTAAATAGCCAAGAACAGAACTGTGTTGATGTAAATTGTTGAATATATCATAATGTTTATCTTTATCTACATTTCCAGTGATCATGTACATCTTATTATCTAATCAAATAATTGTCCCTAATTTAACTATTTCAATGTCAATGAATTTATTCTCTTAATTTTATGTGGAGTGTTGTGTTATCTTGCATGTCTGCTTCTGTTTCCATATCATCAAGTTTTCACCACAAAAATGGTGACGTGCATTTAACAGTCTTTGACAAGTTGATGTTGAAAATAATCTGAAAACACTAAATTTATTCAATTTATTATTTTCAAAACATTAAGTACATATTGGTCGATTTTAACTACCATGTAAACGGTTGACGAGATATACCCTGTGTAGGCGCGAATCATCAGGTGACTAATAGTTGACACAAGTGTGTGTAAACAGACAGATACAAATACATCTGTCAAACAAATCTCATGAGATGTATTGTCAACTATTTTCACCTAGATACCTTGAAGTCAGCAATGCATATAAAAACAATTTTTGATAAAGTGTTTGTTCAAATTATGTAGTCTTGGTACATTTGGAGCTTACAAAAAGCAACTTGCTAGGTTTGGACTTGAAAGTTGGTAAATCCCATATATGTACAATTGTTCTGAATAAAATATCACTTCTAGGTTAATATATAAATATTTTTTTCCTATTTGTCAAAACTTGATTTACATTCACATTGTCATATCTGCATCGCAGTATCATTATCATTACAATGTCCATGCCAGAAAATGTGAGACTGACCTTGACATTAACTACAACAGTGACAAACACAGTACATAACAAAAAGATTGATATATGAAACAGGCATTTGTGTATTTGGGGAATGCAGTACATTTGAATGTGAAATAAAGATGCTGATATATATACTGTCATAAGATTGCAAAGTATAAAATTTGCAGAACATAAAGTATTATGAATGGAACATGAAATGCTTCCATCCCCATCCCAATTTTTAGACCTGCCCATGCAATCATGAGCAAATAGTCCTGTAAAATTTACATAGTCTGATGTGACATCTGCTTCAATGCCCTTCAAATAGTCCAGTAGATTTATATGATGAAGCCCTGGTCCAAGATCATACAAGATCTCAAGAAAGTGCAAGTAGTTGCAAACACATTCCATATTTTATATTTTAGAAATCCCAAAACGAAAATAAGCATGTAATAAAAACTGAATGAGGGATGTTGAAGTAGCTAAATTTTAAATCATAAATGTTTTATAGTAAAATTTCTTAAGGTGACTGACTTTACTCTTCTTTCACTGTAATCAACCTAAAGGTCTCATTAACTAGGATAGGGTGGGGTGCTCCCAGTATTATATTTAATTATTACAGAAGACCCAACCTGGCTCGTTTTTGTTAGAAATTGAAATAGTGATAGAGAGATGCAAAGCTCCAAGCCCCTAGTCTGTGATGCTGACAGTTAAATTACTAAATGCACAAAAAGGTGAAATTCAAATAAACAACAATGTAATACCATTCATTACAAGATTGTCATTTCTGAAATGAAATTCCATATTCAGAACCCTATCACTCATATTTCACTTGATGACGTCCTATTTCATCATCTGACTTAGTGTGATAGATTTTCCTCCTGTTATGTGTTCCTACTCATCTGCATTTGTTCCCTCTTTGACTCCCAGAGACTTTGGACCAACTGTACTAGGGTATTTCCCTTCTCTGTCTGCTACTTCTCCAGTCCCTAATAGCTTCCTGTATGAACACACAAGGACATTCGCATATTCCTCTAGCTATCTAGACTCACACTAAACTACAATCTATCGTGAGATAAACCATTACCTTCTTTAGTCACGCATTCGTGCACATCGAAATACCCATACTTCCTGGTATGGTATACACTTATACACTGTATCAACTGCTTATCATGCATTTATCAATAGATTTCATATATATAATCTCAACATTATTGTACAGAACAATATTACATAATCAGATGCATTTCTGTATATTACACTTCTACAAAGTGTACAGAGATATCCACCTCTTCATGAGCTGATATATCCGTACACATTATACAAAGTTATAATTCAATTCACCAATTGCAAATCTAGAATAACACACGAATAAAACAGCAAATAGCGAATTACATTAATTCTTTTCATAAAAATTGCTCATATATCAAAATATGCAGGTATATTAAACACTACAAAAGGAATCAAACCCTACAAATTGTAATTCTACTTACTAACGATTCTAGTAATGAAGTATACATACTGCACATAATTAAAGTACACTTACCTTGCCGTACTGGATTGCGACAATCGAGCAAATAAGTCACTGATCTGTCTGAAGCTCCTTTGTAATTCCCAGAATGTCGCCAATTTCGAATGACGTTCGAGTGGCTTATAACTTCTCGTATATAATTCCCGCAAGATGGTTTAGCGACTAATAACATTGTTTTCAAGATGCTAGATTTAAGCTTGCTATTCCAATGGTGACCAGGCCTTGCTCAATTCCGAGTGGATGTCGATTGACCCATGGTCTATATAATTAGCAGACATTGCCTCCTCCCCGATAGTATGTCAAGGGTTGATTTACGACCCCCACTTGATGTTCATTTGAACCCAACACAGGCGATTCGTGTCACGTACATGTGAATCGCACGTAGCCAAATAAGGCGCCCGTAACAAGTTCCTTTGGCCATGTTATACACATGGGGCTTTGACACCTCATAGTTCGCAAGGATGACACTCATAACATTTATTAGGCGGAATAATTAGCCTCAGGGTTTAGCATATACATGTCGCAATCTGGTTATTGTTCCTTACTTACAAACGTGACAACCTATTTGTGCCTTGGTTATGTAAGGTCTCAAATTATGGATTCAGTTGACTGACTTTGACCAATAAAAGCATTTTGAGTCAAAAGACTAGTCAGAGGTGTGATAAACATTCATAGAATGACCCTTTAGCTGGATAATTACTGGCAGTTCGGAGAAGGGAGCATATACATGTATTATGCAATATTTTATTGATAACCGCTGAGATGTAGGACACATTAGTTATCACAGTCTGATAACACACACACACACACACACACACACTCATATATATATATATATATATATATATATATATGTATATATATATATATATATATATATATATATATATATATATATATATATATATATATATATATATATATATATATTTAAAAATTTTTTTGGAACTGTTTGAATCCGAAAAGTATAGCGAACATTTCTTTCTCAGTCTCAGCATGCTGAATTTCAATTTTAGTCAAGGATTTTGATGCATGAGCCACGGGGCTTATCTTGCGTTATAGAGGCTCATAGCCCATACTTTGACGAGTAAACTTGCAAAGTCAGTGGTTTCTTAGGGTCAAAATAAGACCGAACAGGTCCCGGCTTATAGTATTTATGTCTTTGACCTTATGAAATGCGTCTATCGAAATAGATCTTTCGGGTGTGTCAGCCCCTACCATGGACTAGGACAATTACAACCTTACCAAAACATGGGCTAAATTCTAACAACACTGTGAATTAATATTATTAATTTATCCCATATCGCGGGTTCTTTGTTATCGCGGCATTCGAGGTTTTCGGTAATTTCCTGCATAGCTTGTATACACTAGATGACCATATAAGCTACTCGTTCTGCATCAGCAGTTTTACAAAAAATGCCGAAACTCATATTCTGAAATAAAATATATATCTTCTTAAAATTGAAATGAATATAACGAATCGGATAATCAATTTGTCATCTGATAATGTCCAATGATTTTATGCAAGAATCGGTGCACGTGATTTGTAAAATTTGAAGGAAGTTAATGTTGTTTCCTTGTCGTTTTTGTACATGACAAGTGTTGACTTAAGAATTTTGTTGTACGCGATTTATTGCATTTCTTTGTAGCATCCATTTTGTTTAAACAGTACACGGTCGACATATACTACCCTGCTAATGTGTGCGTGCCCATTCTCACCGACAATCCTAGTGCAACCTTTCGTCACAAGTAGTTTTATATGCATTGTTTTAAATACTTTAGATAAGTTTCTGTTATTATGAGCTACATGTGACTGAATGAGGTCAAAATTTTAAACTTGATTTACAATTTGTGCAGCATATATACATCGGGTTCCTAACATTAAGACAAGCATGTGCCATCGTAATTTTTTTTTCGGCATTAAGACGATATCAGATTAACGCCTCTTATAAAACTAGGACTCTTACATGGTGTCTCTTTATCAATAGTTTCCCTACAATTATCTGATTTAGACTGGAAATTAAATGTATGTTAATAAAGATTGAAGATCACCGATTAAGACCCGCAATGCCTTAGCACTCCTCTATTATGTAACGCTAACGAACCAATATAGAATATAAGCTGTGCATTGTAAACCGGCATCAAATGGTGGAGGCAACTGACTTCAAAATGATACTTTATAAGTTGAACATCAAAAGTATGACTACGTACCAGATATAAGCCAGTACAGGTGTGTTTGAGTGAAATGTACTTGTACAAACACGGACTGGCCGTGTTAAGTTGCTTATTTATCAATCCATTCAAGCCGTGTGTCCCTTTTGTCTCATATGTGAACAGGGTTCAAATTTGAACTACTTAATTTTGATTGACTGTGGTATCTTCCGCCGCATCCAGTGACATTCACAGACCGGAAGCACAGAAATATATACTCGATACGCCAACGTTTAGATATGTTATCATATTGAGGTTTGGTTCACGAAGATGTCGAATCATCGATTTCTTAGAAATATATGCTTGAATTATCTCTTCATTGCATTCAATAATTTCTTGTATTAAATGAAATAATGACAATAATGAGTTTCAATGTGATGTGAATTAATGAGATTTCTGTATAAAACCTAATGTTAATAATTGTTGTTAGTCTGTGAAATACGCCTTAATTTTTTCGTGGCAGTAGAACAAAAGAAAAAGGGTCACTTACTGGTCCAAAACCTTTGTTCAGTTTGAGAAGTAAGGATAAATCCGCTTGCCTGTGTTTGCCTCTTAAATCCATTTATATGCCCCATACAACATTTTAAAAAACAATCACAGCTACTGAGTGACTCTATATCTTGAATGCAGACAGACAAACGATATATATATGGATAGGCCGTAGACTTTCATACATCTTATCAAACTGGCCTTGTGTAGCTCAGGGGACTCGTCTATACGTCTATATCAATCTCGTTCTTTCAGCCCACTAGAAACAAAACACATATCTACTTTTATTTATGTACATTATCTCCTACTTAATTGCCCAACTTATTTCTCTAACACTTATCTCTGTCAACTTACGTTATAAACTGTTCACATTATTCCTCTGTATACGCATTGCTTAAATTTTCACTTTCAGAAAATAAATTATTGTGTACTTAATGTTTGCAAGTGTACATTTTTCGCCTAAGTTAATGACTGCCTTTATTCATGGAACAAAAAGGTATATCTTGGTTTTCAAACTAAGGAATATTTTAGATATTTGTAATTTAAAACTAAATTTGTCTCAAGATTGACAAGAAATAAATTTCCCTTGAAGCTTGTTCAGCTATATATATACAAACACATACTTTCCCGTGAATAACTTTTCATTAATGTACAAAAAGTCAATGTATATATTTTCCTTATTCGAGTGCAAACATATATGTAATGTTGTTATAATATTGTTTCCGTTTTTAAAAGAAAATAATTAATCGATGGTGATTGATACTGTGTTGACGCTGAGGAGGAAACGGATGTATACGTACATACATGCATGCATGCACGCACGCACGCACACACACACACAAACACACACACACACAGATACATACATACATACATACATACATACATACATACATACATACATACATACATACATACATACATACATACATACATACATACATGCATACATACATACATACATACATTTGGCCCAAAAGTTTTATCAGTCGATACACTTGGCATATTCGTTGAGTGATGCTCTTTTTAAGGTACAAATCGTAATTTATTGTTACTTTGAGGAAACTGCGGAAACTTATGCATTCTTTATTTGATGATGTTCATCTGAATGGGATAGTCAAAACCATCTGTGCATTGATGTATGTTTATATTTATGTATACAATGTCCTAATTTACAAAGGATGGATGTGCTGAACTAAAATTATTCTCTTGTACATCTTTTTGTAACCCCTGACACATAATTGTATCTAATCTATGTATTGTGTAACTCCTGACACATAATTGTATCTAATCTATGTATTGTGTAACCTCTGACACATAATTGTATCTAATCTATGTATTGTGTAACCTCTGACACATAATTGTATCTAATCTATGTATTGTGTAACCCCTGACACATAATTGTATCTAATCTATGTATTTTGTAACCCCTGCCACATAATTGAATCTAATCTATGTATTTTGTAACCCCTGACACATAATTGTATCTAATCTATGTATTTTGTAACCCCTGACACATAATTGTATCTAATCTATGTATTTTGTAACCCCTGACACATAATTGTATCTAATCTATGTATTTTGTAACCCCTGACACATAATTTTATCTAATCTATGTATTTTGTAACCCCTGACACATAATTGTATCTAATCTATGTATTGTGTAACCTCTGACACATAATTGTATCTAATCTATGTATTTTGTAACCTCTGACACACAATTGTATCTAATCTATGTATTTTGTAACCTCTGACACATAATTATATCTAATCTATGTATTTTGTAACCTCTGACACATAATTGTATCTAATCTATGTATTTTGTAACCCCTGACACATAATTGTATCTAATATATGTATTTTGTAACCCCTGACACATAATTGTATCTAATCTATGTATTTTGTAACCCCTGACACATAATTGTATCTAATCTATGTATTTTGTATTCATGGCTGTAAAGTGTACAAAATATCTTTAGTTACCAAATTAGATATTATCAAAATGTTACGTAGGATCTATAATTAGATGCCTTCGGTTGTGTTGAGAATTAGTCATATTAATCTTAATAATAGGGCATAATGGCTGTTTTTGATTCATTTCTCATTGGCTGAGGGTATTTTGAAATTTATAGAAGAGTTCGGTAACTTCCTATTGGTTGGGCTAGGTTGCATGAATAGACAAGTTCGGTAACTTCCTATTGGTTGGGCTAGGTTGCATGAATAGACAAGTTCGATTCCTATTGGTTGGGCTAGGTTGCATGAATAGACAAGTTCGATTCCTATTGGTTGGGCTAGGTTGCATGAATAGACAAGTTCGATTCCTATTGGTTGGGCTAGGTTGCATGAATAGACAAGTTCGATTCCTATTGGTTGGGCTAGGTTGCATGAATAGACAAGTTCGGTAACTTCCTATTGGTTGGGCTAGGTTGCATGAATAGACAAGTTCGATGTAAGTTCCTATTGGTTGGGCTAGGTTGCATGAATAGACAAGTTCGATGTAAGTTCCTATTGGTTGGGCTAGGTTGCATGAATAGACAAGTTCGATTCCTATTGGTTGGGCTAGGTTGCATGAATAGACAAGTTCGATTCCTATTGGTTGGGCTAGGTTGCATGAATAGACAAGTTCGATTCCTATTGGTTGGGCTAGGTTGCATGAATAGACAAGTTCGATTCCTATTGGTTGGGCTAGGTTGCATGAATAGACAAGTTCGATTCCTATTGGTTGGGCTAGGTTGCATGAATAGACAAGTTCGATTCCTATTGGTTGGGCTAGGTTGCATGAATAGACAAGTTCGATTCCTATTGGTTGGGCTAGGTTGCATGAATAGACAAGTTCGGTAACTTCCTATTGGTTGGGCTAGGTTGCATGAATAGACAAGTTCGATGTAAGTTCCTATTGGTTGGGCTAGGTTGCATGAATAGACAAGTTCGATGTAAGTTCCTATTGGTTGGGCTAGGTTGCATGAATAGACAAGTTCGATTCCTATTGGTTGGGCTAGGTTGCATGAATAGACAAGTTCGATTCCTATTGGTTGGGCTAGGTTGCATGAATAGACAAGTTCGATTCCTATTGGTTGGGCTAGGTTGCATGAATAGACAAGTTCGATTCCTATTGGTTGGGCTAGGTTGCATGAATAGACAAGTTCGATTCCTATTGGTTGGGCTAGGTTGCATGAATAGACAAGTTCGATTCCTATTGGTTGGGCTAGGTTGCATGAATAGACAAGTTCGATGCAAAATGGGTAGTATGATCTGTCACATGGGGTACATAGCGAACTAAGGGTCAGAATATTTATGTCTGTAAGGAGAGAATTGGCAATTAGATTTTGAATTCATTCTCATTTCATGTGTTCTTGATGTATTTCTCCTGATGTGCATTATTGTATTTGAGAGGAAAAAAATTGTTTGGATTACTCAGTGGAAACAGAAATCGCTCATTATTTGAACGATACTATTCTTTTGGAACTCTTTCCAGTTTTTACTGGACCACGACAACATGAAAATGTTACGGTTTTTGAAGGACCAGTATAATTTCGGTTTTGAAATGTATCCATTCATGTATGACTTTCATAGAACTTGATGAGGGTTATTCTGGATTCAGTATTATATTACTAAGTTCATCTCACATTTTCATTTATGACTTTTATAATTGAATTCCTTGTGAAGTTGTACAAAACCCTTTTGGGTCTGTTTATTACTGTTACTTAGGTTGTGACCATTTAGTCAGAACAGTACTGGCAATGTATTACTCACATGGCGTAGCTTGCATCCTTGATGCAACATAAATAATCACCATTACCAATATGCTTGCTTGCTTGCTTGCTTGATTGATTGATTGATTAGGATTTTTAACGTCGCGTTTAGCAATTTTTCAGTCATATCGCTACGATGTCTGCTGTGAGGCGGTTTATAGTGATATCTAGCACTGGGGCATTATGCCACAGACATGTAGCATGATGTCCCACCCAGTCACATTATCCCGACACAAGGCCGACCAGTTCTAAACACCAACCTTTTAATGCTGAGCGTCAAGCGAGGCAGCTGTTAGTACCATTTTTGTAAGTCTTTGGTATGACTCGGTCGGGGATCGATCCCACAACCTTCCGCTTCCGAGGCGGACGCTCTAACTATTACCAATATGCATGTAGAATCTACTACTGAGTAATTTTTCTCAGCTAAAACAAAATTCAAACTTTCAGTTCAGATATTTGTTAATACAGTAATTCTTACCTTGTTGGGCCTAACAATTTTGACATAGTGATGCACGTGTTTGTATGGAACACAATTTATAATGCAACGCGCATGCGTATGGATCAGGAGTCATTCAGGCTCAGAGAATAAAGAGAAGGAAACAAATTCGTTAGAAAGGAGATGCTTAAAGAAAATAACAATGCAATTGAACGCCTTGACGAGGTATTGGCTGAAGAAACAATACACGGAAAGGTTGAATAGTCTATAGAGCCGATACTGAGAATTTCCGGAGTGAATGTTCACAAAGCATGAACTCGGAACGTATGTGACAATTTCCATATAAAACTGTCATTTGGTTTGAATTCATTGTAATATATATTACAGTATGACTTAGTTCGGATGTAACCATTTCCTCTCGGCCCATTTCTCACGCTTTTATCTTTCTTCTTCAGTATGTTCTTGATAAAGCGAGCCAACAACTGCTCCATGCCCTGCACGATTTCAAGTTTAGATGTACTTATAGATAACTTTTTCGAGATAGGATTTGTTTTTATTGCAGATTTTTCACCAATTATTTCTTTTGATAAACAATTGCAGACATAATTGTTGCGCACAACTAGAATATAATCTTATGAATCGGAAAAAAATACGTAACCCCATTTTTAATATTAACTTTGATTTCGATTGTGTCTTTCGATCCTATGATGATTTAAAGCTATCAGTAACATATCGGCTAATTTATTTAAATCTATTTTGAGTTCTATCGTAATTCGGTAAACGTTATTTCTAAAGCAGAGTGTATTTTTAATGAAAGGAAATTTTCACAATTGTGTATGTACTTGATTAAATTGTTTGTTTATCTTTACGGGGGCTCGTATTTGTTTGTTCAATATACCTGCTCAGTATACTATATCTATTCCCATACTCGAACCGGGGTAATTATATCGAGGGCGGTCATCTCTGAATTATCAATAGAATAAACAGTGATAAAATAACTTCATATCGTACGTTGGTAAACAAATAAATTAACAATAACACGATTCATCATAAACCATTAGATATTGGAGACAACACATTATATTATATAATATAGGAGAAAATGAATTTAAAGCACCCTAGAGGAACAATATTGATTAAGTATGCACAATATAGTAATTTAGCAAGGGGTACAAAAAGCAGCCACAGGTTTTATATTTGAACTTATTACTTTAACGAGAGCCAAGGACAAATATTTCTTAATCGTGTCAATGTGACGCCGTGTTTCCTTCCTTATATTACAAAGATATGCAAGAGGTCAGCTGAGACTATAACAGATTCGTAGCACGGAAATGATTGCGAAGGAGAGATATATTGGATACCGTAACAGCTGTTGAATTGGTGATAGAGCATATGAAATTAGTGATTGAAATGCATACAAACATATAGAAGACGCAAAGAAAGATAACAAAGAAGAAAACGATTTAAATTAAAAAGAAAAATAAGTCAAGGAAACAGTGTTGCCAGCAAATGAACGCACATGGTTGCATCTTTATGAGATTTTAATAGCATTAGAAGCCTCGCAGTGAAATAAATACCATATGGGATAAATAAATGTTTGTTGATGTGATCAGCATCAAACAAACGAACCAAAAGGTAGTTCCTTTTTCAGAAGGTAATATATTTCAAATGACTGATACAGTGGTATTGTAGCCAACCATATTACTTAGTAATAAGTAATAAGCTTTGGTTTTCCACCAGACTCACTATTTATAAACAAATCTATGAAGCTGCTAAGGAGAACGTCACAAACATAGTCCATTTAGCCAAATTATCCCACTACAGTACTAAGATCACGGAGAGTTCCAGCTGCAAAAAGCTCTTCGAGATAACTATCAAACTAATGTCAAGGAACAAATGTACACCACTTCCAACAACATTCTCTCCACTAGAACTTCCAAATCTATTTGCAAATTTCTTCCGTGACAAAGTACAAACCATTTGAGATTCGCTTGACAGCACAATTTCAACTGACGCGTCACCATACAGTTATGATGCAGAATTTCAGCGACAACCGTTAGGAGCATTTGAACCTGTTTCTATTGATTTAGAACGAACAATCGTGATAAAAAGTGCACCAAAGTCTTGTGAACTTGATCCAATTCCGACATCACTGCTGCTTGAGTGCTTAGACCCAATATTGCCTTCACTAACTGGTGTTATTAATATATCTCTCTCATCGGGGGATTCCCATCATTTTTCAAAACTGCCATCGTAAAGCCACTGCTGAAGAAACCAACACTTGACCATAACGAATTAAAGAACTACCGCCCAGTTTCTAATCTCCCATTCATATAAAAAATCTTAGAAAAAGTTGTTTTAACCCAGCTTGTGTCTCATTTGAATTCAAACAATCTCTTTAGCAATGTACAGTCTGCATATCGACCTTGCCACAGTACGGAAACTACTCTTCTGAAAGTTTTTAATGACATTCTCTCTGCTTTGGATAATGGAAAGATTACAGTCCTCACTCTTCTGGATTTATCTGCAGCATTTGACATATTAGACCATATTACTTTACCGTCTCCAGCATGTATTTGGCATTCAGAATAGCCTTACAGTGGTTCAAGTCCTACTTAGTCAACAGTTTTGGTGTTCCACAGGGATCTGTTCTTAGACTTGTTCTCTTCATTCTGTACACTCAGCCGCTCTCAAGTGTCATAAATCATCACCCAGTGTCTCACCAATTGTATGCTGATGACACCCTAATATACAAGTCTAGCCACCCAACTGAAGTTGATGCTACCATCCATGGAGTAGAGAGGTGCATTTCTGATGTGAAATCATGGATGCCATGTAACAAGCTGCAGATGAATGATGATAAAACTGAGGCTATTCTGATCACAACACAAAGACTTTCTCATTCACATCCTTTACCTCAGACAATAAATATCAGCAACACCAACATTAAATTCTCACAGTCAGTGCGAAACCTAGGCGTTACTCTAGACAGTACTCTCACATTGCACCAAGATGTCATGAACATATGCAAGGTTGCATATCTTGGATTGAGACGCATCAGTTCCATTCGTAAATATCTTTCAGTTTATGCCACTAAAACACTTGTGTGTTCATTAGTACTTTTAGACTGGACTATTGTAACTCAATTGTGTCTGGTTCGTCACAATATTTACTCCAGAAACTTCAAAAAGGTCAAAACACAGCTGCACGGATCATCTTTAGAGTACCTCGATCAGAGCACACCTCACCACTGCTCTGTACCCTACACTGGCTATCAATTCGATACAGAATCAAACACAAAATTTGTTCTCTGTGCTATGTTTCAATGACAGACTCCAGTCGACATACCTATCCAGCCTCACCCCTGTGTATACACCAGCTAGATCCTTACGCTCTTCTTCTGATAATCGTATACTCATTGTTCCCGCAGTGAAAACAAAGTCATATGGACAACGTTCGTTTGCATACCAGGGCCCTGCGACGTGGAACGAATTGCCCATTGAAATTAGACACAAAGACACAGTGGTCCGTTTTAATAGTGCTTTTAAAACTCACCTGTTTCGATTGCAAGGACAAACTTAGAGACCTAATTGTGTTTTGTATCTTAAATGTTTTCAGCATGTTTTTATGTTTTCCAGTTTCATTGTTTTTGTTTTTTTTTGTTTTTCTGTAGTGTAGTCATATCATTATAGATGGTGAAATGCGCTTAGAGCTTCGAAAGATTAGGCGTTGTACAAAGTCCTTATTATTATTATTATTATTATTATTATTATTATTATTATTATTATTATTAACAAGTACCATCACCACCAACATCTTAGTACAGTCTACAGCTGAAATGTATTTCTCAGATCGCATCATCCTGTTTCTATATGTATTGTAGCCAACATTTTCTCGAAATATAGAAATAGACTACGTAATTATAGATACCTGCATTTTTATGGGGAAATAGGACCGAGTTTTTCGGATGGAAATACTGCACGACCTTGGTTATTTCTGGAACTTTGAAATCTACAATTACATAATAGATTTCTGCTTGTGGTTTTAATTTTGGTTTACATTTTCTGTATTTTTTCTGTATGCTTTAGTTATGTTTTAGGAGCATTTTATATGTGTATGATTTTATGCGTGCGATATGTATACATTTTCACGATGCCAAATGTGAACGTTATTTGGTTTGTTATTGATGTGTAAGATCGCTGTGTGATTTGGTAGTTTTGAAATATATTACCCTTTAAGCTTTCATGTAATAATAGTAATGAAGTTGGGACAAAAACTCATAGGAGTGTACGTTGTATATAGTTGTAGCATGCATGTAGTGTTTCATAACTTAGTTTGAGACCTTAACTGTCGTGGTTATGTACATTAACCCCGATATTCAATCATTCAGAAAGAATCTTTATATTTATCTTTCCAAATGATTGTCAGTTATGTCTAGTCATCATCATCATCATCATCATCATCATCATCATTTACCTCGTTTCTCAAATTCACAATGTCGGAAAGTATTTGATGGCCGCTCTTTTTTTGTTTATTTTGCTTACTAAAAATGTATGCCATAATATATGCAAGACTAATTAATATTCAATTGATTATAAATTAAAGAAATGATTAGAGCTGATATACTGTTTGGAATAATTCAATGAATGAGTCTAGTCAGAAATACTTTATTGTCTCTGGCCTTGTTGTTTTCATAGTCAGTGTTCATGTAAAATTTATTTTGGTCATTGTCTATGGCCTTGTTGTTGTCATAGTCAGTGTTCATGTAACGTTTAGTTTTGTTATTGTATCTGGCCTTGGTGTTTTCATAGTCAGTGTTCATGTAACGTTTAAGTTGTTTTCTGTCTCTGGCCTTGTTCTAATATTCAGTGTTCATGTAACGTTTAGTTAGTTTGGTCATTGTCTCTGGTTTTGTTGTTTTCATAGTTAGTCTTCGTGTAACGTTTAGTTTGGTTATTGTCTCTGGCCTTGTTGTTTTCATAGTGTTTATTTAACGTTTTCTTTGATGATTGCGTCTGGCCACCGAAAAGGAAGTCATCTCTTTGGTTTACAACACTTGACTCTTTAAAATACGTTACAATTTAAAAACCAAACCTCTTTATAAAGATGATAAACAATAATTGCTCCAATAACGTTTGTTAAGAGTAATTTATAAATGAATTTTACTATCACATGAATCGTATTTTAATCAATTTTGTTACCCTTGTTTCAACACAAATCATATGGTACCTGATGTTATTTTAACTTTGCTTTCCGTCATAAAGTGAGGGAATGATTAACAGTTCCAGTTCTTATTGGATAAACTAAGCAGAATAAAAACACACATCAATGTTTCCATTCATTCATTGATGGAAATATGACCCAGCAGTATTATTAGAAGAATTGAGACCAATTAGTATTTTAGACTTTCGATGTTTACAGGTAAATAACTCTTTGAGACTCGAGAGATAAGATTATTTCCTCCGTGACTGCATTTTGTGGCTTGCTGTGTTTTACCTGTTATTAGTGACCTGGTTCACAAATTACAAGATTCGAATGGATTGCGATTGTGAAATTCTCAAGATCTCTATTAATTAGCTTTATCGCTGTTCTGCTAATTTGTATCTACAATGCAAAAGCGAACAAACTAATATATTTTGAACGAATGCATCATTTGAACGCACATGGAAAGTTCCATTATCGTCCTCATATACTTATCTCTTTTCCGGAACGAGATAAACATAACACAACGTTTATAAGGGAAATGGCGTCATTAATCAGAGTTTTCTGGCTCGATAAAGTTAAAGCAGTCTTCCTACATATTTCAATATTCATTGTCGTGCTATTTTAGTGCAAAGCAAACACCATACTTGATGTGCATTTCTGAAATAGACTGATGCAATATAAAAGCAAAAACCAATGCATGTTTTGGATTTATCTACAGTAGAGCGATTCATGGAACTGTCCGCATACGAGCATATACAATAGATGGGTCAAGGATCAGTACAAAAGTTTGGAATGAAGACATGTTTGTTTCGAAAAACTAAAAGGGTACTGACATCCTATTGCTCTCATTGCTATCGTTATGCGTAATGCGATTATATTCCTGTTAATGGACAAAAATAACGAAAGTCAGTGTCGCAATTGAGAATTATTACTGTGAAGCTGGTTTAATTTACTAAAGGTGGATGTGCTGACTTGGAATTATAATTAAAAAAATAAAAATGCCTAACTCCAGCAATTCGAGTTTGGTCGAATCTGTTTACAATCTTAATGCTCGGTATTTTGAAACTCTGCTTCCTTTGACATTTATATATGGCTTCATTGCTTTCGCTGGCTTACTCGGGAACACAGCTGCGCTGGTTGTGTTTTCAAGGGGTCGTGAATATAAGAACACCAGTTTCAAAGTGTATGCTCTTTTCCATGCCGTTATTGATCTTTTCACGTGCATGACGGTGATACCTGGCGAGATCATTAACCTTAGACATTACTTTGCCTTCCATAACGGGAATGCATGCAAAGTTTTTTGCTTCTTCAATATATTTGGATCCGGCGCCAGTGCATTGATGCTTGTGTTAATATCTGTGGAGCGATTTCTGCGTGTGAATAGACCATTAGGGACTCAAATTCAGCCGAGGTTGGCTGTCAGGCTTTGTGTGTTATGCATATTCGTCGCTCTCATTTTGGCGTGTCCTACAGCTTTGATGTGTGGAGTTGAAGAAGCATCCATAACCAATGTTCATGGAAGAGATACCACTATATACATATGCTTAGCTGAGGAAAAATTCAAGCACTCAGTTTGGCGCGTGGTATATAGACTATGTCTTATTATCTTGATGGGATTTGTGTTAGTGATATGCATAGTGATGTATGTGATTATATGGCGCACAGTCTTTGCTTTAACACGCATGCGCATGGGCCATGAGGCCTATAGAATGAGAAGAAAGAAAGCAGAAAAACAACGTGAAGCGAAAATGGAGATGGTTATCAAAGGTACAGAGGATGCTGAAGATTGTAAAGGAGCATTGCCACTAGAAGATCTTAACACAGTCAGTAAATTCCATGGTGAGATCCTGCAAAATGAAACTTCGAAAAGCACAGACTCAGACTCTATTGGACAATTTCCATTTAAAACTGTCATTTGGTTTGTACTGACAGTCATATTTATTGTAACACATATAGTTCATGCTACATTAGTGCTATTTATGCATGCAATCCTTTCCTTGTCACCCAAACTATTCACGCTTGCATCTTTCTTTAACAGATTGTACTTCGTAAACAGCGTCATACACCCATTGGTTTACGCACTTCTAGATTCCAGATTTAGACGTACATGTAGAAGATTGTTCAAAAATAAATTTGTTTATTATCCAGAGATTTAAGCAGCCATTGCATTTTTAAAAGCATTTAATTTGATCTTGATATTTTCAATTAAGATTAATCTAGCATGGAATGTCTTCACCTCATTTTTTAAAATGAGTTTGTTCATCTTGTAAAGCAAAGAAATATATCAAATGATATATTTAGCATGACTTCCAGCAGGAGAATCTTTGAAAAGTCTTGAATATTTCGAAAAGGCCCCCACTTGGCAATTCACTCAAATATACGTACGTATCACGTTTTGTGATAACGTGATTGACAACTAACTCAACGTGTATATGAAAAGTAAATTCATAATTGTTAACAAAGTCACCATGTTTAGCGTGCTATTGAACAATCTCCGAGCTTAAATAAGTTAAAAAGTAACCTGTTATTTAATTTATTTGTGCGTAGGAAAATGGATTATATTCTGCATGCTAATTTGTTATGCAAGAAATGTGCATTGTTTGCTTTCCATCTAAATGGTCATGTTATGTTAGCCTGTCCTTTAAGGGAAAAAAGATAAACTTACATGACTTGGTTTGAGAATGAAGTAGTGTGGTTATGTCCATTCACCTCAATTTTAAATTACTCAGAAAGAACCTTTCATTTACGTTTCCAAAGTATTCTGTATTATTATTATTATTATTATTATTATTATTATTATATGCACACATCTACATTGTCAGAAATTTATTTTATGTTTGCTATTTCTTTGCTTACTGAAAATTTATACTAGTATATTTATATGGTTAATTCAAAATCAATTTAGTTGAAATTATATGCGTCATTCAAGCTGTTGTATTGATTGGAGTAATTAATTGGTTATGTCTATTCAGAAAGGATCATTGTCTAAGGACTTGATATATTTAAGGTTCACTGTTTCCTTTAAGGATTGTCTCTTCAAAGCGTACACAAATTCATATATGTGTTTTTCAACGAAGCACATCTTTAAAAGACTTTTGTATTATTAACAGACCGCATCGTAGTATAAATAAACTAAAAGATTACCGTTCCAATCACATTTGGTTAGCTTCATATATGAATATACTTTCTATGACATTTATCAAGTTTAAAAAAATATTTTCCCATTATTCAAACACAAGCCATATGTTATTTTATATTCTTTTAATTTTAGATCCGTGTGTAAATCGCAATCGCGAGTCTTGATTTATCCTGGATAATTGGAAGGGAATACACATACACACAGAAATGCATTAAATAATTCACGGATTGAAATTTCCTGCATAGCTTGTATACACTAGATGACCATATAAGCTACTCGTTCTGCATCAGCAGTTTTACAAAAAATGCCGAAACTCATATTCTGAAATAAAATATATATCTTCTTAAAATTGAAATGAATATAACGAATCGGATAACCAATTTGACATCTGATAATGTCCAATGATTTTATGCAAGAATCGGTGCACGTGATTTGTAAAATTTGAAGGAAGTTAATGTTGTTTCCTTGTCGTTTTTGTACATGACAAGTGTTGACTTAAGAATTTTGTTGTACGCGATTTATTGCATTTCTTTGTAGCATCCATTTTGTTTAAACAGTACACGGTCGACATATACTACCCTGCTAATGTGTGCGTGCCCATTCTCACCGACAATCCTAGTGCAACCTTTCGTCACAAGTAGTTTTATATGCATTGTTTTAAATACTTTAGATCAGTTTCTGTTATTATGAGCTACATGTGACTGAATGAGGTAAAAATTTTAAACTTGATTTACAATTTGTGCAGCATATACATCGGGTTCCTAACATTAAGACAAGCATGTGCCATCGTAATTTTTTTTTTCGGCATTAAGACGATATCAGATTAACGCCTCTTATAAAACTAGGACTCTACATGGTGTCTCTTTATCTCTTTATCAATAGTTTCCCTACAATTATCTGATTTAGACTGGAAATTAAATGTATGTTAATAAAGATTGAAGATCACCGATTAAGACCCGCAATGCCTTAGCACTCCTCTATTATGTAACGCTAACGAACCAATATCGAATATAAGCTGTGCATTGTAAACCGGCATCAAATGGTGGAGGCAACGGACTTCAAAATGATACTTTATAAGTTGAACATCAAAAGTATGACTACGTACCAGAGATAAGCCAGTACAGGTGTGTTTGAGTGAAATGTACTTGAGCAGCAGAGGGGGTGTATCGGACAACGTTTTTAAACAAGTTTTCAATGGATTAGGACTTTAAACCCAATCAAAACGGCTACAAATCAATGAAACAGGCAAAAAAATAATAATGAAAAATCAATGAAACAGGCAAAAAAAAAATAATGAAAAAATCAATGAAATCAGTCAAAAAAAAAATAATGAAATCAAAAAAAAGAAAGAGGAGGCGTATCGGACAACGTTTTTAAACAAGTTTTCAATGGATTAGGGCTTAAAACCTAATCAAAACGGCTGCAAATCAATGAAACAGGCAAAAAAATAATAATGAAAAATCAATGAAACAGGCAAAAAAAAAAATAATGAAAAAATCAATGAAATCAGTCAAAAAAAAAATAATGAAATCAAAAAAAAGAAAGAGGAGGCGTATCGGACAACGTTTTTAAACAAGTTTTCAATGGATTAGGGCTTAAAACCCAATCAAAACGGCTACAAGTCAATGAAACAGGCAAAAAAATCAATGAAATCAGTCCGAAAAAAAAATAATGAAAAAATCAATGAAATAAAAAAAAGAAAGCCTCCATTTGCCAAACAGAGACTTAGTCATTTTTGTCCGAAATCATGATCCTGCAGGGTTTTCAAAATGAGTAAAAACTCTTCAACCGAATATTTTATCAAGTCCGATGCGATATCGTGTCCTAGGGCGAAAATCCTTTTAGGATTTCACAAACAGACTTATTTGTAAAACTTCGTCTTGTAAATCAATCAGATTATTGGACTGGTCAGTGAGTTTGAAATTAATTCTGGTTAATGAATTATTATGACATCGCATATAGACTGAATTCACCGGGGACTCAATTATTAAAAATCCTGGAGGGGCTGTTGGTGCAAATGAATACAGAATATATCCTTGCTGAGCTTGATTTGATCGTTCGAGATTTATTTGATAGCTTCCTTCGATAACATCACATACTAAATTGAGCGAAATCACCGATGAAATATTCACATTTAACGGAGCAATATGCCTGCCGCCACCATATGGGTCGTTATTATGTTTGAGGATTTTTTTTCCGGTGATGTTGCTTTTTTCCATTCGTCATGGATTTTTTTGAAACCTTCATCGATGGCATCATTGAGAGATTTTTGTAGTTCTAAGATATTATACCCTGGTAGTTTGAACGCATGAATATCTTCTACGCGTATATTATACTTCGTTGCAAATTCTGTTCTCGTTATAGGATTACTGTCACCTAATACCACTTGAATGATTTGCAAATGAAATGTTTCCATGTCATTGATGATTTTGTTACATGCTTCTACGACGCTGATAAATTCATCTCGGGTGAGAGAACCGGATTTAAGAGATATTAACAACAATGAAAAATCATTATTCATCGCTGTGAAGTTTTCAGTGATTTTCTCTTCTTGAGTTGTGTAATATATTGGGTTGTTAAATTTTTTCACTCCAGTGAAAACTATCAATTCCTTGTATTCTTTATAACTCCTTATTGGATTATTAGATTTTCCCCTGTCGGTGATATAATCAGTTTTTTGTGGTTCAGGTGGTAAATTAACGGTTTTCCCGGGTGGTAATTCAGGCCATCATAGTATTGTCCTTATAGAACTCTGATAGATATCTACGACATAACCATCTGTGCTTATTTCAATCGCAGATGATAGTGTTGGCTCATGAACCGTTATAGCTATTTTTGATTCTGCTCCAGTAATCGATTTTATTCTACGTTGCAATTCAGCATTGATTTGTTCAATTTCGTATGATCCGGTTGGTATGGAAACAACGTTCCAGTCTGGGGTACCGTCGTCTTTATTCTTATTTGCAAACACCAGTGAATTATTGGGTTGTTGACCACCAAATGATTTGGATCTGATATTAGGCCAACTGTGGTATACTCGCAATTTTGCTAGCGCGATTTCCTTCACTGGGACCGGAGAGGGGAAATTCACACTGAATTCTGGATTCGTTGATGTTATTGAGATCATGCTGGTTTGTACTGGGTTTGTGTTCTCTACTATTTGTTGAAGTAATTCCATCTGTGTTGTCATTGTTATTATACTGTTGTTGTCGCTCTAATTTTGACATCGCAGAATCGTAAATACCTACCATCACTGAAAACTCACTATCTGTTATAATTGTATCATCGAGAGATGACGATATCAATGAGGATAATTGCGAGTATGCAGTGGACACAACATGAAATTGAATTATGTAGTCTTGTAGTTTGCGTTGGCTGCATGATGATATTTTTTTGTTATAATTGAAATTATTCCCGCAATTGTTGTTGCCGCAGAAATGCAAATTGGAACAGCTATCGGGGCCATCATTGTCACTGAAGACAGTATAATACCAGCTCCGGTGATTACACCACTCACAGCATACACAGTAACATCAATTGCGATAATTCTCCTGCGATATTTTTTAATTTTCATTGCATACTCCTCAGACAGGGTTTTGAGTCTATTTTGATATTCTCTGACCTGATCATAGCGATATTGCGATTATGAAATCATTTTATCCTTAAATCAGTGTACGATTTCAATTGAAACCGTTAGTGAAATTGCTTTGCAATTTTCAACTTAAATCCGCTACGAATTCCAAATACCATGTTGTTGAAACCCTAACCAAATTTTTATCAGTAGATGATATCGTGAACTTTTCAGTTGTATCCTTGTCGATGATCGTTGAAATCGTATTATTGACCCCGGATGAACTGGACGATGAAATATTAAATTGAGTCGTTGTCACTAGTGTTAATCAATAAATACCCTTAACGGTTGCAGTGATATCTAATTTGTTGTTTGTAGGTGTCCACGCAAATGATCCGTGTTGGATTGTGTATACTACGTTGTTGGTTTTCTCATGAGGAATTTTTGTTTTTTCAATAATTGTTATCATCCTCGTTGCATCCCCTTTGATGGCTTCGATGAAGGTTTTCGTTTCATCGATGGATTTTTTGATATCCGGAAGTTTTAGTTCAATTTTATCTAACGGGGTTCCAATAAATTTATCAATGATATTTCTACGGAATGAGGTAAACTGTTTTCCGTGTTCTTCACTTTTAGATTGAAGTGCTGTTAGTTCCAGCACATTATTTTTCAACTCATCGTTGAGAGTTTTAAATCTATCTGTAATCGTCGAAAAAAGTACACCTGGTTTGAGTTTACCCTGATCGGAAAATAACGCAACGGTGTTCTCGATTGCGTTTCGTTGTTTAACCAATATATCATCCAACGACACATCACTGGTTTTCAATTTACCCTGTTTGTCTTGAAATACAACTATTTCCCCGGGGTCAACACTTGTTAAATTTAACGTCTCAGCTATTTCATCTTTAATTTTTTTTTATATCACCTGTCGCAGTGTCATCGGGTTTGGGTTTCAGAGGTCTTCCCCAAATATCAATCATGTTATTGTAAAACTCTTTCTCTCTCTAAAAAGCGATTACTAGAGTATTCATTTACGACAATATGAGGTGGTTTTCCCCTTGGGTCACCCAAGGAGTTAGAAATAGCGTCAAGGACATTTAATACTTCACTGCCGCATATTGGTGGATCATTCATTTGTTGTGTTGGTAGCGTAGAATACCAAGTCTTCATTGGAAATTTTTTTATGTAACGCATAAACTCTTTTGGCGGTGCTAATCCATATGAATCAAAATAGACGATTGCACGTGGATCAATAGCGTATGCAACCCAGTGAGTTCCAGGTCCGGTGCTGTTATCTAAATTAATAATACCGGTTTCAACATCATTGGGTTGTGCCGGTAACTGATCTTTCATAAAAACACCTCTGAAATTTTTAATCGCTAGTTTTTTAGCGGCATCCATTAAATCAAAATTGGACATAGGAACCAAAGGTTCCTCAACTAGTAAACCGGTCCTAGTCTTAGACCCTTTCCGCTGTACCATGAATACGGGGTTCCTGGGAGTCATAGACCCTTTCCGCTGTACCATGAATACGGGGTTCCTGGGAGTCTTAGACCCTTTCTCTTTTTTATATCCTTGTCCAGTTGCCTTCTTTAGTTCCATTCCTGCTGCAGTACCAACGGCTCCTAACGCCGCTGCTTTAGCCACTGCTGGGGCTGCTGCTGAAATCAAGGCCGGAATCGCAGCTAACAACGGGAATATACCGCCTGTTTTAATCATATTTTTGATAGCAGCCACAGAAATAGTAATCTGAACGCCTTTTTTTGCTACAAGTGCATCATTGAAATGTTTTATTTGACGAGTTGTCAGTGACAATTTATTTGCCCCACCAGTCATTTGATTAGCTTTCAGCGTGATTGTGGTTCCACATTTTTTAGCTGATTCCGATTGCAATTTTTTGATTTGACCGGGGGTTAACGCAACACTAATATTACTATATGACATTATACATAATTGATTGATTCTAAATCGTTTACAATTTCAATGAAAAATCGTTCAAAGATTTTCCACTGGCGCATCTACCACTCTCATTCTTCCACCAACACCTTCAAGTAGCATTGATTTATCACTGAGAATGACAGCAACCGCTCTATAATTAGCAATAGCACCACGGAGCACAGTAGCTCTAAAATGTATATCAACAACAGATTGTCTTGTTAAATCAAGATGTTCCAATGAAAAGTAATAAATCGGATATAGATTTTTAAAATCAAATTGTGATATTTGCAGACCGGTATCAACATTTTGATCACGTGCCATAAATGACAACAACCTATGATACACGCGTGCAATATGATTTTCGGTGTAATTAAGTTGTACATCTTCAGATGGTTCCTGCTGGCCGTTTATTCTCAGTGAGACGTCTTTAACACCTAATTGATCAAATATCATATGGCTGGAGAGTTGATTGCCAACTCGTGTGTTATCCTGTAACGCAATAAATATGTGACGTGGCGCAGCCATGCCTTGTTTTGATGCTAGATTCCACGTGAATAACCCGTTCAGATTTGATTGTTTAACATCTGTACTTACCGTTAGCCAACTTAGTAATGATTTTCCTCCTTGGTCCATAAATGATAATAATCGTTCTTCTGCAGTAATTGATGGAGTCAACACTGGCATCCACAATGATATTTTTGTTAAATTGACTTTACCGGCATCATCATTTACATGATCTGCAGCTGGGTTTGCTGGAATCCTCCAAATTGCGTCACTGTCATCACTCTTTCGCACCAGTGCTACTGTATGCTTCGCTCCATAAATAACTTTTCGGACATTTCTACAGAATCCAAATATATGATGCAGTGGAATCGCGCATGAAAATGATTTACGCGCTCCTTGCAACAATGAAATACGTGTTGCAGCTCCTAGATTGAAATTAGGATCGTTGTTTATAATCATATCCTCGGCATCAATATTAGCGGTACCAGCATTATTCTTTGGTCGTCTTACAACAAATTGATTTCCTCCAGCGGTATTTTTAACATCTTTTGCAAACATCATAGAAGGTCCTGCTGATCTTGTATAATCATCAGAATATCTTGCTAGCCAGATTATTATTGTAGCCACATCAACATCACGATCTATCGACTCAATTTCTTTTCCATCAATGAGATATCTAGCACTCTCAAATAATGCCATAATACCATTATTGACAAAACCTACTTGAGTACCACCTGGATACGGTGCTGGTACAGCAGGAGTATCAGCAGCTGTTACAAGTTCTCCTTCTACTTCAATAAACGCTTCAGCGGGTAGAAAGTATTTACTGGTATCATGGACTTGAAATTCAATTCTTGATCGACTATTTGAGTCTATGGCATGATAGGCGTAATATTGATAATCGCGTACAGAATCATCCTTGCGCACTGGGGCGTCTATATCAAACGCTGGATCACGTGACTGTTTGAACATTTCATTCTATTTATCAAAGTCTAAATCGCGATTTTCCATTTCATCGTCGTATTTTTTTAAAGCCACTTCCTGCTATCATATTTGCAATATTGCTTTGGTCGGGGGTTATCAATGATGGCAAAGCCATCGACGCTAATTTTTCATCTACTGCGTTATTTATAATTTTACTAACACTTGCAGGCATTTACGCTGTAGACGGTAACGGTTTCTTTTTTCATCTCACTAATGATGTTAATTTATTCTTCGCAGCTGAAAACGCTTTTCCGGCAAGATCTCCAACAGTACTAATACCCTTATCACGAATAACATCAATGGCTTTCATTCCTTATTGTTTAGCTAACGGCATCACTTTTGGAGCCATTCTTGAAAATAATCCTAAAATGGTATCACCGAAACCATCTCCGTAATATGCGCTATAAACTGGAAACCGTGAATTAACTACATAGACACTGGCTGGTTTATCATGATTGTTGTGTATGATCATCTTATTATAAAAACACTAGTGTTTTCAATTTCAATTAATCACTAGTGATTTCAGTCACTATGATACCCATTTTCCACTAAATCGCTAATGAAATCTCGATATGTTTTGATATCCATGATACCACCTTGAAATAACCGTCTACAGATATCAGCTGCTTCATTAATTATTTCCGGTGAATTATTTCCAGCTCGGAACCCTCCGATTAGAACATCTAATCGTGATATATCATTGATAACACTATCAGGACATACCCTACTTGGGGTTCCTAATCCACTTCCGCTATAACCAGTTGCTTCATCCAGTTTTTCTAAATCCGTGGATTGTAAATAACTATCATCATCATCATCAGGTGGTAGTTTTTTAGGAGAGAAAGATATTTTCTTTGCAGGTTGCTGTCGCTTTCTTTGCAATTTTGGCGTTTTTTGTTGTTGTTTAAACTCTTCATATTGATTATACACTATACCCACCGCATTGATATATTCAATGTATGATGCACTATCTGTCTTAATCTGACTTTCTTTAGTTTTGATTTTGTAGAATATATCAGCCCAATGAGTGAAATTCTTAACATACTTATGATGTTCTGGTTTCAACCATTTTTTTCTGTTTTCATAAGACGTAACAACAAGCGCAGGAATTTCTGTTGGATCAGTCTTATCAATTTCTGCTAACCCTTCCTCGTTAAATCTCACGCGTAAATCATCTACTGTTCTTTTTGATTCCATTTTTTGTACAGCCTGTTTTGTTTGTTCAGTTTTCGCTGCTATTTTTTCAAGTTCACCAATAACAGATTTTCCCGTCTCGGGAACATCTCCGTATATAGCACGCTCTACCCCCTTCGTTGCTGTGGTTACTGGTTTAAACAATTCTTCAGACCCTAAAGCAAAATCAGTTTGTAAACTCTGTCGTTGTTGCAGTTTATTCCTTACAGAGTCACGAATTGGTATAAATCTCTTAATTGCATCTAATCGTTCACGAGCCAATCGGGTTGTTAATGCTTCATTGACCATTATTTGAAATCGCAAACAATTTTTCAATTGTAAAACAATTTTCCCGAACTTGACCTAACAGACGAAAACATTTGACATGTCGGATGATTTTTAACACCACCGTGGAAGTGTTTTAACGGCTCTATCATTGATGGGGAAAGTCACATAATTCCTATAAAATATTTAATAATGTGACTTTCCCCATTCTATTTTTGACATGTCGGATGATTTTTGATACGATCATGGAAGTGTTATTTCATCCTATAGCAGCTTCTATCAGTGATGGAGGAAGTCACATATTTCTTAATAAAATAATAATTATGTGACTTCCTCCATTCTATTTTTGATCATCCATTAACGGTCCATCGATTTTTTATTCAGTGTATGTGAAATATTTTTTATTCAGTGTGTGTGAAATATTTTGTATTGCTATGAAATATTTTTTATTCAGTGTGTGTGAAATATTTTTTATTCACTGATTTTAACACCACCGTGGAAGTGTTATTTCATCCTATAACAGCTTCTTTCAGTGATGAAGGAAGTCACATAATTGTATATAAAATATATAATACTGTGACTTCCTTCATTCTTTTTTTGATCATCCATTAACGGCCCATCGAATTTTTATTCACTGATTTTGTCATTTTCAATCAAAAAGTGCTAAAAAAAATGAAAATCTCTTTGAGGGTCGATTTCAATCAAAAAATGATAAATGGTCGGTCACAATCAAAAAATGATAAGGGGGTCGGGTAATCAAAATTGTTCATTTTCTTGAATTAACGCCCGTAGGTTTCTAATTTTAGAGTTGACTTCTTTTTTCAATTCGTATTCGTTACCCAATTCTTTTCGTATCCCCTCTACGATAGTATATAACGGAACAAACACACTGATGTCACTGGAAAATGCAAGAGAGTCCCTAATAGAATTCTTTTGATGAGTGCATATATCTTTGGTAGCATGTATTTGTTAGTGTTAACCCCGTATTCTATATCCTGAAAATCTGACTTGATTTGATCAGGATTTAACCCATCTGGTAGTTCAATATTATGACTTTTCAATTTTAAAATTTCAACTATGATGCTACTCATATTTTCAGAAATCATTATTCTATGACAATGACATATCTGTAATTGAAAAATATGGCGTATCAGACATAACTAAATCGAATTTTTTGTCCGCGATTTTTTGAAATCGCCGTCTTGGTTGTTCCCGATGCAACTTTTCGTACTGACGGTTCACAAATATCCAAATACCCACCGGCTTCATTCATAGACTGAAATATTTTTTCTTTGTTGTATTCAAAGATTTTACGGGTCTCTTCCCAAACGTTTTGCAAGTACCAGTCTTTCCTCGTTTGGTATTCTCACTCTGTGTGATAGCTTGCAGATTTGATAAAGAATTGTTCCATCTATTAGAATCCTTGTGATCGATAACAGAACCATCATTGATCAATCCATAAAAACACTCGTACACGAAACGATGGCAGTAATAAAATTTCCTTCCAGCGCGAAACTTCAAATACCCACCACCATTGTCAGAACCAACTGGTTTCTTCAGTCTACGGTTTCTGACAGTACCATCACTGGATGCTTCATAATTTTTAATCACTGGGTGTGGTCTGAATTCTTGGTTCATTCGTATACTAATACTATTTGTCTAATTCAATGTTTGGTCTAATGATAAATCTTTCAATATAGTCTTGAGGGGTTCTTATGATTTTGTCGCTGACTTTGTCAGGGACGCTGACAGTGTCAGGGTCAGGGACTTTTTCAGGGTCATAATTTCTGATTGATTTTCCATTTTTTATTCTGTTATCATAATAACGCTGCAACTCCCTGTATCGCTTTCCACCACAAACAATACATAACTGCGATTTTCCCCTGACCCCAACCCCACATCGAATACAGGGTAACGGACCAAGGCTTCCACGTCAAAAACTCTGCATATGATACCCACAGAACTCATTTCTGCATGATTTGTTACACGGGGTTACTGATCCAATCATGAGCCATTTGCAGTGATTCATTATACATAAATCTTTCATTTAAATGCTTGTTTTAATTATAGTATGAGGGAGTTAAAGAGAACACCCTTGAAAAATGCTCAATTCAATACTGATAAGGAGTTTAAGAGATTATTGAAAATTAATCCTAAATTTAATCTCGATAAACCAAGAAAACGTCCAAGAGACGGAAACATGAAGGAGTTTAAGAGATTATTGAAAATTAATCCTAAATTTAATCTCGATAAACCAAAAAAAAACATCCAAGAGACGGAAGCAAGAGATTATTGAAAATTAATCTCGATAGACCAAAAAAACGTCCAAGAGACGGAAACATGAAGGAGTTTAAGAGATTATTGAAAATTAATCCTAAATTTAATCTCGATAAACCCAAAAAACGTTTAATAGACAGAAATATGAAGGAATTTAAGAGATTATTGAAAATTAATCCTAAATTTAATCTCGATAAATCCAAAAAACGTAACAAGAGATTACCCTGGAAAAATGCTCAATTCAATCTTGATATAGTTTCTAATACACCAAAGAATAAAATTCTTGATAAAGCCATGATTAGTAAAATCAGAGACTGTTTTAATGAATTCAAGCGTGATGGAGCATGTTATTGTTGGTCAACATTTCGAATTGATGGTGTTGTTGTCGCTGACTTTGTCAGGGACGCTGACAGCGTCAGGGTCAGGGACTTTTTCAGGGTCATAATTTCTGATTGATTTTCCATTTTGTACCATGAATGATGAAAAAGCAGCAGTGATAATTTCACGTCTTGGGGAAAAAAGGTATTTTTTTCGAATAAAATTCCTTATCCGTGATGATGGAAAATGGATCATTAGGGATAAATTTGAACCCATTCTTAAGGACAAAAAAACTGTCACTGTGAATCAGGATTCAAAACCAGGAATTTTGACCGGAATTGATAAACCATACTACGAAAGATCTTATCCTGTAACAGCAGTTGTTTACGGGATATATCCGCTCAATGAAAAACCTGATATTGCAAAACTAGCACCCATGAAATATTCGACAGGGCTCAATTGTGTAGCAGAACGAATAATGGAACACTTCACAAATGCATCCCGGGGAAATAAACTAACTGATCTAAGACGAAAAAAAATAACCGAATGGGAATTAACGGTAAAAGAGAATGGAGCAACACTTCAGGATATAATTAAATTAGAAAAATCATTGAGATTTCCAATATCGGTAAGAACAATCACCGGTGAAGTATTATACGAATCAAAATATCAATCAAAAGGAACCCCAATTGAAATTATTGATCATAACGAACACGCATGGTCATCTGCAGTAACAATATTCCCACGGGATAGAACCGTGAAATATATCCCCCAAACTCTGGAACCGAAGAGTTTTTTTCAGAGCAGAAATTATTTGATGCTATTTACCATTTGAGTAAAGGAGACCCTGTGTCAATGTGGCTATTTCATAGTACTTAAGACGAGGAATGTAGATTTGATCAGTTTGTAAGACCCAACGGAGAATTGTACCGTACTGAAGAACTGCATAATCAAATGAAAAAACTAGCTAGTGAGTTTTCACTGGAGGGGGAAGACAACGATCAATTATTAGCAAACTGTTTTACACTACCATCAATTGCAGCACATTTTGCTAGAAAGAAAAACGCGTGGAAACCAACCCGAAGTGAGTTTTTATCAGATGTCAGATTGTCCTGTCTTGAATACAGCCATGGAGGGTTATGGAATACAAAATACGACCCTGAAACCGTTATTTCCGTTGATATGATTGCGTGTTATCCAGGAAGTTTTCTCGGGTATGGAGAATGTGAGAAATATTTCAAACGATTTGGACACCCCACACACGAAATGACCCGTGTTGCGATTAATGGACCACTGCCTGATTTTGATTTAACAGGATTCGCTTGTGTAATATCATTCGAATTGGCTACAGGACTTCATCCGTGTAGTTATCTTTGGATTGGTAAACACATGTCTGAAAAACACTGGATGCCAATAGTGTTATTACGGTATATGCTTGATTGTAAGATGTTAAAATCATTAATTGTCAGTGAAGCAATTATATCCTATCGAGCACAGAAATCAGTATGGTTACCACAACCTGATCTAGAAAAAATAATTAGTGAACAGCGAAAACTGTTTCCTGATTTCAATGAACAACAAATCATGGATTGGTCCAAACAGTTATTTGAAATCAGAAACAATGAAGCAAAAAATCTTGGACGAAGAATAATCGGTAAATTTACCCAGGGTGGTAAATACGATAATACAAGATATTCTTCACGGTTAATTATAGACAATGCTGAATACGATTTTGTAATCGCGGATCTAACGAATAAAGGCTTATATGTCAATCGTAAGGACACATTTCTCTCCGATGGAACCAAATTGGGTACAATTGTAACTTACAATGATGGATAGAATCCGCAGTACACACATCTGAGAGCTTCTATGCTCGGTTATGCTTCTATTAATCTGTTTTCAATGATAAATAGATTTCCTAACACCGCAGTTAGAGTTGCCACTGATTCATTTTACATAAACAGCAAAATGGCTGATTTTATAAACGGTAGCAAGGCTACTGGCACCGAGAATTGGGGGTCATGGAGAATTAAGAAGGAAATGCTTCGTGATTATATTCAATCAGCAGATGTTACAATTGAAAATAATTATCGGAATCTCAAAGAGATATAATCAGAATTTTCTAATGCACCACCATGTTCTGATCCAATCTGTAGATATAAAACAGTTTATTTAAACGGCTGTGGTGGGTCAGGAAAAACAACCCGGGCAATTGAGTTATTTCGTAGAAACGCTAGCGTTTCCAATCCAAACATGATTGTGCTAACACCAACACACAGACTTGCAAGAGAAATGATACAGAGAGGGGTAAATGCCTGTACCTATCACAGCTTTTTCCGATGGAAGGGGGATAAATTGACTCCTGAGCGCATGGGAGAGAAATTTATTCCTGAAATTATCATTTGGGATGAAATAGACATAGTGTCAGAAGATGTATTAAAAATATTTCTTGAGTGGTTGTTATTGAAAAATACAAAAATCGTTATGTGCGGTGATCACGGCCAACCACCACCATTTGTCGGTGCATCCCCACATGAATGGCTAAAGGGTTTTGTAGACTATTATGAAGAAATTGATACCGATCATAGATCACTTGATAATGAATTAAAAGAATTTAAGAAATTAATTAGATTACAACCGGATAGAATCCAGTGTGAGATAGCGCGTGAAATAATTTCGGAAACTCCAATGAATGATTTCTGGGGAACATGGAGACCAAATGATTTGATAATTGCAAGTAGAAAAATAGTCAGAGACATACTTCAGATGAAGTTATTTGAATTGCATAAAAAAAGATTTGCAACACTTCCAGTGCCTCTTTGTTATAGGCCTTCGGATACACGAAAACAGAACATTGAAGTTGATATTCCAGGACAGAGTGAAAAACAAATTCTGGTATTAAATGATATTGTGCTGGTTGATATTAATGTCGTTGAAGATGCATTGCGTGCTAATAAATCCCCGTGGACGCTAGGATACGCAGCAACAATACATTCTTCACAGGGATTGACTATATCGGATACAATTGTTTGGATGGTAGATAATCGCATCGAATGGTCAAATTTAGTCTATCTTGCAGCAGCAGAGAGGGTGAATCCTACAACCTTTTTTTTTACTTTTTTGATTATACCCTAGACCCTTCTCGCGAACCAGAAAAAAAAATGTCAGTGATTGTATTCGCGTTTTCGTTGATGAATCATAAATGTCGCAACGTCGTTGTCATTCACCCTCTCTGCTGCTATGGGTTACGGTGATTTTAACCGAATATTTTATCAAGTCCTATACGATATCGTGTCCTCGGGTCTGCTAAATTTATTGTCACAAATCCGTGTGGTTTTGACTGAGCGTGACTAAAGAAATTTCTAAACTGATTATGATTCATATCACCGCTGCACCAAGTCTGATGAATATTTCGTAGCGTATGAGTATCAACGCCGTTAAATACACACAACACATTGCAATTATCTCTGATCACTTTTGGTATTTGTGTGTACCGTTGAGTGACATAGATCACATCAGTGTTTTTATGCCTGCCTCGGGAAAATATTCTAGCAGGATTTTTTTGATTATCTAACATGATATCATCGTATACCACTAAATTGTTAATACTTCCATCGATGTCTTCCACGGAAGGGGCTTCCTCTATATCAGTAATAAATTCAATAATATCATCATCGATTTGAAATTCTTTTGCTTTCTCGTTAAAATCCTTTAGCACTTCATAGCATCGCTGATCGTCTACACTCGGGGCTATTAAATACAATTTGTTCCATTTCATCCATCTCGTTATCAAATTAAGTAGCAGTTGTGTCTTTCCGCTTCCAGATGGTCCGATTATAATCATTCTAATTGAATTCGGCAACATTTCATGATGTTTAATAGGTTCCCGTCGTCGGGTAGCTGAATAATCAATTATATTCATGCCGTTATATATAAATTATGGATCTATATTGTGTGAAGTGTAAAAAACGTACTGGCACAGATGACTTGACGACGATTACAACTAAAAATAACCGATCAGCGCTTTCTGGTAAATGCGTACAATGTAGTACAAAGAAATTTAGATTTGTTTCTAAACCCAAGGAACCCAAGGAACCTTTAAAAAAAAACGAGGAGGTGATATCGCAGCCAAGCTAACTAAACTCCCTGGAACCCCATGGGCAAAGTATCCAGGAGAAAAGCACCTTCCAGGATATAGTTATTGTGGACCGGGAACAAGACTTGATATCAGACTCAATGATCAAAATCAGCCCCGACCCGGTGAAGAACCAATAAATGCCATTGATAAGGCCTGTCACCTTCATGATGTTGCTTATAAAAGCAGCAATCTGCAGCACAGGCATCTCGCGGATGTGAAATTAATTCATGCGTTAAATGCTATTCCTGATAAATCTTTCAAAGAAAAATTGGCTTCCTTTTTGATAAAATCGGCTATGAAAAGTAAATTGATGTTAGGTGCTGGTAATTAATAACAACATGGAATCTATTTATTATTCTCCAAAAGGATACTGGAGAGGCAAGGCAGCAATCCATAAACTCGCTAGCGCTGCAAAAGTGAAAAAGGCCACTGCGGCTCATTGGTTATCTAAACAGGCACTATGGCAAATTTATCTACCACCGCCTAAACAAATTCAATTCTCGCATTTTGATGTGACCGGACCCAATGAAGTTCATCAGGCTGATATATTATTTCTGCCACATGACCACGGTTACAAATACGCATTAACCGTAGTTGATATTGCAAGTCGATACAAGGAAGCAGAACCGTTAAAAACAAAATCGGCCACTGAAGTGGCTTCTGCATTTGAAAGGATTTATCGACGAGGTCCTCTGCACTGGCCAAATCTATTACAAATTGATCCTGGCAAGGAATTTCAGGGTGCAGTGTTATCAATAATGAAAAATCATAATGTCACTATCAGACGAGGACATACTGCGCTACATCGTGATCAGGCAATTGTAGAACGGTTTAATAAAACCCTTGCTGAGCGGTTATTTGGATATCAATACGCAAAAGAATTCATCCAAGAAAAAAGATCCCGTGAATGGGTTAAAAGGTTACCAGCTGTGATTACTGCACTGAATAATGAGATTACTAGAACAATTAATTTGAAACCTATCAATGCGATTAAAAAGAAGTCAATACCTGAAATGGAAATTCAAAAAGATTTCAAAGAACCAATTCTTGGTAGTAATGTCATTGTGAGGTATTTATACGAACCAGGAGAGCTTGAGGGTGGCAGAAAAAGGGCTACTGATCCTATTTGGAGTATTACTGCACATACGATATCTAGTATAACACGATCTACGGGTAGACTTCCAATCTATAAACTGGATTCAACTGCCCCTCAACGAGGATTTACTAGACAGCAATTACAAGTGATACCTGAGGATACTCAATTACCACCGCATGGGCTTAACTAGCACCGTTGCGTCTATTGCACTCAAGACAAGTCAACATCACATTGTTTCTGACATGACCGAGACTATTATTTTTTCTGTCAACGGTAAATTGGCGAGGATCCTTATCCGAATACTTCCAACGCATTATACAATTGCAACTTGCGCAGTGATTATTCTGTTGTTTCTTCAAAGTGATTATTAATTCAGCATCAATGTCAAATTCTCGCTGTTTTTTTTTGTCCTGTTGTTTGTAACCGGAGAGTTTTTTATCAATAATTTTAATATCAATATCATCTATTGTGGTGTCATTATCATCGCCTGACTCTGTCAGGACAATTCTTCTAAGTTGATTTATTTTTCGTACTCTGGATACTGAAAGATAGACTAAATTCGACCATTCTATGCGATTATCTACCATCCAAACAATTGTATCCGATATAGTCAATCCCTGTGAAGAGTGTATTGTTGCTGCGTATCCTAGCGTCCATTGGGATTTATTAGCACGCAATGCATCTTCAACGACATTGATATCAACCAGTACAATATCATTTAATACTAAATTCTGTTTTTGAAATCCTTCGGATTTTGGGCCTGTAATATCAACTTCAATGTTCTGTTTTCGTGTATCTGATGGCCTATAACAGAGGGGCACTGGAAGTGTTGCGAATTTTTGTTTATGCAATTCAAATAATTTCATCTGAAGTGTGTCTCTGACTATTTTTCTACTTGCAATGATCAAATCATTTGGTCTCCATGCTTCCCAAAACTCATTCATTGGAGTTTTTGAAATTATTTCACGCGCTATTTCACATTGGATTTTATCCGGTTGTAATCTAATTAGTTTCTTAAATTCTTTTAATTCATTATCAAGTGATCTATGATCGGTATCAATTTCTTCATAATAGTCTACAAAACCCTTTAGCCATTCATGTGGGGAAGCACCGACAAATGGTGGTGGTTGGCCGTGATCACCGCACATGACGATTTTTGTATTTTTCAATAACAACCACTCAAGAAATATTTTTAATACATCTAATGGCACTGTGTCTATTTCATCCCAAATGATAATTTCAGGAATAAATTTCTCTCCCATGCGCTCAGGAGTCCATTTATCTCCCTTCCATCGGAAAAAACTATGATAGGTACAGGCATTAACTCCTCTCTGTATCATCTCTCTTGCAAGTCTGTGTGTGGGTGTTAGCACAATCATGTTTGGATTTTTCCCACGAAATAACTCAATTGCCCGGGTTGTTTTTCCTGACCCACCACAGCCGTTTAAATAAACTGTTTTATATCTACAGATTGGATCAGAAATCGGTGGTGCACTAGAAAATTCTGAACACTGATTGCTTTCTAAGTAATTATTTTCAATTGTAACATCTGCTGATTGAATATAATCATGAATCATTTCCTTCTTAATTCTCCATGACCCCCAATTCTCATTGCCAGTAGCCTTAAAATCAGCCATTTTGCTATTTATGTAAAATGAATCAGTGGCGACTCTAACTGCGGTGGTAGGAAATCTATTGATCATTGAAAATAAATTAATAGAAGCATAACCAAGCATAGAAGCTCTCAAATGTGTGTACTGCGGATTGTATCCATCATTGTAGGTAACAATTGTACCCAATTTGGTTCCATCGGACATAAATGCGTCCTTACGATTGACATATAGACCTTTATTCGTTAAATCCGCGATTACAAAATCGTATTCAGCATTGTCTATAATCAATCGTGAAGAATATCTCGTATTATCGTATTTACCACCCTGAGTGAATTTACCGATTATTCTTCGTCCAAGATCTTTTGCTTCATTGTTTCTGATTTCAAATAACTGTTTGGACCAATCCATGATTTGTTGTTCATTAAAATCAGGAAACAGTTTTCGCTCTTCGCTAATTATTTTTTCTAGATCAGGTTGTGGTAACCAGACTGATTTCTGTGCTCGATAGGATATAATTGCTTCACTGACAATTAATGATTTTAACATCTTACAATCAAGCATATACCGTAATAACACTATTGGCATCCAGTGTTTTTCAGACATGTGTTTACCAATCCAAATATAACTACACGGATGAAGTCCTTCAGCCAATTCAAATGATACCACACAAGCGAATCCGGTTAAATCGAAATGTGGCAGTGGTCCATTAATAGCAACACGGGTCATTTCGTGTGTAGGGTGTCCAAATCGTTTGAAATATTTCTCGCATTCTCCATACCCGAGAAAACTTCCTGGATAACATGCAATCATATCAACTGAAATAACGGTATCAGCGGTGTATTTTGTATTCCATAATCCTCCATGGCTGTATTCAAGACAGGACAATCTGACATCTGATAAGAACTCACTTCGTGTTGGTTTCCACGCGTTTTTCTTTCTAGCAAAATGTGCTGCAATTGATGGTACTGTAAAACAGTTTGCTAATAATTGATCTTCGATTTCCTCCCCAGAAAACTCACTAGCTAGTTGTTTCATTTGATTATGCAGTTCTTCGGTACGATATAATTCTCCGTTGGGTCTTACAAACTGATCAAATCTACATTCTTCGTCTGAAGCACTATGAAATAGCCACATTGACACAGGATCGTTTTTACTCAAATGGTAAATAGCATCAAATAATTTCTGCTCGGTAAAACATTCTTCAGGTCCCAACCCTGTTTGGAAAATATATTTTACGGTTCTATCCCGTGGGAATATTGTTACTGCAGATGACCACGCGTGTTCATTATGATCAATAATTTCAATTGGGGCTCCATTTTTATTATATTTCGATTCGTATAATACTTCACCGGTGATTGTCCTTACCGTTATTGGAAATCTCAATGATGTTTCTAATTTAGCTATATCCTGAATTGTTGCCCCATGCTGTTTCACTGTCAGTTCCCATTCGGTTATTTTTTTTCGTCTTAGATCAGTTAGTTTATTTCCCCGGGACGCATTTGTGAAGTGTTCCATTATTCTTGTTGCTACACAATTGAGCCTTGACGAAGAATATTTCATGGGTGCTAGTTTTGCAATATCAGGTTTGTCATTGAGCGGATATATCCCGTAAACAACTGCTGTGACAGGATAAGATCTTTCGTAGTAGGGTTTGTCAATTCCAGTCAAAATTCCTGGTTTTGAATCCTGAGTCACAGTGACAGTTTTTTTGTCCTTAAGAATAGGCTCGTATTTGTCCCTAATGATCCATTTTCCATTATCACGGATAAGGAATTTTATTCGAAAAAAATTTCTTTCTTCCCCAAGATTTGAGATTATCACTGCTGCTTTTTCATCATTCATGGTAGCGTCAACAACACCATCAATTCGAAATGTTGACCAACAATGAGCTGCTCCATCACGCTTGAATTCATTAAAACAGTCTCTGATTTTACTAATCAAGGTTCTATCAAGAATTTTATTCTTTGGTGTATCAGAAACTCTATCAAGATTGAATTGAACACTTTTCCAAGGCGCAATTTTCGATAATCTCTCAAACTCCTCCATACTATAATTAAAACAAGCATTTAAATGAAAGAATTAAGTATAATGAATCATTGCAAATGGCTTATGATTGGATCAGTGACACCGTGTAACAAATCATGCAGAAATGAATTCTGTGGGTATCATATGCAAAGCTTTCGTCGTGGAAGCCTTGGTCCGTTACCCTGTATTCGATGTGGGGTTGGGGTCAGGGGAAAATCGCAGTTATGTTTCAGGTGTGGCGGCAAACGATACAGGGAACTAAAACGCTATTATGACAAACGAATAAAAAATGGACAATCAATCAGAAATTATGAACCTGACTGTGCGCCTGACAAGGATAAAATCATAAGAACTCCTCAAGACTACATTGAAAGATTCTCCAGTGATGTTATTAATGAATTAGACAAACAATAGTTAGTATACAAATGAACCAAGAATTCAGACCACATCCCCTGATTACAAATTATGAAGCATCCAGTGATGGTGTTGTAAGAAACCGGTCGGTTTTCTGATTAATCAAGGGTATTTGATGTTTAGCGCTGGAAAGAAGAAATATCTCAATCATCGTTTCGTGTATGAATGTCATTATGGATTGATCGAGGATGGTTTTGTTATTGATCACAAGGATTCTAATCCAAAGAATAATTCTGTATCAAATCTGCAGGCTATCACACAGAGTGAGAATTCCAACGAGGAAAGACTGGGAAATACTCGAAAAAAGCGAAACCAGTAAAATCTTTGAATACAATAACTAACGTAGAAAAAATATTTTCATCTATGAATGAAGCCAGTGGGTATTTCAATATTTGTCGATCTTCTGTTCATTTCGTTGCAGAGGGGATTTATCTATCGGCCATTTCAAAAGAAACAGGACAAAAAATTCGATTTTCGTATGTCTAATAACACCAAGGGAGACAACTCTTTTATAACCCTTAAATATAACCAAGGGAGTTATCTCCCTTAGATTGCGATTTAGCGGCTGGGGCTATAATTAATTAGAAAAGAAATATATTTTTTTTTTTTAGTGTTAAGTCAAATATTCTGTCTCATTTAAATACTGTAATACAGCAATAATAAGTAATTTAAGAAAATAAAATAACACACCCTGTGGATTGCTGTATTAAGTAACCTTATATACTCTCTCCCTTAGATTGTGTCAACTTGTTTTATGGGTTATTGTGATTCAGCGGCTGGGGCATTGTTTTGTAAGGAAATAAATGTTTTCAAACAATTATATTCTTTTTTCTAGTGTTTAATGCAAATATTCAGTTCATTTAAATACCATGAAACACCATTAATAAGTAATTCAAGAAAATAAAATAACACACCCTGTGGATTGCTGTATTAAGTCGCCTTATATACTCTCTCCCTTAGATGGTGTCAACTTGATTTATGGGTTATTTCCCCTTAAATTGTGTCAACTTGTTTTATGGATTATTGTGATTCAGCGGCTGGGCTATAATTAATTAGAAAAGAAATGTTTTCAAACGATTATATTCTTTTTTTTAAGTGCTTCTGCAAATATTCTGTCTTATTTAAATACTGTGAAGCACCATTAACAAGTAATTCAAGAAAATAAAATAACACACTCTGTGGATTGACTCTGCTGTATTAGTCACCTTATATACTAAATGAAAGGTTTAAAGCTGGGGCTTTCGAAAGCCAATCCGACCAGTCAAAAATAACCCACGCCATTGACACGTGTGTGTGGTTGACTTTTCTCAATCATGCAACCGGGTTTAATTTCATGGGTTGCTTTTGATTGGTCGGATGGCCGTAGAAAATCAGCCCCGTCGTTTCATGTTTGTGCTGTCTTGTGCCGTCCCATTATCATTGAATTATAATCCATCCTTAATTAAGTTAATTAAGTATATGTATACCTACAATTTGCCACAACACTCGAGTGGAAATATATACGGTATTTGTGCTGTCCTTAATTAAGTATATGTATACCTACAATTTGCCACAACACTCGAGTGGAAATATATACGGTATTTGTGCTGTCCTTAATTAAGTATATGTATACCTACAATTTGCCACAACACTCGAGTGGAAATATATACGGTATTTGTGCTGTCCTTAATTAAGTATATGTTGTGACGTCACACCCCAAGCATATCTTCTGGGCGGTCTAAGATGGCGTTTGCCACGTTAGGCCTCCCTTCCGGAGATGTATGTTTCGGGTTTCCTTTGGGCTTACTTGGATGTGAAGGCAACCAAGGAGTTCCAAAGATGTGTTGTCGTATATATATGTAATCTAGGTCATTTCACGTAAACATACCCTCTTGTGATTCTAACCCGTTATTTGACGAGTTAGATTCACTCTTAGGGGAATATGTTTCCGGTGAATGTAAATATAAATGACCTAAAATAAATAACATCCATGGATGTAATTAGCTCTCCGTCACATTTGGGTAGCCCCGTATGGTGTTCAAAAATGAATTACCGGCCAAAAGAAACGGTCATAGGGTCAAATCGAGATTGAAGAAATCTCAGAAAAAAAAATGGAAATTTGAGAAAAATACTCAAAGAAAGAACCCTATGAAAGACACAGCGGCCTATATCAAGGGGGCCAAATGACTGACAACCGCTCATCATGGTTGTTATTTATTTTGGTCTGCATTTATATTTATATATACAGAATTAATTTTTAAAAATATATTTATATATACAGAATTAATTTTAAAAAATATTAACGGCTCTTTTATTTTTGAAAAATGAATTAGAAATATGTATTATCATATATGAATTCTGAAAATATGAATAGCATTATAGTTGAAATTGCAAAATTGAAAAGCCAGGATATTAAATTGTCAGATGGGTTAAATCCTGATCAAATTATGTCAGATTTTCAGGATATAGAATACGGAGTAAACAACAATAAGTATATGTTACCAAAGAAATATGCACTCATCAAAAAAATTCAGAATTCTATTCGAGACTCTCTTGCATTTTCCAGTGAAGTAGGTGTGTTTGTTCCGTTATATACTATCGTGGAAGGAATACGAAAAGAATTAGGTAACGAATATGAATTGAAAAAGGAAGTTAATTCTAAAATTAGAAACCTACGAGCGTTAATTCAAGAAAATGAACTATTTTGATTGACCGACCCTTAAAAGATTTTGTCAGACAGTAAAATGTCCTTGAGATTTTCATTTTTTTAGCATTTTTTGAAAAATATTTCACACTGCGAAAATAAAATAGAATCCTAACAGCTTTTCTCTATGGAAAATCCAATGCAAAATCGACTACTTGACCCTACGAGGTTTTTTTTACCAAAAATCGATGAAAAATGACGAAAACAGGCAAAAATTTATGAAAAATGGTTAAAAATCATCAAAAATGAGTTTTAACAGCTTTTCCTTATGGAAAATCCCATGTAAAATCGACTACTTGACTGTAAAAATCTCAAAGAGATTACCACCAAAATTGCACAAAAGGGCACCAAAACTGTCAAAAACAGGCAAAATCACTGAATATATTTCTCACAGCAATAAAAAAATAAAAATATTTCACAGCAATAAAAACTATTTCACAGCAATAAAAAATTGGACCGTTAAGGGAAGGAATCATTGATGGGAAAAATTGTTTTGCAATTGAAAAATGGTTTCTGATTTCAAATAATGGTCAATGAAGCATTAACGACCCGATTGGCTCGTGAGCGACGAGATGCAATTAAGAGATTTATACCAATTCGCGACTCTGTCAGGAATAAACTGCAAGAACGACAGAGTCTTCAGACTGACTTTGCTGCGGGATCTGAAGAGTTGTTTAAACCAATAACTACAACAACGAAACAGATAGTGTCAACAATCTCTGAGCAAGGAAAAAAACAAGAAGAGACTTTTCTCCCTGTGTTAGAAAAAATAGCAAAAAGAACTAAACAAACAAAAAAGTCTTTAGAAACACTTCCAGTGGATATAGTAGCTACTTCACGGCAACAACAAAAAAAAGCGCAAGTACTAGAAGAACTAGGTGCTATTGCAAGAAAACAAGAAGAGGAAGAAGACATTACTATAGCAAAAATGCATTCACCGCAAAGTATATTTACACACTATGCATACAGCATAATTAAAAATTTTAAAGATGACAATGATTTAATTAACTTTACTGCGCGGAATTTTTCACTCGATCAAAGAGAAATAGCTGTAAACAAAGGGTATAAAGAGTATATAAAAAAAGACGAGAATTGGATAAAAAAAGTATACTTGGCAAACCGTGGTAGATTTAGAATCACAGAAGGTAACCGCAATAATTTTGAGAGTTTTAAAGACAAAGTATTGAGTAGAATAGATCAAATGAATATAGTAGTTAAAGAGGATGAAGAGGAGTCAACTGAAGATGAGTATTTAGGTAGCGGCATAGTTGAAAACACTAGCGTTACTTGTCCTGGTAACATTCTCAGTGATATATCACGGTTAGAAGTTCTCATCGGAGGGAAACGAGCCGGAAACAACTCACCGGAAATAATTAATGAGGCCGCTGATATCTGTAGACGATTATTTGCCGGTGGTATCATGGACATTAATGTATATCGAGAACTCATTGCTGAGTTAGTTGAAAATCACAAAGATGCCCATGGTTATTACAGCGATTGATCACTAATTAAAAAACTACTAGTTTTATAACAAGATGATTATACATTACAATCATGATAAACCAACCCCCGTCTATGTAGTTAATTCACGGTTTCCAGTTTATAGAGCATACTATGGAGATGGTTTAGGTAATACCATTGCAGGGTTATTTACAAGAATGGCCCCAAAAGTGATGCCGTTAGCTAAACAATTAGGAATGAAAGCCATTGATGTTATTCGTGATAAGGGTATTGGTGTTGTTGGAGATCTTGCCGGGAAAGCGTTTTCAACTGCGAAGAATAAAATAACATCATTAGTGAGACGAAAAAAGAAACAGGTACCATTGCCATCTACAGCGGAAATGCCTGCGAGTGTTAGTAAAATAATAAACAACGCAGTAGATGAAAAACTAGCGTCATTGGTAAATCAAGGGGACCAAGATAACATGATAGCAAACATGATAGCAGGAAGTGGCTTTAAAAAACCACGTAGAAAACGCTAGCGTTTTTCACGATGAAATGGAAAATCCGATTTAGACTCTGATAAATAGAATAAAATGTTCAAAAGGTCACCTGATCCAGCATTTGATATGGAGGCCCCAGTGCGTAAAGATGATTCTGTGCGCGATTTTCAATTTTATTCTTATCACGCAGTACAACCCGATCTCCGATCGCGAATTGAACTTCAAGTTCATGATACCAGTAAATACTTTTTGCCTTGTGAAGCATTTATTGAAGTAGAAGGAGAACTTGTAACAAATGATGCTGCTCATAATGATCCTCCATATGACATTAGCCCAACTATCAAAGTCGGTTTTGTTAATAACGGTATCATGGCGTTATTTGAAAGCGCTAGATATCTCATTGATGGAAAAGAAATTGAATCCATTGACCGTGAAGTTGATGTGGCTACAACAATCATAGGGTTAGCGAGATATTCTGATGATTATACAAGATCAGCGGGTCCATCTATGATGTTTTCTAAGGATATTACTGATCACCCTGAACACAACCAGTATTCTAGAGTCAAGGCAACACATGCTTCTTCAGTTAATCCAGCACCAGCCGGATATACAAGACCAGCTGGTGATTTTGATGTCATAAATAATATTACTAACTTCAACCTAGGATTTGCAACACGCGTAGCAACGTTGCAAGGACAGCGTCGACAATTTTCATGTGCAATTCCACTGCATCATATTTTCGGATTCTGTAGAAATGTTAGAAAAGTTATTTATGGAGCTAAACACACAGTAGCGCTTGTACGAAAGGGTACTGATAATGATGCAATATGGCATGATGCTGGTGTTGCTGATGGTAAAGTCATTTTAACAAAACTAGCATTGTGGATGCCAGTGTTAACTCCATCAATCATAGCAGAAGAAAAATTGTTATCATTTATGAACCAAGGAGGAAAATCATTGTTGAGTTGGTTATCAGTGACTACGGATATTAAACTGGATAATGTTGATGGTACATTCACTTGGCACCTGGCATCAAAACAAGGGGTTTCAGCTCCACGTCATATATTTATTGCATTACAGAATAATGAACGAGTTGGTAATCAACAACGAAGTCATATGATATTTGATCAGTTAGGTGTTAGAGAGGTCTCACTGAGAATAAACGGACAGCAGGAACCATCTGAAGATGTACAACTTGATTACGGTCAAAATCATATTTCACGTGTCTATCATAACCTGTTGTCATTTATGGCACGTGATCTAAATGTGGATACTGGTTTGCAAATATCACAATTGGATTTTAAAAGCCTCTATCCGATTTATTACTTTTCATTGGAACATCTTGATTTGATGAGACAATCTGTCGTTGATATACACTTCAGAGCCCGTGTAACCCGTCCTGGTGCTATTGCTAATTATAGAGCGGTTGCTGTCATTCTCAGTGATAAATCAATGTTACTCGAAGGTGTTGGTGGACGAATGAGATTTATTGATGCACCAGTGGAAAATCTTTGATAGCAATTAGATCAATCTGTATTTGTATAATGTCATATAGTAATATCAATGTGTCATTGACACCTGGTCAGTTAAAAAAATTGCAATCAAAATCCGCTAAACAATGTGGAACCACAATCACGTTGAAACCTAATCAAATGAATGGTGGGGCAAATAAATTGTTACTGACAACTCGTCAAGTGAAACATTTCAATGATGCTTTCAAGGATAAAAAAGGAGTTCAGATCACACTCTCTGCGGCTGCTATCAAAAATATGATAAAAACAGGTGGTATATTTCCGTTGTTTGCTGCGTTACCAGCATTGGTTGCGGCAGCAGCCCCAGCAGTCGCAAAAGCGGCCGCATTGGGGGTAGTTGGAGGCTTGGGGACAAAAGCGGTACAGAGCATTGCTGAATCATATGAACCGAAGAAAGGTCGAGGGTATAAAAAAAAGGGAAAGGGTCTAAGACTACCAGGAACCCCGTATTCATGGTACAGCGGAAAAGGTCTAAGACTACCAGGAACCCCGTATTCATGGTACAGCGGAAAAGGCCTGAGACTAGGACCGGTTTATTAATTGAGGAACCTATGGTTCCAATGTCCAATTTTGATTTAATGGATGCTGCTAAAAAAACTAGCCATAAAAAATTTCAGAGGTGTTTTTATGAAGGATCAATTACCACATCAACCAAACAAAACTGAAACAGGTATTATTAATCTCGATAACAGCACTGGACCTGGTACTCACTGGGTTGCATACGCTATTGATCCACGTGGGATTGTCTATTTTGATTCATATGGATTAGCCCCGCCAAAAGAGTTTATGCGTTATATAAAAAAATTTCCAATGAAGACTTGGTATTCTACGCTACCAACACAACAAATCAATGACCCACCAATATGCGGCAGTGAAGTATTAAATGTCCTTGACGCTATTTCAGCATCTAGAAAACCACCTCATATTGTCGTAAATGACTACACTAGTAGTCACTGGAAATCGAAACGATTTTAAAGAGAGAAAGAGTTTTACAATAACATGATTGATATTTGGGGAAGACCTCTGAAACCCAAACCCAATGACACTGCAACTCCTGATTCTATCAAGGATATAAAAAAAAAAATTAAAGATGAAATCGCTGAGACGTTGAATTTAGTAAATGTTGACCCGAACGAAATAGTTGTATTTCAGGACAAACAGGGTAAATTGAAATCTAGTAATATTTCTCTGGATGATATTGTAGTTAAACAACAAAACGCAATCGAGAATACTATCGCGTTATTTTCCGATCAGGGTAAATTGAAATCTAGTAATATTTCTCTGGATGATATTTTAGTTAAACAACAAAACGCAATCGAGAACACCGTTGCGTTATTTTCCGATCAGGGTAAATTGAAATCTAGTAATATTTCTCTGGATGATATTTTAGTTAAACAACAAAACGCAATCGAGAACACCGTTGCGTTATTTTCCGATCAGGGTAAATTGAAAACCAGTGATGTGTCGTTGGATGATATTTTAGTTAAACAACAAAACGCAATCGAGAACACCGTTGCGTTATTTTCCGATCAGGGTAAATTGAAAACCAGTGATGTGTCGTTGGATGATATTTTAGTTAAACAACAAAACGCAATCGAGAACACCGTTGTGTTATTTTCCGATCAGGGTAAATTGAAATCTAGTAATATTTCTCTGGATGATATTTTAGTTAAACAACGAAACGCAATCGAGAACACCGTTGCGTTATTTTCCGATCAGGGTAAACTCAAACCAGGTGTACTTATTTCGACTATTACAGATAGAATAATTGAACTCGGCAATTCTGCGTTGGAACTAGCAACACTTCAATCTAAAACCGAAGAACACATAAAACAGTTTACCGCATTTCGTAGAAATATCATTGATAAATTTATTGGAACTACATTCGATAAAATTGAAATAAAACTCCCTGATATTAAAAAATCCATCGATGAGACGAAAATCTTCACCGAGGCCATCAAAAATGATTTTTCGAGGATGATAACAGTCATTGAAAAAACAAAAATTCCTCATGAGAAAACCAACAACGTAGTATACACAATCAAACACGGATCATTTGAGTGGACACCTACAAACAACAAATTAGATATCACTGCAACCGTTAAAGGTATTTATCGATTAACAATAGTGAGAACGACTCAATTTAATATTTCATCGTCAAGTTCATCCGGGGTCAATAATACGATTTCAACGATCATCGACAAGGATACAACTGAATAGTTCACGTTAATAGCTACTGATAAAAATTTGGTTAGGGTTACAACAACATGGTATGTGGAATTCGTAGCGGATTTAAGTAAATCGTAATTGAAAACGCTAGCGTTGTTAAAATAAAAATGATTTCATCATCGCAATATCGTTATGATCAGGTCAGAGAGTATCAAACTAGACTCAAAACCCTGTCTGAGGAGTATGCAATGAAAATTAAAAAATATCGCAGGAGAATTACCGCAATTGATGTTACCGTGTATTCAGTGAGTGGTGTAATCACCGGAGCTGGTATTATACTGTCTTCAGTGACAATGATGGCTCCGATAGCTGTTCCAATTTGCATTTCTGCGGCAACAACAATCGCTGGAATTATTTCAATAGTCACAAAAAAAATATCATCATGCAGCCAACGGAAACTACAAGACTACATAATTCAATTTCATGTTGTGTCCACTGCATACTCGCAATTATCCTCATTGATATCGTCATCTCTCGATGATACAATTATATCAGAGAGTGAGTTTTCAGCGATGGTAGATATATATGATTCTGCGATGTCAAAATTAGAAATACAAAAACATGAGTATAGCAACGATGACAACACCGATGGAATTGGAAAAAAACAGAATGATCTCAATAACCTCAACGATATCAGATAGTGAGTTCTCAGTGATGATACGTGTCTATGATTCCGCAGTATCAAAATTAGAAATACATCATGAGTATAATAACGATGACAACACCGATGGAATTACTTCAACAAATAGTGGAGAACACAAACCCAGTACAAACCAGCATGATCTCAATAACCTCAACGAATCCAGAATTCAGTGTGAATTTCCCCTCTCCGGTCCCAGTGAAGGAGATAGCGCTAGCAAAATTACGAGTGTATCATAGCTGGCCAAATATTAGGTCAAAATCATTTGGTGGTCAACAACCCAATAATTCTTTAGTGTTTGCAAATAAGAATAAACCCGACGGAACCCCAGACTGGAACGTCGTTTCGATACCAACAGGGTCATACCAAATCGAACAAATCAATGATGAATTCGCGCGTAGAATAAAATCGATTACTGGAAAAGAATCAAAAATCGCTATAACAGTTCATGTGCCGACGCTATCATCTGCCATTGAAATAAGCACAGAAGGATATGTCGTAGATATCTATCAAAGCTCAATAAGAACAGTGTTAGGTTGGCCTGAATTACCACCTCGACAAGTTAACATACCACCTGAACCGAAAAAATCTGATTATGTCACTGACAGGATAAAATCTGATAATCCAATAAAAAGCTATAGAGATTACAATAAGTCGTATTTTTTCATTAGAGTAGAATATGATGAGATCGGCCAAATTAGTCATCATTTTGCTAATCGGGATAAAATCACTGAAAATTTCACAGCTTTCAATAACGATATTTCACTGTTGTTTATATCCCTTAGATCCGGCACTCTCACCCGAGATGAATTTATCAGCGTTGTAGAAACATGTAACAAAATCATCAATGACATGGAAACATTTCATTCACAAATTATTCAAGAAGTATTAGGTGTCAGTAGTCCTGAAACAAGAGAGTTATTTGCAACAGAATATAATATCCCCGTCAAAGATATTCCAGCATTCAAACTACCAGGATATAACGTACCACAACTAACAAAACATCTCAGTGACTCCATCGATGAAGGTTTCAAAAAAATCCATGATACGTGGAAAAAAACACCATCACAACCACAAACAACTATCCTCAAACACAATAATGACCCAGATGGTGGCGGCAGGCATATTGCTCCGTTCAATGTGAATATTTCATCGGTGATAGCAATCAATTTAGTATGTGATGTTATCGAAGGAAGCTATCAAATAAATTTAGAACGATCAAATCAAGCCCAGCAGGGATATATTTTATATTCATTCGCACCAACAGCTCCTCCAGGATTTTTAATTATTGAGGATCCAACTAATCCAGTCTATATGCGGTGTCATAATAATTCATTAACCAAAATTAATTTCAAACTCACTGACCAGTCCAATAATCTGATTGATTTACAAGATGAGGTGTTAGCGATTAGTCTGTTTGTAAAGTCCTGAAGGGGGACACGATATCGTATAGGACTTGATAAAATATTCGGTTAAAATCACCGTAACCCATAGCAGCAGAGAGGGTGAATGACAACGACGTTGCGACATTTATGATTCATCAACGAAAACGCGAATACAATCACTGTCATTTTTTTTTCTGGTTCGCGAGAAGGGTCTAGGGTATAATCAAAAAAGTAAAAAAAAAGGTTGTAGGATTCACCCTCTCTGCTGCTCTTGCAGTATCCAGAGTACGAAAAATAAATCAACTTCGAAGAATTGTTTTAGATGATGACACCACAATAGATGATATTGATGTTAAAATTATTGATAAAAAACTCTCCGGTTACAAACAACAAGACAAAACAAAAACAACGAGAATTTGATATTGATGCTGAATTAATAATCACTTTGAGGAAACAACAGAATAATCACTGCGCAAGTTGCAATTGTATAATGCGTTGGCAGTATTCGGATAAAGATCCTCGCCAATTTACCGTAGACAGAAAAAATAACAATCTCGGTCATGTCAGAAACAATGTGATGTTGACTTGTCTTGAGTGCAATAGACGCAACGGTGCTAGTTAGGACCCCGTGGTGGTAATTGAGTATCCTCGGGTATGACTTGTAATTGTTGTCTAGTAAATCCTCGTTGAGGGGCAGTTGAATCCAGTTTATAGATTGGAGGTCTACCAGTAGATCGTGTTACACTAGATATCTTGTGTGCAGTAACACTCCAAATAGGATCAGTAGCCCTTTTTCTGCCCCCTTCAAGCTCTCCTGGTTCGTATAAATACCTAACAGTGATATTACTACCAAGAATTGGTTCTTTGAAATCTTTTTGTGGTTTTTCAGGTATTGACTTCATTTTAATGGCATTGATAGGTTTCAAATTAATTGTTCTAGTAATCTCGTTATTCAGCGCAGTAATCACAGCTGGTAACCTTTTAACCCATTCACGGGATCTTTTTTCTTGGATGAATTCTTTTGCGTATTGATATCCAAATAACCGCTCAGCAATCGTCCTATTAAACCGTTCAACAATTGCCTGATCACGATGTAGCGCAGTATGTCCTCGTCTGATAGTGACATTATGATGTTTCATTGTTGATAAGACTGCACCCTGAAATTCTTTGCCGGGATCAATTTGTAATAGATTTGGCAAGTGTAGAGGACCCCTTCGATAAATCTTTTCAAATGCAGAAGCAACTTCAGTGGCTGATTTTGTTTTTAACGGTTCTGCTTCTTTGTATCGACTTGCAACATCAATTATGGTTAAAGCGTATTTGTAACCGTTATCATGTGGCAGAAATAATATATCAGCCTGATGAATTTCATTGGGTCCGGTCACATCAAAATGCGAGAAATTAATTTGTTTAGGCGGTGGTAGATAAATTTGCCATAGTGCCTATTTAGATAACCAATGAGCCGCAGTGGTTTTTTTCACTTTTGCAGCGCTAGCGAGTTTATGGACTGCTGATTTACCCCTCCAGTATCCTTTTGGAGAATAGTAAATAGATTCCATGTTGTTATTAATTACCAGCACCTAACATCAATTTACTTTTCATAGCCGATTTTATCAAAAATGAAGCCAATTTTTCTTTGAAGGATTTATCAGGAATAGCATTTAACGCATGAATTAATTTCACATCTGCTAGATGCCTGTGTTGCAGATTGCTGCTTTTATAAGCGACATCATGAAGGTGACAGGCCTTATCAATGGCGTTTATTGGTTCTTCACCGGGGTTGGGTTGGTTATGATTATTGAGTCTGATATCTAATCGTGTTCCGGGGCCACAGTAGCTATAGCTAAGGTGTTTTTCTCCAGGGTATTTTGCCCATGGGGTTCCAGGGAATTTTGCCAATTTGGCAGCGATATCACCCCCTCGTTTTTTTTAAAATCCCTTTGATTTATCAAAGGAAACAAATCTAAATTTCTTTGTACTACACTGTACGCATTTACCAGAAAGCGCTGATCGGTTATTTTTAGTTGCAATCGTTGTCAAGTCATCTGTGCCAGTACGCGCCTTACACTTCACACAATATAGATCCATAATTTATATATAACAGCATGAATGTAATTGATTATTCAGCTACCCGACGACGGGAACCTATTAAACACCATGAAATGTTACCGAATTCAATTAGAATGATTATAATCGTACCTTCCGGATGTGGCAAAACACAATTGTTACTTAATTTGATAACAAGATGGATGAAATGGGACAAATTGTATTTAATAGCCCCGAGTGTAGACGATCAGCGATGCTATGAAGTGTTAAAAGATTTTAACGAGAAAGCAAAAGAATTTGAAATCGACGATGATTTTATTGAATTTATTACTGATATTGATGAAGCCCCTTCCGTGGAAGACATCGATGGAAGTATTAACAATTTAGTCGTGTATGACGATATCATGTTAGATAATCATAAAAATCATGCTAGAATCTTTTCCCGAGGCAGGCATAAAAACACTGATGTGATATATGTGACTCAACGGTACACACAAATACCAAAAGTGATTCGCGATAATTGCAATGTGTTGTGTGTGTTTAATGGAGTTGATAGTCATACACTACGAAATATTCATCAGACTTGGTGCAGCGGTGATATGAATCATAATCAATTTAGAAATTTCTTTAGTCACGCTCAGTCAAAACCACACGGATTTGTAACGATACATTTAGCAGACCCTAGGACACGATATCGTATCGGACTTGATAAAATATTCGGTTGAAGAGTTTTTACTCATTTTGAAAACCCTGCAGGATCATGTTTTCGGACAAAAATGACTAAGTCTCTGTTTGGCAAATGGAGGCTTTTTTTTTGATTTCATTGATTTTTTTAATATTTTTTTTGACTGATTTCATTGATTTTTTGCCTGTTTCATTGATTTGTAGCCGTTTTGATTGGGTTTTAAGACCTAATCCATTGAAAACTTGTTTAAAAACGTTGTCCGATACGCCTCCTCTTTCTTTTTTTTTATTTCATTATTTTTTTTGGACTGATTTCATTGATTTTTTCATTATTTTTTTTTCCTGTTTCATTGATTTTTCATTATTATTTTTTTGCCTGTTTCATTGATTTGTAGCCGTTTTGATCGGGTGTTAAGTCCTAATCCATTGAAAACTTGTTTAAAAACGTTGTCCGATACACCCCCTCTGCTGCTACTTGTACAAACACGGACTGGCCGTGTTAAGTTGCTTATTTATCAATCCATTCAAGCCGTGTGTCCCTTTTGTCTCATATGTGAACAGGGTTCAAATTTGAACTACTTAATTTTGATTGACTGTGGTATCTTCCGCCGCATCCAGTGACATTCACAGACCGGAAGCACAGAAATATATACTCGATACGCCAACGTTTAGATATGTTATCATATTGAGGTTTGGTTCACGAAGATGTCGAATCATCGATTTCTTAGAAATACATGCTTGAATTATCTCTTCATTGCATTCAATAATTTCTTGTATTAAATGAAATAATGACAATAATGAGTTTCAATGTGATGTGAATTAATGAGATTTCTGTATAAAACCTAATGTTAATAATTGTTGTTAGTCTGTGAAATACGCCTTAATTTTTTCGTGGCAGTAGAACGAAAGAAAAAGGGTCACTTACTGGTCCAAACACTTTGTTCAGTTTGAGAAGTAAGGATAAATCCGCTTGCCTGTGACTGCCTCTTAAATCCATTTATATGCCCCATACAACATTTTAAAAAACAATCACAGCTACTGAGTGACTCTATATCTTGAATGCAGACAGACAAACGATATATATATGGATAGGCCGTAGACTTTCATACATCTTATCAAACTGGCCTTATGTAGCTCAGGGAACTCGTCTATACGTCTATATCAATCTCGTTCTTTCAGCCCACTAGAAACAAAACACATATCTACTTTTATTTATGTACATTATCTCCTACTTAATTGCCCAACTTATTTCTCTAACACTTATCTCTGTCAACTTACGTTATAAACTGTTCACATTATTCCTCTGTAAACGCATTGCTTAAATTTTCACTTTCAGAAAATAAATTATTGTGTACTTAATGTTTGCAAGTGTACATTTTTTCGCCTAAGTTAATGACTGCCTTTATTCATGGAACAAAAAGGTATATCTTGGTTTTCAAACTAAGGAATATTTTAGATATTTGTAATTTAAAACTAAATTTTTCTCAAGATTGACAAGAAATAAATTTCTTTTGAAGCTTGTTCAGCTATATATATACAAACACATACTTTCCCGTGAATAACTTTTCATTAATGTACAAAAAGTCAATGTATATATTTTCCTTATTCGAGTGCAAACATATATGTAATGTTGTTATAATATTGTTTCCGTTTTTAAAAGAAAATAATTAATCGATGGTGATTGATACTGTGTTGACGCTGAGGAGGAAACGGATGTATACGTACATACATACATGCATGCGTGCACGCACGCACGCACGCACGCACGCACGCACGCACACACACACACACACACACACACACACACACACACACACACACACACACACACACACACACACATACATACATACATACATACATACATACATACATACATACATACATACATACATACATACATACATTTGGCCCAAAAGTTTTATCAGTCGATACACTTGGCATATTCGTTGAGTGATGCTCTTTTTAAGGTACAATACGTAATTTATTGTTACTTTGAGGATACTGCGGAAACTTATGCATTCTTTATTTGATGATGTTCATCTGAATGGGATAGTCAAAACCATCTGTGCATTGATGTATGTTTATATTTATGTATACAATGTCCTAATTTACAAAGGATGGATGTGCTGAACTAAAATTATTCTCTTGTACATCTTTTTGTAACCCCTGACACATAATTGTATCTAATCTATGTATTGTGTAACCCCTGACACAGAATTGTATCTAATCTATGTATTGTGTAACCTCTGACACATAATTGTATCTAATCTATGTATTGTGTAACCTCTGACACATAATTGTATCTAATCTATGTATTGTGTAACCCCTGACACATAATTGTATCTAATCTATGTATTTTGTAACCCCTGCCACATAACTGAATCTAATCTATGTATTTTGTAACCCCTGACACATAATTGTATCTAATCTATGTATTTTGTAACCCCTGACACATAATTGTATCTAATCTATGTATTTTGTAACCCCTGACACATAATTGTATCTAATCTATGTATTTTGTATTCATGGATGTAAAGTGTACAAAATATCTTTAATTACCAAATTAGATATTATCAAAATGTTACGTTGGATTTATAATTAGATGCCTTGGGTTGTGTTGAGAATTAGTCATATTAATCTTAATAATAGGGCATAATGGCTCTTTTTGATTCATTTCTCATTGGCTGAGGGTATTTTGAAATTTATAGAAGAGTTCGGTAACTTCCTATTGGTTGGGCTAGGTTGCATGAATAGACAAGTTCGATTCCTATTGGTTGGGCTAGGTTGCATGAATAGACAAGTTCGATTCCTATTGGTTGGGCTAGGTTGCATGAATAGACAAGTTCGATTCCTATTGGTTGGGCTAGGTTGCATGAATAGACAAGTTCGATGCAAAATGGGTAGTATGATCTGTCACATGGGGTTCATTGCGAACTAAGGGTCAGAATATTTATGTCTGTAAGGAGAGAATTGGCAATTAGATTTTGAATTCATTCTCATTTCATGTGTTCTTGATGTATTTCTCCTGATGTGCATTATTGTATTTGAGAGGAAAAAAATTGTTTGGATTGTTCAGTGGAAACAGAAATCGCTCATTATTTGAACGATTCTATTCTTTTGGAACTCTTTCCAGTTGTTACTGGACCACGACAACATGAAAATGTTACGGTTTTTGAAGGACCAGTATAATTTCGGTTTTGAAATGTATCCATTCATGTATGACTTTCATAGAACTTTATGAGGGTTATTCTGGATTCAGTATTATATTACTAAGTTCATCTCACATTTTCATTTATGACTTTTATAATTGAATTCCTTGTGAAGTTGTACAAAACCCTTTTGGGTCTGTTTATTACTGTTACTTAGGTTGTGACCATTTAGTCAGAACAGTACTGGCAATGTATTACTCACATGGCTTAGCTTGCATCCTTGATGCAACATAAGTAATCACCATTACCAATATGCTTGCTTGATTGATTGATTGATTGATTGATTAGGATTTTTAACGTCGCGTTTAGCAATTTTTCAGTCATATCGCTACGATGTCTGCTGTGAGGCGGTTTATAGTGATGTCTAGGACTAGGGCATTATGCCACAGACATGTAGCATGATGTCCCACTCAGTCACATTATCCTGACACAAGGCCGACCAGTTCTAACACCAACCTTTTAATGCTGAGCGTCAAGCGAGGCAGCTGTAAGGACCATTTTTGTAAGTCTTTGGTATGACTCGGTCGGGGATCGAACCCACGACCTCCCGCTTCCGAGTCGGACGCTCTAACTATTACCAATATGCATGTAGAATCTACTACTAAGTAATTTTTCTCAGCTAAAACAAAATTCAAACTTTCAGTTCAGATATTTGTTAATACAGTAATTCTTCCCTTGTTGGGCCTAACAATTTTGACAGTGATGCACGTGTTTGTATGGAACACAATTTATAATGCAACGCGCATGCGTATGGATCAGGAGTCATTCAGGCTCAGAGAATAAAGAGAAGGAAAACAAATTCGTTACCAAGGAGATGCTTAAAGAAAATAACAATGCAATTGAACGCCTTGACGGGGTATTGGCTGAAGAAACAATACGCAGAAAGGTTGAATAGTCTATAGAGCCGATACTGAGAATTTCCGGAGTGAATGTTCACAAAGCAAGAAGTCGGTACGTATGTGACAATTTCCATATAAAACTGTCATTTGGTTTGAATTCATGGTAATATATATTACAGCATGACTTAGTTCGGATGTAACCATTTCCTCTCGGCCCATTTGTCACGCTTTTATCTTTCTTCTTCAGTATGTTCTTGATAAAGCGAGCCAACAACTGCTCCATGCCCTGCACGATTTCAAGTTTAGATGTACTTATAGATAACGTTTTCGAGATAGGATTTGTTTTTATTGCAGATTTTTCACCAACTATTTCTTTTGATAAACCATTGCAGACATAATTGTTGCGCACAACTAGAATATAATCTTATGAATCGGATCAAAATACGTAACCCCATTTTTAATATTAACTTTGATTTCGATTGTGTCACTCGATCCTATGATGATTTAAAGCTATCAGTAACATATCGGCTAATTTATTTAAATCTATTTTGAGTTCTATTGTAATTCGGTGAAATTTTATTTCTAAAGCAGAGTGTATTCCTAATGAAAGGAAATTTTCACAATTGTGTATGTACTTGATTAAATTGTTTGTTTATCTTTACGGAGGCTCGTATTTGTTTGTTCAATATACCTGCTCAGTATACTATATCTATTCCCATACTCGAACCGGGGTAATTATATCGAGGGCGGTCATCTCTGAATTATCAATAGAATAAACAGTGATAAAAATAGCTTCATATCGTACGTTGGTAAACAAATAAATTAACAATAACACGATTCATCATAAACCATTAGACATTGGAGACAACACATTATATTATATAATATAGGAAAAAAATAATTGAAAGCACCCTAGAGGAACAATATTGATTAAGTATGCACAATATAGTAATTTAGCAAGGGGTACAAAAGCAGCCACAAGTTTTATATTTGAAATTATTACTTTAACGAGAGCCAAGGACAAATATTTCTTAATCGTGTCAATGTGACGCCGTGTTTCCTTCCTTATATTACAAAGATATGCAAGAGGTCAGCTGAGACTATAACAGATTCGTAGCACGGAAATGATTGCGAAGGAGAGATATAATGGATACCGTAACAGCTGTTGAATTGGTGATAGAGCATATGAAATTAATGATTGAAATGCATACAAACATATAGAAGACGCAAAGAAAGATAACAAAGAATAAAACGATTTAAATCAAAAAGAAAAATAAGTCAAGGAAACAGTGTTGCCAGCAAATGAACGCACATGGTTGCATCTTTATGAGATTTTAATAGCATTAGAAGCCTCGCAGTGAAATAAATACCATACAGTGATTTAAAGAGAAGAATCAGTACAATATATATGAAATTATAAAAAGGTTCAACAGCTAATTATGGGACAAATAAATGTTTGTTGATGTGATCAGCATCAAACAAACGAACCAAAAGGTAGCTCCTTTTTCAGAAGGAAATATATTTCAAATGACTGATACAGTGGTATTGTAGCCAACCATATTACTTAGTAATAAGTAATAAGCTTTGGCTTTCCACCAGACTCACTCTTTATAAACAAATCTATGAAGCCGCTAAAGAGAACGTCACAAACATAGTCCATTTAGCCAAATTATCGCACTACAGTACTAAGATCACGGAGAGTTCCAGCCGCAAAGAGCTTTTCGAGATAACTATCAAACTAATGTCAAGGAACAAATGTACACCACTTCAACAACATTCTCTCCACTAGACCTTCCAGATCTATTTGCAAATTTCTTCCGTGACAAAGTACAAACCAATAGAGATTCGCTTGACAGCACAATTTCAACTGACGCGTCACCATACAGTTATGATGCAGAATTTCAGCGACAACCGTTAGGAGCATTTGAACCTGTTTCTATTATTTAGAACGAACAATCGTGATAAAAAGTGCACCAAAGTCTTGTGAACTTGATCCAATTCCGACATCACTGCTGCTTGAGTGCTTAGACCCAATATTGCCTTCACTAACTGGTGTTATTAATATATCTCTCTCATCGGGGGATTCCCATCATTTTTCAAAACTGCCATCGTAAAGCCATTGCTGAAGAAACCAACACTTGACCATAACGAATTAAAGAACTACCGCCCAGTTTCTAATCTCCCATTCATATAAAAAGTCTTAGAAAAAGTTGTTTTAACCCAGCTTGTGTCTCATTTGAATTCAAACAATCTTTTTAGCAATGTACAGTCTGCATATCGCCCTTGCCACAGTACGGAAAATACTCTTCTGAAAGTTTTTAATGACATTCTCTTTGCTTTGGATAATGGAAAGATTACAGTTCTCACTCTCCTGGATTTATCTGCAGCATTTGGCAAATTAGACCATGATAAATTACTTTACCGTCTCCAGGATGTATTTGGCATTCAGAATATAGCCTTACCATCCATGGAGTAGAGAGGTGCATTTCTGATGTGAAATCATGGATGACATGTAACAAGCTGCAGATGAATGATGATAAAACTGAGGTTATTCTGATCACAACACAAAGACTTTCTCATTCACATCCTTTACCTCAGACAATAAATATCAGCAACACCAACATTAAATTCTCACAGTCAGTGCGAAACCTAGGCGTTACTCTAGACAGTACTCTCACTTTGCACCAAGATGTCATGAACATATGCAAGGCTGCATATCTTAGATTGAGACGCATCAGTTCCATTCGTAAATATCTTTCAGTTGATGCCACTAAAACACCTGTGTGTTCATTAGTACTTTTAGACTGGACTATTGTAAGTCAATTGTGTCTGGTTCGTCACAATATTTACTCCAGAAACTTCAAAAAGGTCAAAACACAGCTGCACGGATCATCTTTAGAGTACCTCGATCAGAGCACACCTCACCACTGCTCTGTACCCTACACTGGCTATCAATTCGATACAGAATCAAACACAAAATTTGTTCTCTGTGCTATGTTTCAATGACAGACTCCAGTCGACATACCTATCCAGCCTCACCCCTGTGTATACACCAGCTAGATCCTTACGCTCTTCTTCTGATAATCGTATACTCATTGTTCCCGCAGTGAAAACAAAGTCATATGGACAACGTTCGTTTGCATACCAGGGCCCTGCGACGTGGAACGAATTGCCCATTGAAATTAGACACAAAGACAGTGGTCCGTTTTAAGAGTGATTTTAAACCTCACCTGTTTCGATTGCAAGGACAAACTTAGAGACCTAATTGTGTTTTGTATCTTAAATGTTTTCAGCATGTTTTTATGTTTTCCAATTTCATTGTTTTGTTTTTTTTTGTTTTTCTGTAGTGTAGTCATATCATTATAGATGGTGAAAAGCGCTTAGAGCTTTGAAAGATTAGGCGTTGTACAAAGTCCTTATTATTATTATTATTATTATTATTATTATTATTATTATTATTATTATTAACGAGTACCATCGCCACCAACATCTTAGTACAGTCTTCAGCTGAAATGTATTTCTCAGATGGCATCATGCTGTTTCTACATGTATTGTAGTCAACATTTTCTTGAAATATAGAAATAGACTACGTAATTATAGATACCTGCATTTTTATGGGGAAATAGGACCGAGTTTTTCGGATCGAAATACTGCACTACCTTGGTTATTTCTGGAACTTTGAAATCTACAATTACATAATAGATTTCTGCTTGTGGTTTTAATTTTGGTTTACATTTTCTGTATTTTTTCTGTATGCTTTAGTTATGTTTTAGGAGCATTTTATATGTGTATGATTTTATGCGTGCGATATGTATACATTTTCACGATGTCAAATGTGAACGTTATCTGGTTTGTTATTGATGTGTAAGATCGCTGTGTGATTTGGTAGTTTTGAAATATATTACCCTTTAAGCTTTCATGTAATAATAGTAATGAAGTTGGGACAAAAACTCATAGGAGTGTACTTTGTATATAGTTGTAGCATGCATGTAGTGTTTCATAACTTAGTTTGAGACCTTAACTGTCGTGGTTATGTACATTAACCCCGATATTCAATCATTCAGAAAGAATCTTTATATTGATCTTTCCAAATGATTGTCAGTTATGTCTAGTCATCATCATCATCATCATCATCATCATCATCATCATTTACCTCGTTTCTCAAATTCACAATGTCGGAAAGTATTTTATGGCCGCTCTTTTTTTGTTTATTTTGCTTACTAAAAATGTATGCCATAATATTTGCAAGACTAATTAATATTCAATTGATTATAAATTAATGAATTGATTAGAGATGATATACTGTTTGGAATAATTCAATGAATGAGTCTAGTCAGAAATACTTTATTGTCTCTGGCCTTTTGTTTTCATAGTCAGTGTTCATGTAAAATTTATTTTGGTCATTGTCTATGGCCTTGTTGTTGTCATAGTCAGTTAACATGTGACGTTTAGTTTGGTTATTGTCTCTGGCCTTGTTGTTTTCATAGTCAGTGTTCATGTAAAATTTATTTTGGTCATTGTCTATGGCCTTGTTGTTGTCATTGTCAGTGTAACGTTTAATTTTGTTTTTGTATCTGGCCTTGGTGTTTTCATAGCCAGTGTTCATGTAACGTTTAGGTTGTTTTTTGTCTCTGGCCTTGTTCTAATATTCAGTGTTCATGTAACGTTTAGTTAGTTTGGTCATTGTCTCTGGTTTTGTTGTTTTCATAGTTAGTCTTCGTGTAACGTTTAATTTGGTTATTGTCTCTGGCCTTTTTGTTTTCATAGTGTTTATTTAACGTTTTCTTTGATGATTGCGTCTGGCCACCGAAAAGGAAGTCATCTCTTTGGTTTACAACACTTGACTCTTTAAAATACGTTACAGTTTAAGAACCAAACCTCTATATAAAGATGATAAACAATAGTTGCTCCAATAACGTTTGTTAAGAGTAATTTATAAATGAATTTTACTATCACATGAATCGTATTTTAATCAATTTTGTTACCCTTGTTTCAGCACAAATCATATGGTACCTGATGTTATTCTAACTTTGCTTTCCGTCATAAAGTGAGGGAATGATTAACAGTTCCAGTTCTTATTGGATAAACTAAACAGAATAAAAACACACATCAATGTTTCCATTGATTCACTGATGGAAATATGACCCAGCAGTATTATTAGAAGAATTGAGACCAATTAGTATTTTAGACTTTCGATGTTTACAGGTAAATAACTCTTTGAGACTCGAGAGATGAGATTATTTCCTCCGTGACTGCATTTTGTGGCTTGCTGTGTTTTACCTGTTATTAGTGACCTGGTTCACAAATTACAAGGTTTGAATGGATTGCGATTGTGAAATTCTCAAGATCTCTATTAATTAGCTTTATCGCTGTTCTGCTAATTTATATCTACAATGCAAAAGCGAACAAACTAATATATTTTGAACGAATGCATCATTTGAACGCACATGGAAAGTTCCATTATCGTCCTGATATACTTATTTCTTTTCCGGAACGAGATAAACATAACACAACGTTTATAAGCGATAGCTGATAGACGACTGTCGAGTGTTTTATATCGAACAAGGGAAATGGCGTCATTAATCAGAGTTTTCTGGCTCTATAAAGTTAAAGCAGTCTTCCTACATATTTCAATATTCATTGTCGTGCTATTTTAGTGCAAAGCAAACACCATACTTGATGTGCATTTCTGAAATAGACTGATGCAATATAAAAGCAAAAGCCAATACATGTTTTGGATTTATCTACAGCAGAGCGATTCATGGAAATGTCCACATACGAGCATATACAATAGATGGGTCAAGGATCATTAAAACATTTTGGAATGAAGACATGTTTGTTTCGAAAAACTAAAAGGGTACTGACATCCTATTGCTCTCATTGCCATCGTTATGCGTATTGCGATTATATGCCTGTTAATGGACAAAAATAACAAAAGTCAGTGTCGCAATTGAGAATTATTACTTTGAAGCAAGTTTAATTTACTAAATGTGGATGTGTTGACTTGGAATTATAATTAAAAAAATAAAAATGCCTAACTCCAGCAATTCGAGTTTGGTCGAATCTGTTTACAATCTTAATGCCCGGTATTTTGAAACTCTGCTTCCTTTGACATTTATCTATGGCGAGATCTTTAACCTTAGACATTACTTTGCCTTCCATAACGGGAATGCATGCAAAGATTTTGCTTCTTCAATACATTTGGATCCGGCATTGTGCATTGATGCTTGTGTTAATATCTGTGGAGCGATTTCTGCGTGTGAATAGACCATTAGGTACTCACATTCAGCCGAGGTTGGCTGTCAGGCTTTGTGTGTTATGCATATTCGTCGCTCTCATTTTGGCATGTCCTGCAGCTTTGATGTGTGGAGTTGAAGAAGCATCCATAACCAATGTTCATGGAAGAGATACCACTATATATATATATATATATATGCTTAGCTGAAGAAAAATTCAAGCACTCAGTTTGGCGCGTGGTATATAGACTATGTCTTATTATCTTGATAGGATTTGTGTTATTGATATGCATAGTGATGTATGTGATTATATGGCGCACAGTCTTTGCTTTAACACGCATGCGCATGGGCCATGAGGCCTATAGCATGAGACGAAAGAAAGCAGAAAAACAACATGAAGCGAAAATGGAGATTGTTTTCAAAGGTACAGAGGATGCTGAAGATTGCAAAGGAGCATTGCCACTAGAAGATCTTAACACAGTCAGTAAATTCCATGGTGAGATCCTGCAAACTGAAACTTCGAAATGCACAGACTCAGACTCTATTGGACAATTTCCATTTAAAACTGTCATTTGGTTTGTACTGACGGTCATATTTATTATAACACATATAGTTCATGCTACATTAGTGCTATTTAGGCATGCAATCCTTTCCTTGTCACCCAAACTATTCACGCTTGCATCTTTCTTTAACAGATTGTACTTCGTAAACAGCGTCATAAACCCATTGGTTTACGCTCTTCTAGATTCCAGATTTAGACGTACATGTAGAAGATTGTTAAAAATATTTGTTTATTATCCAGAGATTTAAGCAGCCATTGTATTTTTGAAAGCATTTAATTTGATCTTGATATTTTCAATTAAGATTAATCTAGCATGGAATGTCTTCACCACATTTTTTAAAATGAGTTTGTTCATCTTGTAATGCAAAGATATATATCAAATGATATATTTAGCATGACTTCCAGCAGGAGAATCATATGCAATGTCTTTGAAAAGTCTTGAATATTTCGAAAAAGGCACCCACTTGGCAATTCACTCAAATATACGTACGTATCATGTTTTGTGATAACGTGATTGACAACTAACTCAACGTGTATATGAAAAGTAAATTCATACTTGTTAACAAAGTCACCATGTTCAGCGTGCTATTGAACAATCTCCGAGCTTAAATAAGTTTAAAAGTAACCTGTTTTTTAATTTATTTGTGCGTAGGAAAATGGATTATATTCTGCATGCTAATTTGTTATGCAAGAAATGTGCATTGTTTGCTTTCCATCAAAATGGTCATGGTATGTTAGCCTGTCCTCTAAGGGAAAAAAGATAAACTTACATGACATGGTTTGAGTCTGAAGTAGTGTGGTTATGTCCATTCACCTCAATTTTAAATTACTCAGAAAGAACCTTTCATTTACGTTTCCAAAGTATTCTGTATTATTATTATTATTATTATTATTATTATTATTATTATTATTATTATTATTATTATATGCACACATCTACATTGTCAGAAATTTATTTTATGTTTGCTATTTCTTTGCTTACTGAAAATTTATACTAGTATATTTATATGGTTAATTCAAAATCAATTTAGTTGAAATTGTATGCGTCATTCAAGCTGTTGTATTGATTGGAGTAATTAATTGGTTATGTCTATTCAGAAAGGATCATTGTCTAAGGACTTGATATATTTAAAGTTCACTGTTTCCTTTAAGGATTGTCTCTTCAAAGCGTACACAAATTCATATATGTGTTTTTCAACGAAGCACATCTTTAAAAGACTTTTGTATTATTAACAGACCGCATCGCAGTATAAATAAACTAAAAAATTAACGTTCCAATCACATTTATTTAGCTTCATATATAAATATACTTTCTATGACAATTATCAAGTTTAATAAAATATTTTCCTCTTATTCAAACACAAACCATATGTTATTTTATATTCTTTTAATTTTGGATCCGTGTGTAAATCGCAATCGCGAGTCTTGATTTATCCTGGATATTTGGAAGGGAATACACATACACACAGAAATGCATTAAATAATTCACGGATTGAAATATGACCTAATACTATTTTTGGCGTTCAGATTATAAAAATGTTAACGTGGTATCGCCTGTGCATGTTTGCAATGTCGAATGACAATCAATGACGCTACGATGTATAAAAAGACTTTACTGTAGCACTTCAGTCATCGTTCAGAAGTAATCGTCCACCAATTATTTATTTTTGACAATCAACTGTTGCGATTCTATAGTCATAAGCTAAGAAATATAAACAAGCAACAACAACATGTTTTCTAACATCTTAATTGAGTATCTATGTAATAAAATGAAAATTTAAGAAAAACAACATTACTATGAATTTATTCCAAACTAATCTGAACAAGTTTTATCAAAATCTTAAAGAAGCGATTGCTCCAAATTAATTTCAGATATACTGGTCTACCAACAAATCTGACGTATCACAATGATATTATCCAGAGGTCGTTTGAACAAATTCACTACGGTCACGTAATACTACCGGTAATTTAGTCCATCGAGCACGTTGTAAATCCAATGAATAGTCCTAACAGGCTTTCTCTAAAAAATATCTAAACACAATATAAAATATATATGCAGACTGATACTACAATATAAACATAAGAAATAAGAATCGAAAATAGAAATGTAATTAATTGGCCAGTTCCCTTCTTATATACGATCATAAGGGCTGAAAAAGCACCTTGTACCTACACGCTATGTGACCATTTGCAAATATCGCACAGTGTAACATCACCGACCTAACCTAACCCATCCAACGGGAATAACTTAATATTTCTTAGAACCCATCTGACCCCACCAGCCAATGAGAAATTACCTTAAGTTGTCAAGAGGCTTTATTATTATTATTATTATTATTATTATTATTATTATTATTATTATTATTATTATTATTATTATTAAACACCTACGTAAACATGTATTGATTAATCATACGCAATCAACACTCTAAATATCTTAAATTTGGATTGTATACCCGTGTACAAAAATTAGCTATTAAATATTTTTGTTATAGATAATTATTACAATTTACATTCATGAACAAATATTTTGTTTTTTAAAGATACATTCATGTACCATGAGTTTCAAAACCTATGGATATACACACCACAACGAAACTCCTCTCTCCTACCATTGCCTACTGTGTTTGAACTGCAGCTAGTCTCGTTATGTACAAAGATGCGATGAGTGAATATCAAAACAATCCCGTACAACTATTTCAGCGAAGTCGACATAAAAACGCTGACATGATTTATATATAACCCATCGATATACTTATGATTGTACGAGACAACTGCAACAGGTAACTGATTGTTCATGATATCGACTCGCATGATTTTGCAAACATTATTTCCATTAGTGTGCCGCAAATCATTCGTGGGATGAACTTCAAAATATATTTGCGGAATAATATGGTTTCTTCATTATTGATTGGACTAGAGGTTCTACATGCTGAACTTTAGAGCCCCTTTAAACAAGAACGTCTCCAATAAAGCAATTGAAACTTTAAAAACTATATGGCATCAGCTACACTCCGACGTAGTAAAGCCAACCGGGATCATCTAGAATTTATATACGAATACTGAAAAGTGTCAAATATATGTTGCAATCGTTACAATGTGCACAGGATGACCATGCAGAGGGCTTCTAACGAACATTGGCACCTCTCATTAAACCAACAGAAGAAATTGTATGAAACAGTGCAGAATCTGCGGAACTTGTTGAAAAAGGGCTGAAAATAAAGAACAGCAGATCAATTGGCAGCTCCAACATGAGCAGAAGAAGAAATGGGTCCGTTTCGTAAGATCGCCAAAGCACCAGGGTAATAAAACTTTGGATGAAACCATAGAAGAAATCGGAGAAATTGGAAAGCATGTTGGCGTGGATGTAAGAGGTACCTATGTACTCAATGAAGTCGTCAGATAGCCACTTGTGATCCCATACATACCATTTCTAAGAGAGTTCAATATAGTGGCATTTTTATGCTAACAACACAAGCTTCCTCAAGTGACTATAACCTGAGCTAAATATCGTAATAGTAGATATTTTGGAAACCTACTGGGGATGAATAAGACTGAGGTCTAGCGTGACCATGATAACATATGGTGTTAAACAGTTTTTATTGTTATTGATTCACTCAATTACAGATGTATTACTGTTATCCTGTTTGATAAGTTTTGTTGGTTGGAGTGAGTAAGAGGCTGAATATGAACCTGTATCGTTTTTAAGTAATAATCTCCTATTATCAAGTTAATATTGACCTTTGCCAAAATGCTTCTAATGAAAATCATAAGAGCAATAATAAATTATTGCAGTGTCTTATTGAAACTTTCTCCGGAAAATTTAATTGGATTTCTTCCAGTGTGGTTGACACAAACGCAACTTAATGCGACCAAACAAAATAATTCCTGGTTACATTTGTTACGACTGTATGGCACAAAGTAACGGAGAAAAGCAACACCAAAATGTCTTTTAAAACATAAAATCTTTTCATTATCAACCTTATACATGAAAATGTGAGAGAAACTTACAATAGTATGAAGTAAATCCAAGATAATCCTGACAGGGTTCTTTGAAAGCCAAAATGAAAGAAAAAATTCTTATAACAGTTCAAACTGGAAATTAACTCGTCCAAATAATAGTAAAATAATCACCTCGCAGTGTACTCTCATTTGGAGGTCTTTGACTACTTGTTGGAGGTCGTAGAATTCTAGCTAATCTTGATTTACTCGCTATGGTTCCGTGCACAAAAGAAATCAGAATCGTTAACTCAGATTCATTAACAGAACGTAGGACGAATCGGTTTCGATTACGCGGTAACGGTTTGACATCTGTTGTATATTGGCTCCTACAAATCAATGCTGTTGACTTTTTGTGACTAGTTCTGCTAGCGCCCGTGGCGTTGAACAGGAACTGCAACAACTGTCTTATTCATCTCTGCCAGTACAATCTCGGTTGAATGGACCAACATGCAATAATTTTGTCGTCGAAACATTGTTTATTATCTAATCAGAACATTATTCACGGATGCACAATTATATCCAGGGAAAGATAATCTCTTAAAATCCCAAAAATTTGAAGAAAACAAAATAATCATCCCCAAAACTGGTCAGACCATAAAGCACATTAACATCTCAAGTGTTGAGGCAAGTAATGACTATTATTTCTCAAAACATCAGTAATAAATCTAGATGGGTCATTATCAAAAAATGGATGGATTTGAAATTTAAAAAACTGAAAAATAAATCAACTGGAAAGAAACCTTTATTGGAACAAAAACATTGTTTAAACATCACACGATGTAAATCTAATAAAATTCCAGCTTAATTCAACACAAGTATTTTGTAAACAAGACAAAACAATAGGTGGTAACCACCAAATGTCAGTGATGTTACCTTTTTAAAATGCCCATTTCTGATATGTATTTTTCTTTTTGTAGTCATTTATTTTGTTTTATTCTGAAAAAGAGTTCAAATGTGTAACAAATAATCCGATTTTATTTAGCTGAATTAAAAATTAAATACTAAATTAACATTAAAATACCCTGTTAAGGGAAAAAAGTAAAATTTTAAGATTTTTAATTCATATGATGACAAAATTAAGAAAAGCTCAATAGAAATTTTAAATGTATTTGTTTTAAATACATTTATGTATTTATTATCAAAAAAGGTTTTGTCATTATTCTATTTCTTGTTTTGTCAAAATTGATAAAAACTCGCAGTAACATCACTGACAAAAGGTAACATCACTGACAACTTTGTAACATCACTGACTTTTACATCTATAAAGACAAAATGGTTAACATTTTTATGGTTGAAACTTTGTATCTTTAGTCAATATCAACATTTTATGCCAGACAATAAAGATATCATGACTTACAGCTAAGTTTAGACAATTTCTTTATCTAACAGTGACAGCAATGACAAGGCATGTAACATCACTGACATAATCATTCATGTGTGATATCTTTCATAAAAACTGGAACATTATATTGCAAATGTCACAGCAAAAAGCATAGCTTCTTAAAAAGTTTTGTAATTAAGTACTAATAATTGAAAAATGCCTTTTATTTTGAAGTTCTGCTTGTTACTGTGATGATTAACATATTTACGTAATTTGAAAGTATTTGTGTGCTACCTGCATTAGAACTGCACCATTAAAATATATGAAGTACAATAAAACATAAAGCCTGGGACTTTGACCTTAAATTTCAATAATATATCTTATTAGTATCACTTATATATTTTACTGGAGCAATCCTTACTTTCCAAATAAAAATAACCACAAAAATCAATCAAAGAACCATTAACAAATCCAAACTTAACATAATAAAGTAAATATAGTTTTTAAGAACAAACACAAATTTGGTCACTTTAGTTCTCTTTCAGATAGTCAAGTATTTTCCCCCAAATAGCTTCATCGATGGAGTAATGTCTTCCAATTTTTATAGGCTCAGAGATGATTGTAAGGACACGCTCCATATTGTACCAACATTCATCAACGAGTGTCCGTGGCCAGAAAAATGGGCTGTTTGTTGTGCCTCTTCCCACTCTGTGCATGCATCTAACATATACATCTGTATCCTCTGAATCAATTACTAATCCTGGGTATGGCATATTGTCATACAAAACTACTACATATTGTCCAATTAACTGACTAGGGGTGCATCTGATTTCAAATGATTGATCAGTTCCATTTTTCTGGTTTTCACTCAATCTTTGTTCATTGTTTTCAATATTTTCCTCTACATTATCTGTTGCCATTTCGTTGTTTTCACTTGTTATGTTTGATGCCATTTCATTGTTTTCACCCGTTTCATTTGTTGCCATTTCATTGTTGCCATCTGTTGCCTTTGTTGTCATTTCATTGTTTTCACCTGTTTCATCTGTTGCCATTTCATTGTTTTCACTTGTTAGGTTTGTTGCCATTTCACTGTTTTCACCTCTTTCATCTGTTACCATTTCATTGTTTTCACCTGTTGTCTTTGTTGCCATTTCATTGTTTTCACCTGTTTCATATGTTGCCATTTCATTGTTTTCACCTGTTTCATATGTTGCCATTTCATTGTTTTCACCTTTTTCATTTGTTGCCATTTCATTGTTTACACTTGTTACATTGCCATTTCATTGTTTTCACCTGTTTCATCTGTTGCCATTTTGTTGTTTTCACTTGATGCCTTTGTTGCCATTTCATAGTTTTCACATGTTACATTTGTTTCCATTTCTATTTCATGGTTTTCAAATTCATTCTGTTGCTCATTTGCTTGATCTTTGCTTTCAAAAGTTTCATCTATAGGTTCAGATAGAGTGTGTTGATTCTCTTCGTCTCTCTTCGGAAAATCCTTCTTTGGGAAATCTCTCTTCTGGAAATCCTTCTTCGGGATATCCTTCTTTGGGTAATCTCTCTTCGGGAAATCTTTCTTTGGAAAATTGACTTTTGTTAGTTCATGCTGTTCATGAGGATCTGTAAATCTACAACGGCAGCTGATGTCTCTCACATAAATTACTCCAGGGCATTCTGCTTCATAAACTATCTGGTGGATCTTTTGTGTGTCAGGTACTGTCTTTAATTTGCTAGGGATCTTTTTCTGCTTCTGTTCTATCATATCATCTTGGACTTCATAAAGTACTACATTACTCTGACTTTCTCTCAGTGCATCAACAAATTCTTTTGCGTTTGTAATATCTTTTCCATGTAGGACATATCTGTTGGCTGTACGTTTAATAGCCCCTCCAATTCCATCAGGTGCCCCTTTCCCATGACCAGATTCATGGAAGTTCCATGTTCCACTTTTAAGTCCTCTTTCGCTTAGTTCCTGGGTAAACAAGAAGAAATTGTTCTTTTGTCTGTACTGCGTTGATGGACCGTCACTAAAGAAATGAATGGTGTCAATTAAAGGATATTTCTCCTGAATCTCAGTAAGCACTGGATCTAAGTATGCCCAAATAGCTGCTGGACCATGCTTTAATGAATCTGATACTGTGCAGAAGGATATGGGATTCTTTTGATCTTTCATGTGGTAAACACCAGTGTGCAGAGTGATTTGAGATTTTGAGGCACCAAAATGCATACTCTGAATTTCTGTTGACATCTTTGTTAAATAATTTTCGGCAAAGTCTACATGTATAAGTACTTCATTTTCATTTAGGGTTTCTTTCAGTTCTGTGTAGTACCTCATTTGAGATGTTATATTAAATATGTGCCGTTTGAATCTAACCATCTCTTCATCAATCGTTTCAACTAACTGCATTAGTTTTCCTTGCTGTTTTTCTTTTACTGTAATGGTTATTTCTTTTTTCTCAGATTTTACAGACCGAGTTTCTCGTTTAGTTGTCCATTCAGTCCATTCTACATTTTTAGTGTTGTCACGTTCTTTCTTCACAAGGCTACGACCTCCACACGTAATGCAATCATTGTACATGCAATTTTTATCTTCAACATCACACACTGCCAAGGAAACAAGTTCTCTCATATCATTTGACTGCAATAGTTCCATGGAGTTGAGAGACTGTATACGAAGTTTAATGTTCTCATGAAGTTTGCAATCACACGTATCTCTGTCTTTTTCTGTTGGACTTACTACCCAAAATGGCCTTAGTCGACAAAAACTGGTATAACTGATCTTTGTTTCTTTGTGTTCTTGATGAAATTTCTTATGAAGATTTGTTAGGCTGTCAACTGAAATTCTCTTCTGCATCTTGACTTTTAGTCTTGTTATTGTTTGTTTCACTCCTGGTGTCAATTTGCTAACATCATCTCTCTCGAAGAACGTTCTTATTTGTTTTCCTAATCTGATCGTGAGGCATTTTTTCTTTTTTCTTTTTCCATGGGAGTTGGACACACCTAGTTCTTCGCTTGCAAATTCAAGTAAACGTGATCTTTTTATTAGGCGTCCAGCAGCAATACTTATGATGTGATTTTTCTCTTTACGGTTTCCTTTTTGGTATTTCTTTCTTATTTCTTCAACTAATGCACTGTTGAATGCTAGTTGTTTTCTGACCTTTTCTCTCGTCTTTGGCAAAGAAAAATTTCGAAGAAGGGCTTTTGTTTTGCTTCTTGGAGTGGCACCATCTTTGTGTTTTTCTCGAATCCACCTTTGTTTGTACATATTTACTCTCTTTACCAAGTTGTCAACCTTTTTCTCGAGTTTTGCATTATCTCTGTAACACTGACTTTTCTTTTTTGCCTTATTTTTTCTGTCTCCTTGCATTTGTCTGCTATGCCCAGGATTTTGTGGTGATTCCAATCGATTGCTTGGTCCTGGAATAGGTATGTGATCATTTAAGTGTTCATGTTGACTTCCATCAGGTGAAGTTGGAGGTGTAACAATCAATTCTAAGGCCTCATGTTCTTTGAGTTTTCGTCTATGATTAAGCTGGTCCAGTCGCCATTTTCTTCTTGTATGTCGTTGGTCTCTGTCTGACATTTCAGCAATTGTTTTTCTCTTTCCAACACTTTTATCTGTTTCATACTTCTGCCTCGATTTTGCCAGGTACTCAGCTCTTCCTTGTGGGTCACGATCACGTCTCTCACGATATCTCCGCTGTTTCTCTGCTTTAGAAAGTGGCTTCTTTTTCTGAAAAAATAACAGAACTTGATATACTCAAAGTTTTAATGGCTGTTATTTTAAATGCGATGCTTCTTTCTTTGTTAACATTGTTTACATGTATGATGGTTGTAAAATGCATATATAAAATAGTTTTTATTTGTCTTTATCTGACATTAATTGTATTTGTTTCAGTTATATATTGTCTTTTTTTAACAAAGAGAAATATGATCATCTTTAAGTTCTTGAATGTGAAATCTAACCAATCGTGTCTCACAACCATGTTGCATTATTTTGTGTTTATTACCAAACTCTAAGATTGCACTGGAATAGGGTGTACATTGTTTAACCCACCGTTTATTTGAAATGCCTGTACCAAATCAGGAACATTGCAGTTTTCAGTTTCTTTTATCTGTTATTAACTTATTTTGTTGATCTTTTTCTTATTGGACATTTCAGATTGCTCATTCCTGTTTAGTTATTATGTGTTACCTTTATTCCCAACACTCAAATGGTATACTTACTCCGTGAGGAAGCATTCTGATTCAGATTAAATATTATTTGCACTTGAAACAATACTTCAGTATTTCTGAAAAAAAAGACAATGATGTATTATAAGTGGTGCACTGTTTATTTAAAAATAACTCTTTTTTTTTTTCCATCAATGGTTCGATCAATTTTGGATTTAGCATTATATGAATGAGAAAAAAACAGTATTTCTTGAATTTGTCAGTGATGTTACCGTGTCTTGATTAGTATGTTTGTAACAAAACATTTATTGAAATATAGTTTTTAATGGGTATTGTAATGTTTGAATGATTAAAGTTTAGCCTTTCAAAATGATGTTCTGCTTTTTTGTTATTGTTTTTCTCTGTGTGCATTATAATTAAAAGATTTATCAGTGATGTTACCATTAATGTCAGTGATGTTACCATTTGGAATTTACAATGATTTATGGAGCTCATCAAATAAATTTTGATCACAAACATTAATCTCTAGTATTTACACTATTATATTTATTATATTTAATAATATTGCACTCAAAATATGAATATTTGAACATTAAAACTGTCATCTTTCCATTTCTTTGTCAGTAATGTTACATTTTTCAGTCAGTGATGTTACAAAAGAACTTCTATAATGTTTCAAAATATTAATATTTCCATCCACATCTTCATTTTAAATGTTGTTTTACCTTCATTTTGATCTTTTTTATTAGTGTAAGTTTTTAAATATGTACACCATATTTTTCAGTTTTAAAAAAACATATTTTAGTTTAAATTATCAGTGATGTTACTAAATATGTCAGTGATGTTATGTTTTCGATAAAACATTGATTGACAGTCAATATTTGTTTAAAATAATTGTTTTTTAATATTATTCAATTTATAAGAGTTTGTATTATTCTAAACTTTATTGTTTTGTGACTTATTTTAACCTACAATTAGATAATTTCAAAATAATCAACTTTTAAAAAACAAATTATGTCAGTGATGTGACTAAAACCATCAGTGATGTTACTTTTTATGGTAACATCACTGACTGTAACATCACTGACAAAATTGCAAAAAACAATATTTTATTTTTCAACAACTGCTCCCTGAGAAACAGGAAGTTTATTTCTGCAACATGTGCATTTTGCTTGTGTTTTCAATAGTATTTTTTTTAGCTAAAGTAATTGTTTATATATAAATATCTGGTAATATCAATGACAAGAGAAAAAAGTATGCATGTGTTTGACTCACCTTTTTCGATTTTTGTGGCTAAATCTTCATATTTTTCCAACTGTTCTTATGGCGTCTGCAACACACAGGAAGTGCCTTTGGAGAATCTATTGCAAGCTTTATTGTACGAAGAAAGACAACTATAACCAATCAGCAAAAGTAAAAAAGTAACATCACTGACATGGAATTTGAAACCGACCTTCTCAATGCTAAAATTTTTTCGTGGAAGGGAATTTTGTACAAAAAACTACCTTCGTCTACTGTAGCAATTGGTTTTCACAGTTTATAAGAAAGAAATGTAAAACTAAAGCATTTTTTGAGGTATAAAAAAATACATAAAGTTGAAATTTTAATTTTGCAACAGGCAGTTTTTGGGGTGCTTATGACCTTTCAAGTCAATTTTATGAAAATTCATCAGAAGTAATCATGTTTTCTTGATATATTCTTAATAAATATAGTCACCAAAACATATTAGAATAAAAAACACATGCAAATACATTTATCTTTAAAAAATATTTTGGGGCAAACATTGGGAACGCAAATCCCTCCATTTTTTGATAATGACCCAGATGCGACGCAAAACAGATGCTCGAATTTGAGTCAATCCACTGGAAAAGCACAACTGATACAGGTTATTTGTCATGTACTACAAACGTGGCCTCGATTTCACTTATGAATCTTGATCTGAGAAAGAATATAAAAAAATAAAAAATTGTTTACTTCAAGTCTTAATGGTTCAAGAATAGGAACTAGGTCAGAATTAGATACAACGTTTATATTATTAGTTTACGAAAAAACAGGTCTAACCGAATGGAACTTAATTTATGGACAATGTCATATTCCGTAAATAACATTACATTACAATAACATGCAATTAAATACATAAAAATAAAATAAAACTAACAAACAAACAATTAATTTAAATCAAATATAAATTAAAACAAATGTACACAACAGAAGAAAAAAACAACATGTTTTCTAAAACTTTAGTAGGAATTTAGTTATCCACGTTATAAATAAAAGTGTGAGAGTAACTTCATTTGAGTCCAAATTTATCCTTATACAATTATATGAATGTTTAAATAAACAAATGATTTTCCTCTCGTAAACTAAGTACAACACAGAGCATGTTTGCATACTTACAAGAGGAATACAGCAAATGGAAATGACTCCAAAATAGGAATGAATCTGATTGCTCAGTTCTCTCCTTACATACACCTTTTATTACGAAAATATTCCAAATTTACTCCACATGACGGCTCATACTTCTGAATTGATCTCGATCTTACCACCTCCAGTGATCTAGCAAAAGCAACGGAAAGATACTGAAAGCATCTAGAACAGACGAAATCCAATCAACCAAAGAAAAAGTAACCCAAAGCTGTCATTGTCTTATTATTAAGGTTATTATTAGTCATTGCCAATGCATACATAAGCATTTATTTATTAATCTTACGTAACTAAACATAATTCTCACAATTAAAGCCATAAATAGAAATTACAAAAATTAGATCAAATTATACAGCAGGAGTTACTAAAATATAGATATATATAAAACAGGTAATATTTTAGCACATTATTAAACCAGGGAATGCGGCGATGTGGATCTGTGCAGGTGTATCGTCAAAGACAATCTGCTTGAATTTAGCGGTGGTGGTTGTTGCTGACGTTGACCTAGGCGAATATGTAATTTTAGAAGACCTAACCGGTAGGCTTAAAACGTCTCACGTGGATATTCAAGATATTGTTGTAAGACTGCGAGGCACAGTCGCGCAAAATGTGACAGCGTTTAGTAAACTCGAAGGGTTCAAAGACGCCGAGTTGTTGGTTGCTTTTATCAGAGCCTATGTTAACACATGTGCAGAAGTGAATGTCAACGAATTTGGCGATGAAATAAGTGGTGACATGATCATGAATGGAAACATAATTTAGTTCATGCAGATGATGAAACAATACGTGGCTATAAAACAAAAAGATTAAGGCCATGATTGATAACGCTATAGTGACTATGATTGTAGATGTGAGTGTGCTCCAAAAGCCAGCAATGTATCACAGGTAAATATCGACGAGTTTCATCTCGATGTAATTTATGGAATCGACAGAGTAACAAAGTTGATGAATGATGGTGTAGAGAGAATCGCGATAACGACAACTCTTATATGTACACCAATTGGAGATCATATATTGTATATGTGGAGAAAAACCGGTGACTCAGGTGGTGATGATAAAATAATTTTAGTACGCTGCATTCAAGAATACATGTCTATTCACAACTTTAATTAGTCTCATTAAGATTTATAAACTCTACTCGATGGCAGTTGAAGTGGAAACGGAAAAATAGCGGCGACTACGGTCAAAGATACGGAACAGATGGGTAAACGACTGACAACAATCAGTATATTTATTGACAGTACAAATCGAGTAACCCATCTTCCTGTTCATATTCATGAATGTGCCAGGCTAACTTTGCTTTCAAATACCGTTACGAGATCAAATGGTGTAGCAACCGTATGTTCCAAAATCTTATAATTGTATTTCCTTAATAGTTAATCACATCTACATAGGTTCACGTTAGTCTAATTTACCTCGCACAGTCGTTGACATTACTGTTCTAATTATATATTTTGTCCCAAAGCGTCTACACTCGCACGTGACGATCGGATAAACATAAAGAAGGTTTTAACCTATATCAACAGCAGAAATCTAAATCGAACATTAACACTCTACTGTTTGTATAAGGTATTCTAAAGTTTAGATTCAGAATTATCTTGGACCTCTCAGCATTTGTCCAAAACGAAAAAGGTGTTATGGACAAATATGTGTCAAGTTAAGACAGTAATCTTATTTTAATACATAATCAAAAAATAAAATATTATAATTGTACGAGAATGCCCTTTTCGAATACGCAGAGAATTTTCTCAGCATCCTCGTCTTTTAGTCCCAAAACATGTGTCTAACTGAAGGAATTACATGCGTGAAAATTATATAATCAAACTACAGTGTCAATCAACGACTGTCGAGTGTTTTCCGGGAAAATGGGCGTCACAGATTTATTTGTTAGAACTAGCTGAGAGGATCCTCCTACAAATTTCAATAAGCTTTGTGGTGATACTTCTGTGCAAAGCGAACGCTATAATTCTGGATGTGTCTCTGTTGTAGATTGATGCTCTGGAGATACCGTCTTGATTAATGAATGGTGGATGTGCTCACCTGTATTATAGTACAATACTCACAATGTCTTCCTCCAGCAATTTGAGTTTGGTTGAACCAGCGGACAAACTTAATGCGCCATATGCTGAACACCTGCTTCCATTGGTATATGTATTTGGCGTTTATGCTCTTGCTGGTGTGCTCGGCAATACGGTCGTGTTGATTGTGTTTTCCCGGAGCCGTGAATACAAGAATACTAATTTCAAAGTGTATGCTCTTTACCATGGCGTTATTGATCTTGTTACGTGCATAACGGTGATACCTGGCGAAATCTTCAGGCTTAGACACTATTTTTTCTACACAAACGGAACTACATGCAAAGTCATATGCTTTTTTAATATTTTTGGAGCCTCAGCTGCTGCTTTGATTCTTATGTTGATATCTATGGAGCGATTTCATCGCGTGAATCGACCATTAGACACTCAAATTTCGCCAAGGGTGTGTGTCAAGATTTGTTGGATATGCATTTTCGTTGCTCTTATTTTAGCTTGCCCTTCAGCTTTGTTTTGCGGAATAGAAAAAACAATCATTACCAATATTCATGGAGGAAATATCACTGCGTATGTATGCTTAGCTGACGAGAAATTCAAGCACTCAGTTTGGCGCATGGTATATAAACAAAGTCTTCTTATAATGACAGGAATTTGTTTTGTGCTAAGCATATTGATGTACGTGTCTATATGGCGCACAGTCCAAGCTGCAACACGCATGCGCATGGGCCAAGACTTCTTTAAGATGAGAGGAAAGATAGCAGATAAACACTTAGATTCAGAAAAGGAGAAGTCTATGAAAGGTAAAACTGCTGATAAAGACTTCGAAGGAGCATTGACTGAAGAAAAGCCCGAAACAACGAAAAGTTATACAATCAGTGGAAATAGAAGTTTGCAAAGAACATATTCAGATCGTAATGGACCGTTTCCATACAAAACTCTCATTTGGTTAATACTGACAGTAACATTTATCGCAACGCGCATTTTATATTGTGCATTATCATTTGTTCAGGATTATATCCTTTCTTTTCCACCCCCAATATTCACGCTTGTATCTTTCTTCTACAGACTGTATTTCATAAACAGCGTCATCAACCCGTTGGTATACGCTATTCTTGATTCCAGATTTAGATGCTCCTGCCGAAGAATAGTTCGAGATATGATTTGTTTTTGATCTGGAGCTAAGCAATCATTCAATTTGAAAATTCATATATTTATCACATACTATTACTATTAATTACTTAAAGATTGTTCATGTCGATATATATATATATATATATATATATATATATATATATATATATATATATATATATATATATATATATATATATATAAGGTACCTCAGATTGGTTTTTATATTTATATACATGTAATTTACAATATTTTAATCATGCATAATTCCCAAAGAAATTGTTGTTTGTACATTTTCGTATAGCCAATAAATTAGCTTTTGAATGTTTAGCTAAATATATATGATGCTTAAAGAATTTAATCTATGATGCAATGTCCAGAGTTAATCTATCCTCTGACCGGATTACAAGCTTTTGGATGACTAAGATTACTGATTTGCTCCTTATGATCGTCTTCTGTTAGTGTAAAATTTTGCAATTCTATTAATGTCTGTTACTGGAGTCCAGGAACCTTCTGGTGACATTTCTATATTTGTATTGAATGTTCATTCTAGTATTGTCCATTTCATTGTAGAATCAATTATTAAATCCATTGATTGGTGTGCCATTTATTAAATACCAAATTATTATGAAATCTGCATTTCCTGTTCTTCGTTACAGTTTCTTCATGGTCGTCTGTAATACTATCCTTTTATCCGGACATTCCACCATTATAATAACAGCTTAATTTCTTGTTTGACCTTGTTTAATATGTTTATATTGGAGAGACTGTACTGCCGGCTAAGTTTCAAGTGTTAAAAAAATCATCCTACTTTTGACATTTCAAAAGTACATTTTTATATATAACCGTGTCACGTTTGATTTTAAGTCTGTAAAATAAGCTTTAAAATGTTCACATTTTGTAAGGTAGATTACAATTTTGAGAGGTGATGGTGATATCGTAAAGGAATTTCGATTTAGCATAGGATACAATTATGGCATCACATCTCTGCTCCAAAACACAACACAAACAGAAACATTCATTTGTTGATTTTAGTTTCAAGTACAACCGATAAATGCAGGTACCATTCCAGATAACGACAAAGACAGTATCTAATTGATACGACATAGTGTGCCAAGACAAACCACATAAAACTGTAAAGTACGAAACGGATATTAATTTCTTGTTGACAAATCTTCTTCTTTAACTGCGCATTTCATGATTCCGGCTTGAGTAATATCTTTTATAAGAATGTTTAGTCAACACATACTATTTTATAAAATGCATTGAAAGTTTACATTTGGAAGATTTCATCCACGATTGACATTTAGCCTTTCTGTGGAATAGTTAACACCATGCTTGACTGAACACGATTTCTTCTTAGTGTTCAGCATATATAAGGTATGATCACCATAATACTTGTTTCGCAGGTGGACTTGGTCGAAATGAGTATTTTACAGAACCGTGTAACAAATAAGTCATTATTGTCGACTCTAAATAATTACTCTTATACAAGATTCATAACAAAGACTCTAAACAATGACTCTTATGCAAGACTCATAACAAGGAACAATTCTTCTCTTGTCAATTGGCAAACAAAATTAATGCTTTGTAATCTGAAATGAGATTCGATATAATTCACCACTCAGACGTTATACTGACATTGTTTCTGTTTAATTATAAACGTGAATCTGTTAATTGACATTGCTAGTTAAAGTTAAGAGCACAATTAAACAACTACTAAAGGGGAACAAAATTTTATGGACAAAACGCTTTAAACAAACCCCTGCTACGGTTGCTATCCGAGATAAAAAAAGAAATTTCATATGCATGTGGAATGCGTGCGTGACATAGAAAAGGTTGGCAGATATAAAACGTATAAATATCTAAATATTATTTCCTTTTCTCTTGAGTCATGTTATAACTTCCTGGGAATATACCCGTGTCTGTATCGCTTTTCTGTGGACTCAATGAGTTATGTAGATTTATTTCCATTAAAGTAGACAAAGCAGTATCTTGTTACGACTCTATGGTTAAAACAAATTAATAATTAATATTACAGATGAAAATGTGATTGAAACTTACAGTATGCTGAAGTGTATCCGAATTAATCTGAACTAATCCGACCTAAACATGAAAGTTCTATTAAAGTCCAAAAGTATTAAACCTTCCGCATAGCTCATTCGAATAACACACACACTCTCTCTCTCTCTCTCTCACACACACACACACACACACACACACACACACACACATATATATAATGAACTACAATCACGATTTAGATGATGCTAGCCAAATGGGTAAGTGATAAAACATATACGATGATAATGATAATGATCATATCCATAGAGGTAAGTGACAATACATATACGATAAGGACGATAATGATGATAGCCATATGGGTAAGTGATAATACATATAAAATGATGATAATGATGACAGCTATATGGGTAATTTATAAAATATATACGAAAATGATGATAATTATGATAGCCTTATTGATAAGTGAAAAAAACATATACGAGGACGATGATGACAGCCATATAGGGGTAAGTGATACAACATATACGATGATGATGATAATGATGACAACAGCATTATGGATAAGTGAAAACACATATACGAGGACGATGATGACAGCCATATAAGGGTAAGTGATAAATCATTTTCTAATGGACTACAGTAGGGTTAAATAACAGCTATTTGGCTTAATGTGAAAAGCATGATGCGCTATCTACATCCCGCCAGAGAATCGCTGCTATATCAATCGGAAGCCTTCTATTTAGTCTCGATATGATGTGTACTATGGTCACGAAACTATGTCAGATAAACCGGATCTAACGTTCATACATAGATTTGTATAAACCATCAAACATACATTAAAATATACTTTTGATCACTTATGTTACACCTGGTTCGTGAAAACCTGGTAAAATGCTCTCTTCTGGAGTCTTTTTCAATTCATCAACTGTTTTCACATTTCTAGACTGCATTGCTTTACATAGAATCGATGTGAATAGAACTCTAGAGATTCGGAGGGAATAATAAGAATTAATAAAGTCGATAAAACTACCACAAATAAATCTATGATCATTGTTGTCTTGTACGTTGTGTTACGACTCTATAGTTTTAATCTATGTAGTTGTTGTTGCTGTAGTTGTAGTTGTAGTAGGGTTTAACACCATTTGTCAGTACATTACATGGATATATATATATATATATATATATATATATATATATATATATATATATATATATATATATTGCCTGGTACCACGTTGCAACTCGGACAAGTAAAACGTTCCTTTTAACACTTCTTCGTTCATGTCGTCCAATTTATAGATGGGTGGATGACGGCCACGCACTCGTCCAGTGACAAGATACAATTCAGTGGTCCTGTTGGGTAGGTAACCTTCGTCGAAAGTGTGTATGATTTTGCCAATGCGCACCCAATCTCCCGTCTTCAAGACTCCAGCATTATAGGGGACAGACACAGTCGGAGATGCACCAATCAGGCACTCAAAGATGGTCACTTGCTTGTCGGGTGTTACGTCTTGGGTTCACATCCGATAATCCGATGGTGTGATTGGTTGTACGCTTTGAACAGGTACAGTAAGACGTCGATATGCTTGAGAGTGTATTGATGCGTAAAAAATTTCCACATGCGTTATTTCAAGGTACATTGAAAACGTTCCACGATGCTGGTATTTTGTTTAGGGATTATCGGTGACAAAAAGATAAATGTCTCGTTTATTTCATTTTTTTGGACAGCTTTGTTCAGAAATACGGTGCCTTTGTCGGTTTGCCATTGAAGAGGGTGACGATCAGTTGTTTCAACAAACCTTTTATGGCTCTCACTAGCTCAGTGAACGATATGGAAGTCAATGCCAGGCTCCAGGCAAATTTAAAAATTACGTCGATTACATAAAACAAATATTTGTCGCCACGATGAGGTAAACGGACACTTGTAAAGAGGATTGAGGCAGCACGATACAATTTCTGAACTTTTCGTATTCCCACGAGATGGGCTGGAATATAGTATGCTGGCTAAGAAATCATATATTAGGACATTTTTAATAAGTCACCCACTCTTCACAGATGCTACATTGGATGGGGTGAGGTGGTGGTTTGGAACTGGGAGTATAACTCGAATGTAGTGGTGGTTGTGATTGAATGGCTTATGACATCCTTTCTTTTTTACTTCTAGTTTTTCTTCTTTCATTTTCAATTATGTCAAAGGAGGATTGGATATCATATTGTTAAACCAAGCTTTGAGCTCTACTTGTTGTTTTGTGGAGGAAGGGTAAAAAATAAAAACATGCGCTGAAACCTTATTAGTGACGAGAGTCGCTGAAGGCAGTTTTCATCCTTATATTAGATTACAAAATCACTCTGTAATTTTTTGACCATTTGGCAAAGAACTTGTCGATGCATGGCTAAGCATTCTATCTGATATCGATGTATGGTTCCTTTCAATACATTCGAGCAATATTCACATTCGATATCATCGACGACTTTGAAGGAGATGTGAATGATAGTTGTCCCATGTGTGGAGGGGTATCGAACAGAACGTACAACACAATCCTTAGCTGAACGAGGAGACAGTCTTTTCTTTTCTTTCGTTTGCGTATAGAACAGGGATGGTTTCTGGGTAGTGCTATCTTTGTTCAGGAGCACACACAATAAATGCACCTGGTACAAACCCTTTTTTCTTATTGTTTGTAGTAGGTCAACTGATTTGTAACCAGTCTTTTTGAGAAACACTTTGACTATCGCTTGGCCGAAAATCTGACGACTTTCTTTTGTATATCGCCAAACAATCTTCCTTTTTCGTTGCAACTCTTTTACTTTAGACGATGATATCTTTAATGAGTAGACGTCCACGCTTAGCTAAGTGTTTCTTCGGATGTTCGGTCACCTACGATACCGTTCTTTCCTTTTTTAAGACAGGAGAACGGCAGTGATGATTTAATTGCACTTCTAGCGGGTAACATCATTCTTTATTTCGAAGCACAAAACCACTGTTACCATTAGTTTGCGCCATTTCGTTTTATAATGAAATACGTCGCCACTGATTGTTACATCATCATATCATCTTCATTGCAGGAATCACTCGACGTTGAAGGATTCGCAACGGACTAAAGTGAGAGAGTTCTTGCCTGTATAGACGAAGTATACTCTGTAACATGCACGATCTTTCTGTGTCTTTGATGTCTGGGGTAGTTACATTGTAGTGAGCTGCCACTGAAGCTAACATTTTTGAGGGTAAGACTGTTAAAGAAACTACCGTGTCAAATTTGGTTTGACTGGTATCACCAGCAAAGGAGAAGTGACAGGTGGTGAGGATACCGGTGATGCGGTCACCGTCGTGGTTTGGGGAGGAAAGGTTGTGACCTGGCCGCAGTGGGTGGAAGCTGATTTCTGGAGACATTTCTTTTTCTGAGGACCTTTCCTTTTCTGGACCTGTGACCTGGTCTTGATACCACTGCTCTTTCTCTTATGGGTTAGTTTGGGTCGGTAAGTGCTTTTTTCTTCTTCTTCTTGCGGATGAGTATTGGGGCTTTGTGGTTCCATTGTAAGAAGGAATGAATGATGACACTGTCTAGAGAACCGCTAAATTCAGATTTCAAAATGATTTGCTTTATGTTTGAGTGTCGATATGAAGATCTGCCAGTAGTTTAATGGCTACTCAAAAAGCGTTTGGTTTGATGGGTGATGTGAATGATGGCTTGAAGTAATTGACTTGCTATCACCCCAAACCATTGTAATACTACTCTGAAACTTGGTTCGTGAATTTTGTTTGCGAACGATGCCCTACTAAAGACGAATCAAACTGATGGGAAATTAGGACTAAAGGCAACTCATATTGATGATGAGCGAAACAGACCAAAAGTGTCTGAGGTTTGTATAGATTGTTTTAGGTCAACGAGGACATGTACACGACAGCCCCTCTGTCTTGGTACCAGTAGTGAACCACATGGGTACGAACTCACAAAAAATAAATAGGCGTGTTGGAATTGAGTGACATCATCGTACGCATGAGTCAGCCAAGGAGTTCGTAACTGTTGAGCTGATTCTTGCACTAGCTATTTATCTCTAGGACATTAAAACAAGAGCACATAATAATCATTTACACGGACGGTGAGATGGGTTTTTCGTTATTGAAACAAATACTGGTTGATGTAAATGCCAATAGAATTATGATGATACCCTTTGTATCAAAACCATAGTAAAATGTCGTTTAGTTCTCTAAACATGTCGTTTGACTGAGGCCAGACACAACACCGTCATCTTCGCCAGGAATGTCTTTAAACAAACACGCACGATTGAGTCGCCTTGACTATCTTACAGGAGGGTGTATGCCGACTGCCACTCTTTGTAACACCGCACGATACTCGGAGGCGGACGATCAATCAAATAGCTTATGTTCGATCAAACGTTTGACAAATTCGGTTTTGCATTAACCAACATGTTAAAGGGATGACGAAAATACAAGGTATCCCAACGAACACGATCTAAAGTTGTATCGATGACTTTGAAAGTGGAAGAAGAAATAGAAGTGACAGTAATATAGCCACAGTAAAGAAAAAGTCACTTTTAAAACACAAAGACAAAAGTTTTTTAATTCTTCTTTCAGGACACCTTTATTTAAAACAATTTTAAACATTGAAAACGAATGACAAATTATATAAAACTCAAATGGTTAGGTACGTCGATAAAATGCGCATCAAAACGATAAAAAATTAATATAAACAAGACACTGTATAACATTCTTGTGACGAAGATGTTCTTATAGGCTCTACACTTGGCACAGTCACACAGGTGTCCTCCCGGACATGGTGCCATGTCAATGATTATCTTGTCCTGCATTGAGTGGTTTTACTCGGTGTCGGGTTCTTCTGACACTTTGGTTATGACAGGTTTATTATTCATCATTTTCACTGAATTTTGGAAGTTATGATAACACATCTTTGAAATAGTGTGTCAATTCATTTGTCAAAACCTCTGAATCTGAATAATTGATCTATACCTATAGAAACATATTAGTTATCTGATATGTTTTTAAGTACACCATTAACTTGATTCGGGAGAAAGGTTAAGTATAAAATACAGTTATATCTATATCTATATCTATCTATCTATCTATCTATCTATCTATCTATCTATCTATCTATCTATCTATCTATCTATCTATCTATCTATCTATCTATCTATCTATCTATCTATCTATCTATAAAAGAAAATTAAAAATTAAATGTACAAAACAACTCCCTTCATATCAAAAAGGAAATATAAGATTTATACAGTGATACTTCCTTTAAATATTACCAAAATATAATTTAAAAGTATAAAGTAATCTCTGGAATTTGCTTTAGTTCGTAATGATCGCAGTGCGATTGTGGACACCGAATATAATAATCGAAGAAATATACACTTCAGTGTGTTGCAAAGCCATTATCAAAGCCAAGCACTTCTTTCATTGTGGAATAAGTTCTTAATAAGCTTATTTAATATTTAAGAACCTAGAACACTACTTTTTACTTTTTCTACTTTTTATCCAACCACAATATCAACTACATCAAAATACGTTATAAAAAATAAAGTGAAATTTGCATAGCCTTTAACTTATTCAAACAAAATTCGGCTGATACTGTTCAAACCATTTAAACTTCTAACTATACTTTTTTAAACTAACGCGGAAAACACCAATTCCTATTGCCATAGTTTATGCCGTTGACAACAGTATGACCATATCACACTATGTTTATAGAGTGAAACAATTTTCTGAAGGACCTTAGCAAATTAACTCTTTAGCCAGACTGGAAACAATCCGGTTGTTCCACGATCGCAACATCAGAGTAATCACATGTTGAACATAGGAGCTGGGCATGTCTGGTCGTAGTCTACTGACGACTCACAAGTCTCCAGAAGAGCTTAACCGGTCTCCTCTATTGCCAGACTTGGAGCAAGATATCCGTGAAACATCCTATTCCATAACAGAAAAACCTATCTCGCCAAACTCGTTTGCTCGATAAAGAATACTATGTCTCCCTGAGCTACAATCACCGTTACAAATGAGCATTTTGTAACATTCTAAATGATGGCAGTGAAGTATTTCTGTGTACAGATATGGATGATCTATGTCACCACCATCAAAAAAGATGCTGGCGTGGAGAAATGGAGTCATGCCTCCTAGACAGTATATTAATAAACTTCTGCAATAGCCTAATTTAGTTATGTCAGTTTAGATTCGTTTCTTCATTGACTTGATGATTGTATTATACAGTCCTACTGGGGTTCACACGAACTTGCATCAGAACACCTCTGCATTTTACGCCACCTTTACGTTTGGATCCCTCAGCCACCACGATCGTTGTGTTGATATAAAAAAAATTCGAATGAGACATAAAACCCAACTAGTGCATGACATCCAAGCAAACATAACAACTTCTTTACCTCCTTCAGCATAACAATTGATAACTGCGTTCATTGCTTGACAAACATGCCACAGCAACCAAGCCAATATCATCAATTTAAATGTGTCCTCCGTATAGCAGTGGTAGTGACCAGCTTCGTACTGCTACAAGAGATCATCGTAGAGCTGAGAGTTTTTGGCTTTCCACCAGACTCACTATCTTAAGCAAATCTAAAAATCCCTCAAGAAGACCATCACAATCATAGTCTATGCAGCGATATCAACCCACTACAGTACTAAGATAACGGAAAGTTTCGGCTTCAGTCAGCTCTTCAAGATTACTAAGAAGCTAATGTTAAGGAACAAATGTACACCACTTCCAACAGCTTCCTTTCAGTCGATCCTCCAGATATGTTTGCACATTTCTTCCGGGACAAAGTACAAGCCGTTTGGAGTAAGTTTGACAACACAGTTTCAATTGACTTTTCATCACGATACAGTCGCGATAACTAATTTCAGCGACAACCATTATCAGCATTTGATACTGTCTCTATGGATTTAGTACGTATAATAGTGATGAAGAGTGCGCAAAAGTCACGTAAACGTGATCCGATTCCGACATCACTGCAATTTGTGTGCCTAGATACGATACAGTTATCACTAACTGCTGTTATTAAAACTTCTTTCTTATCCGGATAGGGAATTACTATCATGTTTCAAAACTGCCATTGTAAAGCTTCTGCTGAAGAAACCATCACTTGACCATAACAATTTTAAGAACTACCGCCCAGTTTCTAATCTCACATTCTGAAATCATAGAAAGCTTGTTCTATCCCAACTTGCATTTCATCTGAATTCAAATCGTCTTTGCAACAATTTACAGTCTGCATATCTCCCTTGCCACAGTACTGAAACTACGCTTCTGAAAGTATTTAATGACCCTCTCTCTCCAAATTGTACAAGCTACAAAAGATATCGCAAAAGACCCATATCAACTATGCACCAATTACTGTTAAAAATGTATTATTATTATTATTATTATTATTATTATTATTATTATTATTATTATTATTATTATTATTATTAGTGCTGTTATTATCATCTACCCGACATATACCAAAATGTTAGATGGAAATGATCACTAGATGTGTGTGCAATACAATGATTGAGCGGGGTCACGAAAGGCTTTGGACAAGCTTGGTTAATGGACTCACAGTAATGTTACACATTCGGTTATTTTTAACATTGATGCAATATTTATAACATGAGCTAAGTGGCTATAAGTACCAGATATTTAGAAGCAGACAAAAGTACTAACACGAACAATGAATGCACATGCTAGAACAATATGTTTACATAGTTACATTGACTATAAAGTAGAGTATAAAACATGAACAGGACTCTCTCGGGTGAGAGAGAAGAATCAAAGAAAATATTTTAAATTCAAACAAAACTGAATTAAAACGCGAGCTGACAAAACACAAAACTATTTATCCTCCATTTGATATAGATCACGGCAGAACATAAAAACACATTCACAATCTTTCACGCACAGATGTTAACACATCAATTAAAAAGTCCCAAAAGAAAACGATATAAACGATTAAAGCATTTCATATGATTGAGTATAAACTTGGTATCTTATTTTATCATGTTCTGAAATGAATTATTTGTGAATTCATTTATTTGGAAATATCTGTTCCGCAGACTTCAAGAAAAACAATTTAATCCACTGCTGCTTCTCATCTTTGCTCATTTTGCCAATATCTAGGTCTTTAGGGTGATGAAGAACCGGAAATTGTTGCAATTGTGTGGGAACATTTACTTGGCCAAGACATATGGATATTATGCCGGATCCAAATTCTTTTTGTAGATTAAAATTCAAAGCCATTCTGATGAAGTCGCCAGAAATTACTTCTTCGTTTACAATGAACACAATCAGGCAACTCGGTTCCATTACTGAAGATGTTGCATTTAATTCCAATATCCCAGACGCAGTTTCTTTGCTAGTGCAAGACACATTGAGACCGCACATATCTGTGAAGACCTGGTGGATGATCTGGGACTCTTCCGTTAAAGCTTCTGATGAGTGAATATGGATGTCGTACCCAAATTCATTTCTGCCAGGATAATTTTCGATGTTCCTCTTGGAACAGAACTGAACTATTCTTTTAAATCTCATTTTTACAGTCTCTTCATCAGCTTCATTCGTTACCAATTGATTCAAAACACAGTCTAAGTAGGCTTCAAAGTACAGTTTTCTGTGCTCCCCATCCAGCCGAGCGCTTGATGCTTCTATTAAATCCAGTAAAATAAGACTATTGGAAAACTCCCCCTGCTTCGCATAATTCTCTGCCATTCTAAACACGATTTCAAAGTCATGTGCGTCTTCATCACTCATCTCAGTGATCTCTTGATAGAAAGGCAAAACCTGACCATATTCACCAACAAGCTGGTACATATAACCAAGTACCTCGAAATTCATTCGATCGTGGGATCTTCCTTTGTCAGTTTCACTCAAAAGCATCTTCTTGATGGTAGGGAGTTCTTCCTTCAGCGGTAATGGTAGACTTGTAGCTATGTATGCTGACTTTTGTAGTGCCAGAAATATGATTCCTTTGGCTCTGTGATATAATGACCTAATCTCCTCTATATCATAGTTCCCTATTGCTTTTGCTGACGCGTGTTCAATCAGACAGAGAGCACGCTGCTCAAGACATTTCATTTCATGCAATGGTGCGCAATCTTCATTGGCCGCTTGCACAAATAATTCAATTGCTTCCTCATACCACCCAAGGCTTCGAAATAGAAGGCCTTTATCATTTATGGCATGGCTATTTAAAGGACTGCACTCAAGAGACATATCCAAGTGGCTTAATATCTCAGCTGCTCTGCTATCGAATGGATAAGAAAGAACCTGCTTTGGAGTGTTAAAGAACTTAAATGTTTTATATTCCTCAAAAATGGCACATTTGGATGAATGTTCTTCTGTTTTGGTTTTGGGAGCTTTTCTTGAAGATGTCCAAATGGATTTATTCAGGACAGACCTCAGTGTTATTGCCAACTGATGGTGAGCAAATGCTGTTTTCCTAATTTCAAGACTTTTTCTCAGGAGCATCTCGGACCTCTTGTAATCTTTCCAGGATCTTGCTTGTTTGCCGAACCTTTCTAGAACATATACATCATCGCTGCAGATACTGTATCCTCTTTCAAACAATTCTCTGCATTGCATCTCTTTAATATTTGTCGGGAGAATACGGTCGAGGTTTAATTGTTGATTTTGTTTCTGTTGAAATTGCAACATGACAACAATTTCTCCAAGCATTACCCATCCTCTTGCTTTGTATCTGTCAGAATTAGCATTCTGTGTAACGTCGCAGAGAACTTCTGCAGCGCGCTTTGCAGAGTTCTCAAAGTCTGAAAGATGCTCAAAACAGAAAATGTTATACACATTGAATTGCCTTTTCAATAAAAGTGCAAGACCAAATTTCGAAAGATACAGATTTTCGAGGTCAGTCCCTTTATCATCAATAATTTCTTGGAACAAATCAATAGAACATTTGTAGAATTTGGGGCCAAAACGAGAATATGCAAACGCTTGCTCAAATTTCGCCCTGTTCAGGAGTTTTCGTTTACATACTAATACTTTAAGTTTATCCATTTCTGCAGCAGGCCGAGTGTATCCGTTTTCTTGGTTCATCCGAATCCGATTGCCATGAGCGATTAGATTCTCGCTATTCCTAATTAAAACCTTTTCATTATATTTCATTGCTTCTTTCTCTTCGCCCATTAACCAGTGGACAAACGCAATAAAATTATAAGCCGCTTCCCATTCAATATCCGTTTCAAATCCCGTTTTCTTCATTTCTCGTTCGATTTTGTTCCTTAAAGACATCAAATACTCCTTGTTCTCTTGTTGAGGAACAGGCAAGTTAAAAAAGGAAGGAAATGGTTCCATACGAATCAAACTTGCCTCATCCAAGTCTGATGCCATCTTCGAGTGAACTGAAAGGAAAGTATGTATATGTGAGAGAAGCGAATCCTACTTGTATTTAATAACATGACTAGTAATGTAACTCAGAGGGTTTGCTGAAGTTAGCATAGTTGCGTGAAACAGTATGCTTGTGAAATGGAGATAAATACACAGTATAGACATATTAGTGTTCACGATTCGAAATGTTTCAATATACAACTCTGTTTTGATTACCTCAATCCATCATCGTCTTCTCAGCATACAATTGCTTTGGAATCAGTGCGGTAAGAAAAACAGTTGACTGAGATGCCATTAACCACTACTGGTACTATTACTATAGATACTACGACTACTACTCCCAATAGATGATCTATGACATGTCCGTTTGTCAGTTGGACCCAGGACGTGCAATTAAAGCAATACAAAGAGATATAAATGTTGATTTTTCATTTGTATGTAGTTCCATATATTTTTGATTGCGTGTGGAGTTGAACCAAGTCTTAAGACTGACATGAATGTGTCTATTAGAAGTAATACAGGTTAAAGCATTAACATGGGAAAATGTCACCGAATCTTTCTGACTATTACTGCACGACCTTTAGGAGTTTAGTATTACTAGTTCATAGTTTCCGATATAAAATAAGTAGCTCATTTCGTTTTAAACCTAAGGTTTAATAATAAATTTTTACACTACTAGTTGCATAGTAATTGCATGTATATGTATGTTGTGTTACAAAATTAATACAAAATCTTTGATTCATCAGTTCACAGTAACAATATGAATGCGAACATAGCACCCCCCATTGACCTCTGAAAATCGTCTCGCAATAGACATTTGTTTCAAGAAATTCTTGCTTTGTTTTACTTAAACTTGAAATTTTTTGTCATATTTTTAAGGAAAGCCCTTTGCAAAACTTTTAAAGTTTTTCTATAATGGACGTTTTTGGTGTGTTGCGTTGATACAGCTCAATTCTGTGTCAAGTCAGCACAGTAAGGTGAATGTTATTTCAGTTGCAAAAAATGTAGTCGACAGCGCAGTACAATATAGGTATGTATCGGTTTGCCATGACACGGGGCATGTCATTCGTATTTGCAGGGCTAAGTAAGAACATTTTGAGTAAATTCAAATGTAAGTATATGTATTACTATTTTTATTCCAGGCAACGACACCTGTTAATGCCCTGTCACATGCATACACGCGGTTGTAGGGACCCTACTCTGACATGTATCATATGGTACATGTCTTCTTTTGCTGGTCGTATATTGTATCGACAAAAAACAGGTCGAAATTGCAACCCCGGTGTTGTATGACACTCCATTTAGCCAGAGGAAATAATACCTATTCGTCCTTTTGACTTATTGGAACTGAGGATCTTAAGTTCGTACCAAAACCTTCAGTTGTATTTTATTTGGAACATTTAATGTTTTGACTGACTATTATTAAAATGGTACGTCTCTGATAGATATATGATAGCCCATGGACTCAATATGCTTTTGTTTGCTATTTGTACAGACCCTAGATCACTACTGAGTATTAACCATTCTATTTGCGAAACATGCCTAAACAACTGTGGAAATGATCAAAATGGTATTTTTGATTACTGCGCCGATCATGTCTGTTGTTGATATTGCAAATATGGCATGAGATTCATTCGTTTGCTTGTTTGAATGTTTAATTTGTGACTCATTGAAGTCGTCCACAAATAGTTAACTTTGTCTTCTTTACTATCAAAGGGATAAAACAGCTTGTTTAGTTCACCTGAAAATTAAATCTAATAATTCAAACGTTAAAAGGTGTACTAAATGAACGTACCTTGTTTATTTACAACATAGTTCGCAATACACTATGGTATTTTAGAGACACATGTCGTGCAGTATAAAAAATATGAAATAAAATGCTGCATCATTCATTCGGACAGGAATATGAGCTTATAATAATTTTTCACTTTTACAAATAGATCAGAAGTTGCCATCAACAGCAAAAGAATTACAACATTTCATTCAGTCCTAAATGATGGTAGTTGCAATCGCATCCTGCTGGAGCAAAGCAAACGGTACTAGTTATGCAGTCAATAAATGTGCAAGTACACCGTCTCAGTCTCACCTCTTAACACGTAGAGCTAGTGAGCGTAAAATCGTCTTTGTATTATTTAGAGATGTTATTACTATATCGGGCAAGAATGACTGAATATATTATTCCAAAGATATATGTATGTAGGACAAAACTCACAGACAGTATTGTGAAGCAAATGCGTTGAAAATGTTTCAACAAGACTTATTTATCAAGGAAGATTATTTTCATTTTTCATCAAAGCTTTTGATAGAAGTTAGAGAAATCATATAGAATGAAAAAAATGAATTATTCCTTTACAAATCTTGGCAGATATAATTAGAGTTTTCGTTACTGTAACAACCCAGATTAAGACATCGCCAAATTTCCAAATTGAAACCATCCGAATGATTGTTGATTGATAGCTGAGCATCATTTTAGTACCGTTGATATATTTCTTAACGGATATCCAATGGTAATGCAAAAGGGTGATGTACAATCGCATAGCTAGTATTACTTTATTCTCACATTTCGTGCAGAGGAAGGTGTCAGTAATTATGATTTATCTGGGCGTGTGTTCGAATGTTTATGCTGTTGAAAAGGACATGGGCAAGATAGCTTAAAAGTACTTGACACATATAAATAACATTCGACAGGAAGATATATATTCATATTTAAATGAACAGAGTAGGCGTTGTGCTAAATTTGCCTAATTGGCCTTTAGTAGTAGAAGAGCTCTGCAGACTTTATTTTAGAGACCTCCATTTGAGAAAATAACAGTTATTTTATGTTATCAATATTTGTTTCCTTTTGACAAAATAACAGTTATTTTATGTTATCAACATTTGTTTCAGATTTACAAATTATAAAGTCCTCGTGTTGACAGCAAACACGGTTATCCGGGAACAAGGTCACAATTAATTAACCGTAAATTTTATATATAATCAAAGATTCATGGCAAACGTCGGAGAGGCACTGATTACTAGATTAACTAGAGAACGGTTGGCTGCGATCAAGAAATTTCTCCCGGTAAGAGATTCTTTTAGAGATAATTTGCAACAACGACAATAAAAGTTAGATTTACTACCGATACTGAACAATTATTTAAGCCGATAACTGCAGTAACTGAAAAGATTGTAACCGTTACTGAAAAAGATTAGTGCAGAAACTGCAAAGATAACAAAAAAAAAAAATAAAAAATAAAAAAATTAAAGAATCTTTAAAAACTCTTCCGGGTGATGTAGTAGCAGCACAACCCAAACTAGTAGATGTTCAAAAAGCATGAAGGATATATATATACCTGGTCAACTATTTACACCAAATTTGTTTAATGATATTAAAAATATTTTTACGGTGGAAGATTTAGCTGATTTTGTTCATAAGAATTATCGAAATAAAACAAAATATATAAAAACTATACATAACCGACTTATAAATTCTTTTGGAAAATGGTATAAAAAATATATTTGGCAAAATATGGCAGACCAAAAACTTATGAAACAGATAAAGATTTTACTAAATATAAGAATAAATGTTTTAGAGGGAGTTTTACAACCGCCATATGTGGAACAATTACCAGATGAAATAGAAATAAAAGCTGAAGTTGATCCTACGCAAAGTATACCTGAAAAATCGGGTTTGGGGTATAACGGTGGTAATGTTCCATGTTCAAGAAGTATCCTCGAGGATATATCACGGCTATAAGTCCTCATCGGAGGAAAACGAGCTGGAAATAATTCTCCGGAGATAACTAACGAGGCAGCTTAAATTTGTCAACGACTATTTCAAGGTCGTTTAATGGATATTAGACTATATCGTAGTTTTATCGATGAACTTACTGATGACTATTACAGCGATTAATGATTTTGTCATCCGATTAGATAAATAGCATTTAAATAAAATGATAGAACATCGTAGTATGAATAGAGCAAGACCTGTTTACGTCGTAAATTCACGATTGCATGTGTACAAGGTGACCCACGGGGATGGGATCGGTGACGTTGTCTCTGGGCTTTTTACTAGAATTGCTCTAAAGATTTTACCGATACGTAAAGAAATAGCGTCAAAAGCTATTGGAGTTCTTGGCGATAAGATTGTTAGCGAAGCCGGTAGTAGGGTTGGTAATCTTACTATTGGCGCATTTGATGCCGCAAAGGAAAAACTTATGTCGTTGGTGAGAAGAAAAAAAACAGTAAAATTACCGTCTACGAATCAGATGCCACCTCAGGTAAGTAAGGTAATCAGTGAGATAGCAAAACAAAGATTACAATCAGTTGCTGGTTCTGGTCTAAGAAGATTATGATTTAGATCGACTACTATATAATAAAATGTTTAAACATGAGATAGATGACGCTTTTGATGTTCATGCTCCTGTACGAAAAAATGATTCTGTACCCGATTATCAATATTTTTCGTATAGCGCTCCGATCCCCGATGCAATATCACGACTTGAGCTCAGATTTGACGACACAGCTAAATATTTCTTGCCGTGTGAGGCATTCATCGAGGTAGAGGGACAGCTATTACCAGCTGATGAAACACCATTTGTTCCTGCTGCTGGTCTCAATAATATTCCGATAGGATTTGTCAACAATGGCATAATGGCGCTATTTAGTGGTGCGCAGTATATAATTAATTCTACTAGAATCGAATCCATCGATAACGATGTTGATGTTGCAACCACAATAATGGGTCTAGCTAGATACTCTGATGATTTTATTAAGTCTGCGGGTCATTCAATGATGTTCGCGAAGGATCTCACCAATAACGCTGATCATAATCCATTTATGTGAAGACGACCAAAATTAAATACAGTTCCAGCTAATGATGCTGATGTTGAACCTGTTGTTTTTGGTAATAATATTACTTACAATCCAGGATTTGCAGCGCGAAAAAGGATGATGGACATCAATGGTAGAATTTCGTGTGCGATTCCATTGTCTCATGTATAGATTTTGCAGAGATATCAGAAAAGTTATCTTTGGAGCCAGTCATACTGTAGTGCTCATGCGAAGACAAACTGATGATTATACTCTTTGGCATGGTGCTGATCCTGTTCCTCATGGTAAAGTAAGACTATCAAAACTAGCTATGTGAATGCCAAGTATGACTCCATCGTTGACTGTTGAAACGCGATTGTTATCTTTTATGGATCATGGAGGAAAATCACTATTATCTTGGTCTGATATTACAACCGCTACCAAAAATAATACTGTTAGTGGTGTTTTTACTTGTCAGATCGCGCTAACAAAACATGTTTCCATGTCAAGACATATCTTTGTTGTGCTACAAAATTTAGAACGAGCACAAGTAGATCCAGCAGTTGCTAATGATAGTTTACAACTATGTAGTCATATGGTATTTGATAAATGTGGTGTCAGTGAGGTATCATTGCGCATAAGTAATCAGCAGGAACCCGTTGAAAGTCTTATCATCGATTACGGTAATAATCAAATAGGTTGAGTGTATCATCGGTTGTGGTCTTATATGGGTCGTGATCAAAATTCGATACTGGACTACAGATATCACAGTGGAATTTCCAAAATGTGAGCCCGTTTTATTACTTTTCATTGCAACATCTCAATTTATCTAAACATTCAGTCGTCGATGTAAAATTTCAGGCTCGCGTGGGGGCTCCTCCCGCTAGAGGATTTAGAGCGATCGCTGTTATTCTTAGCGATAAATCGATGACACTCGAAGGTGGCGGTGGAAAGATGAGAATCGTTGATACACCAGTTTTCCAATGTAACAATTAGATGATGTGCTATCTAAATAAAATGTCGTACAGTCCTGTTAATGTCACATTGACACCTGGTCAAGTAAAGAAACTGCAATCAAAAAATTATGTTACGTGTGACACAAAGATAACTTTGAAGCGTGAACAGATGACAGGCGGACCAAATAAATTGTCGTTGGCAAAAACTCAACTTAATCATTTAAATAAAGCTAAATCTGCGGGTACAGGAATTCAGTTGACTTTTTCACAGTCCGCAGTCAACGATATGATCAAATCCGGTGGAATATTTCCTCTCGCTGCACTAGCTCTACTAGCTATCCGTTTCCTTAAAGCTCTTGGATTAGGCGCTGCTGTAGCTGTTGGTAGCAATCGTATAGGTATAATTTTTGGAAATGACTACATAAAAAGGGAAAAGGGTTCAGATTACCGGGGAGCCGATACACAAGACATTACGGGACTCATCAAGGAGGTTTTATTCCCCCATTGCTACAGCCGCTCGCCGCAAAGCTGTTTTAGTAACAACATCACATATATCACCGATGTCCAATTTTGATTTAATCGACGCGGTAAAAATACTCCCAATAAAACATTTCAGAAGTGTATTCATGAAAGATCAATTACCAACACAACCACGTATCCCATAAACTGGTATAATTAATCTCGATGATAACACTGGACCTGGAACTCATTGGATGGGTTATGCGATACATCCTAAATCAATTATTTATTTTGATTCTTATGGATTACCTCCGCCAAAGGAATTTCTTAAATATATATCCCGATTGGATTCAATCCCAATATGGTGTTCAACGTTACCCACACAGACATTAACCGATCCTACGATATGTAGAAGAGAAGTCCTTAACGTGTTAACGGCGGTTTCGACATCATCTAAGTTACCTCATAAAGTTGTACACGAGTACACGATGGATAACATTTTAAAGAGAAACATGTAATATAAAATAATGGCTGATATTTGGGGAAGATCGTTATCGCGTCATACCGAAGAAGAGGTTACAATCGGGCAAGTAAAAAGACTTATCAATAGAGCTATCTCATCGATAACAGACATAGAGGAATTAAAGAAAATACGTGATCAAATAAATATGTTAACGGCGTTACAAAAATCCGTCGATGATGTTAAAGTCTCCGCCGAGGACCTAAAATAACTACGTGACGAACATAACGAGCATATAAATTCATTTACGGGTTTACAAAAGGTCCCTCTAAACACTTTCTTTGGAGATCCACCGGTAACCGAACCACCACTTACAACGATAAAAAATTCTATATTAGATTTTGCAACATTTCAGTCCAAGTATGACGATCACGTAAAACAATTTATATTATTTCGTAAAAATATCATTGATTAATTTTTTGGATCCGCGCTAGATAAAATTGACATAAAACTACCAGAAATTAAGAAATCCATCAAAGATCTTAAAATAATTAGCGATGAAATAACCGCGATTAATCGACGAATAGAAGCTATCAACGCTGATACGAAAACGATCAGTGATGTAATCAACGATGATTTACTGAGAATGATAGAAAAACTTGAAAAAATAAAAATTCCTCATGTAAAAACAAATATTGTAAATGACGTGTACACGATCCAGTGGCGGTCAATGGATTGGGTTAGGGATACCAATCATAAGTTAGATTTTACCACGACAGTCACGGGTATTTATCGATTAAAAATAATATCTGACGAACAATTTAATCTTACAGCGCGTTTTGGTATTAACCCTCTTGACCCTGATCAGGCACTTACCACCGCAAAAGGGTTTAATAAGGTTATATCATTTAGCGCTCCTAGTAGTAGTATTACTAGTTTAAAAAGAGAAATTAAAATAACGGCTACCAAGGATACTCTAGTTAGGACTGAAGAACCAATAACATGGTGTATAGAACTTGTGGCGGAACGAAGTAAACAACTGAATTGAAATCGTAAGTGTTTTCAAAATAAAATATCGCGTAAAAATAAAAAAAATATCGACGAAGAATCACCGTCGTTGATGTAACCGTGTACTCGGTGAGCGGTGTAATTACCGGTGCATGTATTATTCTCTCTTCAGTAACTATGATTGCCACGATCGTTGTTCCAATTTGTATATCTGCGGCGACAACCATCGCGGGAATAGTAAACGCGATAACCAAAAAAATAACATCGTGTTCTCAGCGTAAACTACACGACTATACGGTTAAATTCCACATGGTATCCAACGCGTACTCGCAATTGTCTTCGATGATTTCCTCATCGTTCGACAACACACTAATATCCGACGATGAATTCTCGAAGATGGTTAGTGTGTACGATTCAACGATGTCAAAATTAGAAAAAGATAATAACAATATTGGCAAAATCGCAAGAACTACTTCAACGAATTTCGGAAAATACCACTCCGGGGAAAACAAAATTGATATCGTTGGTAACGAAAACTCCAGAGTTCAGCATTGAATTTCCAACTCCGCTACCAGCAAATGAAATAGCGTTAACTCAGTTGAGATATTATTATAGTTGGCCTAATGTCAGATCAGAATCGTTTAAGGGTAAACCGCCCATTAACAGTTTTACGTTTCCGTATAAGAACGGCCCTGATGGTACACCAGGATGACACAGAATACATTTACACACTGGCGCATATGACATCAAGGATATCAACGAGGCGATTATAAACCAAATTGAAACAATTAATGGAAAAAATAAAATAATTGTCGAAGATGAAGAAGATAACTCTCCCATCGAGATAAAAGGACATAAAGCATTGTTGTCAACGACCTTAGTAATATTATCGAATGTAATTTTTTAATTTCTGTGATTGTTAACTATGATGTTTAATTATCGTTTTTGATTATTATTTTTGTTTGTTACAAATTTATTTTCAGGTATATAATAGGCGATGTGAGCTCCAACATACCTTACCACCGACGACGAAGAAGCAATAATGGCGATGAGAGGTATTCGACGCCCCGTAGAAGTTTCTAAAGAATTTAAAATTGTAGCACGATTATATAAATTGTGGTCGAAGAATCCTATATCTGCGACAACAAAAAAGAACTCCTACAGAATACAAGGAAGCGAAGCAACTTCAATGCGAGGCTAAGCGTGAATTAAAACGTGAGATCTCCGAGCTACAGAATGAGGTTGTGGTGCTACAGGGAAAACGAGATCAACTTAAGATTACCACGGAGGAATCTAAAAAGAAAATCCGCGAGTTAACATCCGCGAATCTTTAGTACGAGACTGAACTTAACGAGCTAAAAAAAACGAAGATGATTTAACAACCACGATTACAAAACGAAAAAACCATTTCGATGAGCTACAACGGCGATATAATAGTCTTCATGAACAACATCACACGACAAAGGTAAAACTTGTAAACAAATATTCGGATATAATACTTGAAGAGAAACTTGAAACTATATTACTTTAACATTTTCCGATTAAGCAATCCCAACCAATATATCCCCGATGGATTTCAAAAGTTGTTTTATCATCGCTGATACAGCGATAAATTCCTCTAGCACGCTAGCGTTTTCCCTGGGGATTTTAACGATGAGGTGATTGCACTCCCGAGAAAGAATCTTCATGATACGGTACTCTGACCGATACGTAGGGAAAGTTAGTCATCGCGCAGAGACTATTTTGTATATTTGTTATTTAGGTACTCGCTGGTAAATATTTACTATCGTGAAGATGTCGTATGCGGTCGAGTTCGGATTTTAACGTAGATATATTTTCGTCGTTCATGATATGTTATATATACAAGGAAATTATTTATTTAATTTTCCGGCAAATTTCCATAGAACATTTCAAATTCGCTAATAGAATCATACACAGACGCAAAATATTCGATATCAACGGAGTGATGTATCAACTCGTAGATGATTTTTTAAAAATCTTCTATAATATTTATATACCTACAAAATACCTTAAAACGCTCAGCAGGGTTTACAAATTCTAATGATCGACAAAATCTTTCATAATCATCTCTGATTTGCTAATTTTTTTTCTAATATCATCATCGTGAAAATGATAGGTCTGTTTAACACATCTACAATATCATCGTGATATTCCTGCATGTATAATCTGTTTTTGTAAAAATATTTTAATCGTAATAAATCAGAATCATCTCCATAGTATAAATACTTCATCGGTGTGTGTGTGTAACACATTCTATTATAAAAAAAAATATCATCATAGGGATAAAAGTCATCATCCGCGAGGGGAGGAAATTTATAATAACACCCGTCATCGAACAACTCCGGGGATTTCATATCATCGTAAAGTCCAGGTTGTTGAAAATGTTAGGCGATCGGCGATGAAATTTTTGTCAATATATATATGAATAAAAATTATTTATCTAATTTGACGATTTTGCTATTTAATAAAAAAATTACGAATACGTAAATGAGACTGCGGTCGAATATTTTCGAATATGTTGTTAGTATTATATCATCGGCAGCTTGACTCAAGGATGATTTAAGAATATTAAAATATTTAGCTGCAGATGTTATCGACGAAAACGGGATAATATTACTATCGTAAAACGCTGTTACAGGTTTGGTTTATTGTTTTTATTTTTTGTGGATTTTTGTTGAAACAATTTTCACTAGGGGGTCACAATTCTCAAATTATCTACGCGGTTATCAAGTTTATTTCGATTTATGTGGTCGAATACAAAACCGCTACCAACCTCTCCTATGTAACACTCAGCGATTAATCGATGAGTAAGATAAGTTTTTATTTTTTTATTTGCTATGACGATAATCTTTATATAAGCCATATTATTAACTTGACCTGATGAAATTTTTCGTTTGCAATGTCGAACTGTTCTATCTCGTGATGCTTCTTAGTTAACGTAGATTGGGTGAGATACGTATTCGCTACTATTTATTTTTATAGGAATTTTCTTTATCTAATTTAACGGTTCGATTAAAATAATCCTTTGGAGATTTTATTGATCAGAAGCCTGGTTTATCCGGGTGACCATCATAGTACCATTTGAGCGCGGTATAGTTTTTTATAGCCCACATTGACACCACACACTGAGTTTTTCCTCGTACGCCAACAGCACAGCCAATACAAGGTTGCGGACCTGAGCTTCCTCGTCGAATATTTTTTATGTGATCATTTCAATACTCTTTTCTGCAAGATTTTCCGCATCGGGTAGTCTTAACGATGAATAACCAATTAAAATTATGCATGATATATAATATAATAAATAAATAAGTTTCTTATTTAAATATATTTTATCTTAATATATTAATGAAAAATAATTACATATACCTGGAGTTCAAAAAAAAATACTCGAAACAGAGTAAGATTTGACCTCGATGACAAGATAAAAATCCCTACACGGCTATCAGCTATACAAAACAGTATCAGAAAAGCTAAGAAGGAGTTTTGGTTAGATAGGTGTACATATACGTATTCGACCTTTCGAGCACCTGGTCTTGAATATCGGATGACGATAGATCGTGCGAGAGATATTCAATCTCGGATGGATTTTGATAACAATGCTAGATACACAATTCAGGTTAAATTTAGCAAAATTTATCAAACACAAGATCGAAAAAATTGATAAACGTTGGAAAGTTTTTGATCATCGCAAACCTCAAACCGAAAACTTGTAATCGTTGACGCGAATACTAGACCAGCTCTATTAGTTGGTATCGATGGGCAGTAATATAATAAATCGTATCCGGAAACATCACTTGTGTACGGATTTTATAAAATAAACACCCCAGATATTAACATATTACCGAACATTAAAACTTCAACAAAGCTAAATTGTGTTGAAGAGCGAATCACAGAACATTTTACAAATGTTAAACGAGGCAACGGGTTGACAGATTTACGAAAGCAAAGTGTTACCACGGGGGTAAAACTAGAGAATGGAGCGTCGATAAATGATATCGCGGTGCTAGAAAAAAATTAAATTTCCGATTATCGTAACAACAATCACCCGAGAGGTTTTACACGATTCCGGACATTACAAACCACGAGGAATACCCATCGAGATTTTTTATCATAATTCTCACGCGTGGTGTAATTCCGTACGAGTATTTCCATGTTCTCGACGAGTAAATATTACCGCGGTAATATATTTGATGCTCTCCACGAAATGAATAGCGTAGATCCGATTTCTGTGTGGTTGTTTAGTAGCAGCGACGATGAACAATTTGATCAATTTGTTAACACCAATGGAGATTTATATCGAACTGAACAACTTCAAACAGAGATGAATAACCTCGCGTTGAAGTATATCGATAGACAATCAGAGATTTCCGCGAATGATATTAGAAAAAATTGTTTGTTGTTTGCCATCAGTTGCAGCTCATTTTGCTTGAGAAAAGAATACGTGGAAACCAATACATGTTGATTTCATAGTGTTACCTCGTCGAATTACAGTATTTTGTTGTTTCATCAACGACGATACTTCACATTGAAACTCCTTACCGGGATCAACCTGAAGAAGATTTGGATATCGTAGAGGTCCTCGACGATAAATCTTTCTGAACGCGAATGCAGCCTCAAATGATGATTTTGTTGATAGTGGCTCAGCTTCCGTGTATCTATTCGCGATATCAACTACCGTCAACGCATATTTATAAACACGTTTTTTAATTGTGTCATACGGTAGATATAATATATCTGCCTGATGAACTTAATTTGGGACATTAACATCGAAACGCGCATATTGAATTTTTTTCGGACGAGGTAAATAAATTTGCCATATAGCATGTTTGGCCAACCAATCAGCAGCTGTTTTTTGATTTACCTTAGCAGCATTGGCGAGTTTATCGATGGCTGATCTACCCATGAAGTTTCCCGTTGGAGAATAATAAAGTGCTTCCATGATTTATACTAGCACCGAACAATAATTTACTTTTCATTGCGGTTTTTATTAACCATGACGCTAATTTTTATTTCAATGTTTTATCCGGGATGGAGTTCAACGCGTGTATCAACCTTACATCTGCAAGATGACGCTGTTGGAGATCACCACTACGATAAGCTATATCTTGTAATCTGCATGCTTCATCGATAGAGTTTATCGGGTGTTCACCCGGGTTAGGATTAATCTGATCGTCAAGTCTAATATCTAATCTTGTTCCCGGTCCATAATAACTATATCCAGGAAGATGTTTCTCTCCTGTATATTTTGCCCAAGGTGTTCCTGTGAGTTTTGTTAATCCGGAGGTGATATCACCACTGCTTTTTTTTAAAATCTGACTTTTTTTTGTACCGCATTGCTGACACTTACCAGTTGCCGCTTCTCTATTATTCTTCGTGGTAACAGTTGTCGGTTCAAGCGTTGGTGTACGAGTCCTGCATTTCACACAATATAAATCCATAGTATTATTAAGTTATATCTAATGGAAATTATTGACTTTTCCGCGTTGAAGAAAGAAACACTCGTCTAACTTCATGTTATGTTACCAAATTCCATAACGATGATTATAATCGGACCCTTGGGGGTGTTAAAACGCAGTTGTTGTTAAATTTAATAATGAAGTATATAAAATGGGACAAGTTGTATTTAGTTGCGCCTCGCGTAGATGATCAACACTGTTATCAAGTGCTGAAAGATTATAACGAAAAGGCAGCAGAGATTACCGGCGAGGATATCATTGAATTTATCAAAGATATTGACGATGCGCCATCCGTGGAAGACTTCGATGGAAGTATTAATAATCTGTTGGAGATGATGATGTAATGTTAGATAAACAAAAAAATCCTGCTAGGATATTTTCTCGAGGACGACACAAAAACACTGACGTGATATATGTCACGCAACGATACACACAGATTCCAAAAGTGATCCGAGATAACTGCAATTTATTATGTTTGTTTAACGGAGTCGATGCCCATCCACCTAGAAATATTTGGCAAATCTGGTGTGGCGGTGATATGGACTTTAATCAATTTCGAAATTTCTTTAGTGATGCTCACATTGCTCAGGCTACCCCTCACGGATTTGTAACGATAAATTTATCAGATCCGAGAACACGATATCGTATCGGATTAGATCGTATTTACGGTTAATTAATTGCGACCTTGTTCCCGGATAAACGTGTTTACTGTCAACACGAGGACTTTATAATTTGTAAATCTGAAACAAATATTGATAACATAAAATAACTTTTATTTTGTCAAAAGGAAACAAATATTGATAACATAAAATAACTGTTATTTTGTCAAAAGGAAACAAATATTGATAACGTAAAATAAATGTTATTTTGTCAAATGGAGGACTCTAAAATAAAGTTTGCAGAGCTCTTCTACTACTCCTTTGTATTTGACTCTTACTGCAGTGAACACGTTCTGTGCGGTGACATATACGTCACATATCATTCCAGTGATATATCCATCGTTATCAAATAGTTTGTACATTTAAAATATACTGTGTGCAATTAAATATTTTTGTGATGTCGACTTGGCAACGAATCAAATTATGTATTGTTGATTGGTTGATTGTTGATTGGTTGATTGTTGATTGGTTCAAATAAGCCCTTAAACTTGTTGTGCAATATTCTCTTTACCAATTGGCAAAGGCAGTGTCAATGTTCCTTAGCCTCCTTCAAGGACTTACTTTGTGGTTTTTCTTGCTATCAATATGTTTGTCGACCATTTTTAGAATGGTCAATATTTCATACAATGGTTCGTTACATATAAAATGAAGGGTATCAGTCAATGGACAGAGAATGTTGCCAGTAATTGTAACATGGGCTTTATTATCGCTACATATAAAATGAAGGGTACCAGTCAATGGACATAGGATGCTGTCAGTCATTGTAACATGGGCCCTATTATCGTTACATATAAAATGAAGGGTACCAGTCAATGGACATAGGATGTTTTCAGTCATTGTAACATGGGCCCTATTATCGTTACATATAAAATGAAGGGTACCAGTCAATGGACATAGGATGTTGTCAGTCATTGTAACATGGGCCTTAGTATACTTACATATAAAATGAAAGGTACCAGTCAATGGAAAGAGGATGCTGTCAGTCATTGTAACATGGGACCTATTATCGTTAAATATAAAATGAAGGGTACCAGTCAATGGACATAGGGTGTTTTCAGTCATTGTAACATGGGCCCTACTATCGTTACATATAAAATGAAAGGTACCAGTCAATGGACAGAGGCTGTTGTCAGTCATTGTAACATGGCCCCTAGTATCGTTACATATAAAATGAAGGGTACCAGTCAATGGACATAGGATGTTGTCAGTCATTGTAACATGGCCCTAGTATCGTTACATATAAAATGAAGGGTACCAATCAATGGACAGAGGATGTCAGTCTTTGTAAAATGGGTCCTATCATATGACAATTCGTAATTTAAATGTTAACTTAAAGGAAATAAATATGTTAACCTAATGACACAGGTCAATGTAGTACGTGTGAACATAAATGACACAGGTCAATATAGTACGTGTGAACATAAATGTTCCAATATTCGTGCAATTACTCCGATATCCAGAATCTCTTGTTTTTAATAATCACGCAAATGCGATTCGACTAGTGTGATTGTATTGAGATATCTGGTAAACCAAGATAAATCAGGTAATTTTAGTTGCTTAGCTAAGGTTGCAATTTATAGTGATCATATAAAGCATTTTTCTTTTGATTTAATAAAGGTCAAGCGGTCGAATGTGCCCATTTTGGACCAAAAAGCTCTTACCTGTAACTGTTAATAAATATCCCTTACCCCGTCTACGTAAATATGCACACTAAACTATCTGCAACCAGGAAGCACAGGAATAGGGCATGAATTACACCTACTGCATGTATAATAGCCAATTATATTGTATGAAATTAATGTCAACTCTGCATGTTAAATCATGTAGTAAACTATTTGTCATACATACCTGATATGATAACATGTACTAAGCAGACGATTTGTGCATGTGTTTATCTATGCCAAGGTTAACATCTATAATCATGTGTACATTAGGAAGAACAAGAAAATTAAATAGACATTGAAAACGAAACTAGATAAGTTTCTGAGAGAAAAACTCCTTTCATTTTCCTATATACATTTTCAAGAAATGATTGGTAGTCTTAGATTGAACGCTAAGATTAACGATAATATACTTTTAAGGAATTGTAATATTACGTGTTTTTTTTTCCAAAATGAAAAAAGTTTGAAAAACTTAAGAATATGTATTCTCAAATGTCTTTAATCTGTATCGGGGTCAGAGTTCAGTGTCCTTAAGTGTGCTTATTATACTATGACATTAGTACTTGACTATATTACAATACAGTATTACAACATTTTATAAATAGTTCTTCACGACCTTGCGAGAAATTAAAAAGTATTTTTGGAGTAAACAATATTAGTTTGTATTATTTTCCAATTCAGGTATACGTAGGATACAACGCTCTCCATATAAACTTAGACGGAAATATAGTATGTAATGATTATATATGCTCTACCTTGTTGTAGATACATCCTTTTCTCCGGGAAAAAAAACAAAGGTGTTGGCGTGGAGTTGCATGGACGTAATTAATAGGGTATCGAGCTTGATCAGACGTGAAGGAAGGAACATATATCTGAAACATTCTGGTTTCAAGACGATATATTGCTTTCAGTCCATTTGCATAAAATAAACATTTCTCTTTCATTGTCAATTCGAAGGATCTATTTAAATGAATTTTTTATAGAATTTGTTTTCGTGCCTCGTATATTATTCTAAGAATATTTTTAAAACCGATTTACATTATTACCTCTTCTTTGTGTTATTTTCTTTTCTAAATTGCATCCTGACTACTTTATCTTTGAATCTTTTAATATGAAGCTAGTTTTGGTCAAAATATGCAATCAACCACTCATGAAAACACTAAGACCTATAAATATGGTATCAAAGGCTCCAAAATGCTTGCCTACTGATCAATCATAGTTTTGAACTTGACTTTTTTACTGAGCAATCTCAAGGAAGAAAGAAAAATGTACACAGTGTGTCAGGCAAAAATTAAGCTTTTTAATTTAATCCAATATTCATACATTAAATTTAACCCAATTTACTGCATTTACGTACTGAATTAATCAGTCGCTGCTTGTGGAACTCGGAGTGTGTTGGTATTAAACCCAGTTTATTTGTTTGCTGCAAGGAAGGTGAAAGAAAACCGAAAATCTGAAATTTTCTTTGTTTTGTCGTACCTGTCACGCACGCTGATTCGTTCATGCTTAACGTACATAACTGATATGAAAAGAACTTACTTGATATGTATCATGGAACAATATTTGATTGCCATTTGTTATATTAAGCTGTGTTGTAAAGAACGTAATAATGACAATATTTGTAACTGATGATAAGGTTGTGTGCAGTGGGTATAGAAACTTGAAATAGAATATCGTACAAACTATATGGATATTCGCAATTATTTGTATCTTTATAACATATTATAGATTGGTGGCTGATATTGAACTAGCAATCGCTAAAAAGAGGATACCCGGTTAGCATTATTTGCTTTACTACTATTTAAATAGAGATAATTAAATGAAATTTCTATACAATTTACAGAAATAGCAGCATATTACTGTACCGTTTGCAGGCCAGGAAATCTCTTACTTCTCACTGTCGATTAATCGTACCTCTCACTGTCGATTAATCTTACCTCTCACTGTCGATTAATCGTATCGCCTCCATTGCTTGTATTCGTACATAAAGGTATTCGCAGCTTGGACATATACAAAGATGAACATATAACGCCTATATAATAGCCGACACTCAATTTTATTATGTAGATTTAAAATCAGTATTGCACGTTAGATCGTATAATACGTGGTAACGTTATGGCAGTTCAGTAAAGGATCGTTCTCATTTATTCCTAACATATGGTCTGTGTATCATTGGTAAGATTATGATGCACGTTAATCACAGAGGAAACGATTTCAGTGAAAAATAATCTTGACTATGTTTCGAAAACTTGAAAACCTGCCTTTGTATGCAAATGAGTGGTATCCTTGCCTTTGTATTCAAATGAGTGGTATCCTTGCATTAACAACAGCAATATCTCGTTTTGAGGATTTGCAAATGTTAGTATGATCAACTGATGAAATGCTTTCAATATAAAGATAGTTTATTACTAAATGTGTATGGAAAAGTTTTTGGTGTAACAAGACAACGAGGATAGATTTCGGATTTAAAACAGAAAACGTTTGATTGTGATACAAATGCAATGTTTATGGATGAATGACTGAATGTGAAAGAAGATTTAGTATTAATACGATTCCATGACATTTGGCGTGATAAAAGCTATTTGCATTCACAATCATTTTTAATTGGCAAAGTATCAACCATTTTCAACAATGCCACCTCCTTACCATATGGTATATGTAGCTTTTTTACGTTGTTAATGTATTGGTATTTACTATGTCAGTGTCATGAGAATTGAACACATTCTTGTCGATTGTTTTATTTTTACCTGAAAAAAACATTATGAGTGAATATATAAAGAAATTGCAAGATTTATTACCATGAAAACATCTGGGAAATTTCTTTAAAGATGGTGTGTTTTGTCATGGCTGTTTTGTTGAGGTGCCAATTTAAACTTCTTTATTTATAGCATAAAGTCAATTAGCAGTGACATTCGTGTCTTTATATTAAAATGGAATTTTTAATGAAAGACATATGACATGAAATAATCTTCCTTTTTAATGCATTTCCTCAACGTACTTAACAAAGCAATTCCGCATGTCCTTAAAACTATGAAATTACCCTTCATTTCTTGAAAATGTATACCGAAATGTATACCGACATGTTAATAAAAAATAAAAGAAGTTTTTCTAGTTCTCGAGATATTGATAATACTGTTTTTCGTTGTACTAAAAAGGTTTTTTTAAGTGCAATCACAGGTCCATAACAACGCTGTGTATGTCCGTTTACCATATCATTGATAAAAAGTACAAAGACCGTGAGATTATGTCATCTATTTGTGCCATTAATATCTCAACAACTATTTACTGAATAACTTTAATTTAAGCACGCCTTAAAGCTTGAAGAGTTTGGTGCTAGGACAGATAGTATCAGGATAATGTGACTGGGTGGGAGATCACTCTACAAGTCTGTGGTATGATGATCCAGTGCTAGACATCACTATATAGTGTCAAATAGAAGACACTGTAGTGATCTGAGTGAAGACTTGTCAAAGCTACGTTTCGTTTCCAAATCACACACACACACACACACACACACACACACACACACACACACACACACACAAACACACATGTCATTATAATTTTTCTTTATGATATCAAGTAATTGTTCGAAAATAAAATCAAAATGTTGAGAGTGGTTGTCATATAAGCTCTCTGTATGTATGTATGTATGTATGTATGTATGTATGTATGTATGTATGTATGTATGTATGTATGTATGTATGTATGTATGTATGTATGTATGTATGTATGTATGTATGTATGTATGTATGTATGTACGTACGTGTGTGTGCGCGTGCGTGCGTGCGTGCATGTATGTATGTATGTATGTATGTATGTATGTATGTATGTATGTATGTATGTATGTATGTAAAAAAGACGTATTATTGGAAACCCGTTCCAAGTTAGCTGTTGATTGTATGGTGATTACGTACATACTTCAATCGTTTCATAGCGTATTCGGATAGTAAAATCAGGATATTTAGCTTTGAATATTGGCAGCTAAAACTAGAGACAATACGTGACGAAAGGAGAGTTTGTAAACACTTTGTAATTATATATATCCATTGGGTGACGCTGTACGTGGCAACGAATCCTGAGTACATTTTTAATCACATATACATATTGATATAAATAATGCACAATTCCGTGACAAGCCTAATAAACGAAATTAGTTAGCATTTTTATTAAAAAAGAAAAAAGAACTCAATCGATAAATGTATGATTCGTAGAACACTTGTAAACGTTGGCATCTCATATGAAAAACGTAAGATAGAAGAAATCAAATTATCAAAACCATATACGAGCAGCATTTATGTATTGATTATTTAGCACTGATTAGCACATACATTTCTTTTAAGGTAACACCTACAGTCCAGGTTATTTTTGTAATGAATTTAAAGGCTGCAAGCCAGTTATAGTGATGGCTTCTGATGCACACGTTATACTTGAATTAGCAGCAAACTCAATCCAGGTATGAACTGGTATTTGCAAGTTATCTCATTACTGAGATGTGCTAGAGTGATGAGTGGTAAATCTTGATTACAGCGATGGCAGTATGGCCCAAGAAAGACAACTGTAACCAAACGTGTTGATGGCTTCGTCCGACCGAATGGAAATATGCTGCAGGAGATATAATTAGTCATACAACTATTAAATTCATCAAACTGTAGAATTAATAACACAGAGAAACTGCAATTGAGGATGAACATTCTATCCACTATGGAATTTCATAATTCTCTTGTTGAATACTAATGAAGATTTTAGCAGCAATAGGGGTAAACAGACCTTCTCTAATTGAGTTAGATTTTAAGCAAATAATTTTAAGTCTCCTTTTGCCAAATGGAGCCTTAACGATTTTAGAGCTCCATTTCTCAAATTAAGTCTTTCAGCAACGGGGGTGAACAGACCAACCCTCTAGGCGTTAGATAGGCTTCCGTCTTGTTAATATTTCATAAAAAGGTTTATTTGACAAACTGAGGATTCCTAGATATATAATAACGGGGTTGATTCGTCAAACCGAGGCTTCCTTGTAGGGGTCCAATGGCAAAAAAAAAAGACGCCATGTCGTTGGAATTCACCCCCGTTGCTGCTATGGTTAACAATTGTTTTACGGGATTTAGTAAATGATTTTAACCAAATATTTTATCAAGTCCGACACGATATCGCGTCCGAGGATCTGCTAAATTTATCGTCACAAATCCATGTTGGATTGACTGAGCGTGACTAAATAAATTTCTAAATCGGTTATGATCCATATTACCGTCGCACCAAGTTTGCCAAATATTTCTTAGTGTATGAGTATCAATTCCGTTAAACACGCACAATAAATTGCAGTTATCTCTGATCACTTTGGTATTTGAGTGTACCGTTGAGTGACATATATCACGTCGGTGTTTTTGTGTCTGCCTCTGGAAAATATCCTAGCGGGATTCTTTTGATTCTCTAACATGATATCGTCGTATACGACTAAATTGTTAATATCTCTATCGATATCATTAATACTCGGTGCTTCATCGATATCGGTTATAAACTCAATCATACCCTCGCCGGATTCTTCTACCGCGCTGTTGCTAAAATCTTTTAACACATTGTAACATCGCTGATCGTCTACACTAGGAGCTATCAAATACAACTTGTCCCATTTCATCCATCTCGTTATCAAATTAAGTAGCAGTTGTGTCTTGCCACATCCAGATGGTCCGATTATAATCATTCTGATTGAAGTCGGCAACATCACATGGTGTTTAATAGGTTCTCGTCGTCGGGTAGCTGAATAAGCAATTACACTCATGTTATTATATGTAAATTATGGATCTATATTGTGTGAAGTGTAAGGCGCGTACTGGCACAAACGACTTGACGACGATTACAACTAGCAATAACCGATCAGCAGTTTCTGGTAAATGCGTACAATGTAGTACAAAGAAATTTAGATTTGTTTCTATGAGATCTGCAGGAAATGCTAGGATTTCTGATGATTTAAAAAAAACGAGGAGGTGATATTGCAGCCAAGCTAGCTAAACTCCCGGGAACTTCATGGGCAAAGTATCCAGGAGAAAAACACCTTCCAGAATATAGTTATTGTGGACCCGGAACTAGACTCCATATCCGACTCGATGATCAAAACCAACCTCGACCGGGCGAAAACCCCATAAACGCCATTGATAAGGCGTGTCATGCTCATGATGTTGCTTATAAAAGCAGTAATTTGCAACATAGACATATTGCAGATGTGAAATTGATTCATGCGTTGAATTCTATCACTGATAAATCCTTCAAAGAAAAATTGGCTTCATGGCTAGTAAAATCGGCAATGAAAGGTAAATTGATGTTAGGCGCTGGTAATTAATAACAACATGGAATCTATTTACTATTCTCCAAAAGGATACTGGAGAGGTAAGGCGGCAATTGGTAAACTCGCTAGCGCAGCAGCGGTGAAATATACCACTGCGACTATTTGGTTATAAAAACAGGCAATATGGCAAATTTATCTACCACCTCCTAAACTAATTAACTACTCGCATTTTGATGTTACTGTACCCAATGAAGTTCATCAAGCTGATTTATTATTTTTGCCGCATGATGGTGTTTACAAATACGCGTTAACTGTAGTTGATATTGCGAGTCTATACAAGCAAGCAGAACCGCTAAAAACAAAGTCGGCCACTGAAGTAGCTTCTGCGTTTGAAAGGATTTATCGAAGAGGTCCTCTGTGTTGGCCAAATCTGTTACAAGTTGATCCTGGCAAAGAATTTCAGGGTGTGATTCTATCAACAATGAAACATCATAATGTCACCATAAGACGAGTGCATACTGCATTACATCGCGATCAGGCAATTGTTGAACGATTTAATCGTACACTTGCTGAGCGGTTATTTGGATATCAATACGTGAAAGAATTCATCCAGGATAAACGATCTCGTGAATGGGTCAAGAGATTACCAGCTGTGATTACCGCGTTGAATAATGAGATTACTAGAACAATCAACATGAAAACTAACAACGCTATTAAAAAAAGTATATACCTAAAAACCGACAAAAAGATTTTTCAAAAGAACCAATTCTTGGCAATGTCACTGTAAGGTATTTATACGAACCAGGAGAGCTCGAAGGCGGTAAAAAAGGGTTACTGATCCTATTTGGAGTGTCACCGCGCATAAAATATCTAGTATAACACGATCTACGGGTAGACCAGCAATCTATAGATTGGATTCAACTGCCCCTCAGCGAGGATTTACTCGACAACAACTACAAGTGATACCCGGGGATACTCAATTACCACCGCGTGGTCTTAACTAGCACCTCTGCGTCTGTTGCACTCAAGACAAGTCAGCATCACATTATCTCTGGTATGGCCAACGATACTATCTTTTCTGTCTACGGTAAATTGTCGAGAGTCTTTATCCGACCAGCACCAACGCATTATACAATTGCAACTCGCGCAGTGATTATTCTGCTGTTGCTTCAGCGTGATTATTAATTCAGCATCAATATCAAATTCTCTGTTATTGTTTTTATCCTGCTGTTTATAACCAGAATTTTTTTTCTGATTATGTCCTTGACGTTGTCAACGCTGACAATATCATTAATTGTAGTGTCGTTATCATCTCCTGACTCTGTCAGGATAACTCTTCGAAGCTGATTTATTCTTCGTACTCTGGATACTTCGACCACTCGATGCGATTATCCACCATCCAAACAATTGTATCGGATATAGTTAATCCCTGTGAAGAATGTATCGTCGCTGCGTGACCTAGCGTCCAAGGGGATTTATCAGCACGCAATGCATCTTCGACGACGCTGATATCAACCAGCACAATACCATTTAACACTAAATTCTGCTTTTCACGTTGTCCTGGAATATCAACTTCAATATTCTGTTTTCGTGTATCCTTGGGTCTATGACAGAGCGGCACTGGAAGTGTTGCAAATTTGTCTTTATGCAGTTCAAATAACTTCATCTGAAGTGTGTCCCTGACTATCTTTCTACTTGCGATTATCAAATCGTTTGGTCTCCACGCTTCCCAGAAATCATTCATGGGAGTTTCCGAAATTATTTCGCGTGCTATCTCACATTGGATTCTATCAGGTTGCAATCTGATTAGCTTTTTGAACTCGCGTAATTGTTCATCAAGTGCTCTATGATTGGAGTTAATTTCTTCATAGTAGTCTACGAAATTCTTTAGCCAATCATGTGGGGATAAACCGACAAATGGTGGTGATTAACCGTGATCGCCACACATGACAACTTTTGTATTCGCGTGCAATAACCACTCGAGAAATTTTTGTAATACATCTAATGACATCGTGCATATCTCATCCCAAATTATGACGCCGGGGACAGATTTCTCACCCATTCGATCATTCGTCACCTTTCCATCGAAAGAAACTATAAGTACAAGCATTTACTTCTCGTTGTTTCATCTCTCTGGCAAGTCTGTGTGTTGGTGTTAGTACAATCATGTTTGATTTGTCACGAAATAATTCAATCGCGCGAGTCGTCTTTCCTGACCCGCCACAACCATTTAAATAAACTGTTTTATATCTACATATTGGATCAGATATCTGCGGTGCATTAGATAGTTCTGAACACTGATTGCTTTTCAAATATTTATCTTCAATCGTAACATCTGCTGATTTGGAATAATCACACGGTATTTCCTGCTTAATTCTCCACGATCCCCAACTCTCGTCACAACTAGTGAATTCAGCTACTGCGCTGCTGTGTTTCATGTCTTATGTAAAATGAATCAGTGGCGACTCTAACCGCGGTGTCGGGAAATCTATTTATCATTGAAAATAAATTAATTGAAGCATAAGCCAGCATAGATGCCCTCAAATGTGTATATTGAATACTGTGTCCATCGCAGTAAGTAACAATTGTACAAATTTGGTTCCATCAGACAAGAAAGCGTCTTTACGATCGACATATATACCCTTAGATATTACATCCGCGATTACAATATTGTATTTAACGCTATCTATAATCAACCGTGAAGAATATCTTGCATTGTCGTATTTACCACCTTGAGTGAACTTACCGATTATTCTTCTACCGAGATCTTTTGCGTCTTTGTTTCTGATTTCATATAACAGTTTGGACCAATGCATGATATATTCTTCGTCGAGATCGGGAAATTGTTTTTTGTTTTCGCTGATTATACTATCTAGATCAGGTTATGGTGGTAACCAAACCTCAGTCTGTGCTCGATATGATATAATTGGTTCACCTACAATCAGCGATATCAGCATGCTACAATCGATCATATACCGTAACAGCACTATTGGCATCCAATGTTTTACAGACATATGTCTACCAATCCAAACATAATAGCACGGATGAAGTCCTTTAGCCAATTCAAATGATACCACACTAGCAAATCCGGTTAAATCAAAATCAGGCAGTGGTCCATTAATCGCAACACGTGCCATCTCGTGTGTGGGATGTCCAAATCGCTTGAAGTATTCAGCGCATTCTCCGTACCCGAGAAAACTCCCTGGGTAACACGCAACCATGTCAACCGAAATAATAATTCTGGGGTCGTATTTTGTATTCCATAATCCGCCGTGGTTGTATTCGAAGCAGCTCTGATTTGATGTCTGTGAGAAACTCACCTCGCGTTGGTTTCCACGAGTTTCTCTTTCTCGTAAAATGAGCTGCAACAGACGGAATTGTAAAGCAATTTGTTAATAATTGTTCGTCGTCGATATTCTTCGAGAAACTACTAGCTAGTTTTTTCATCTTGTCATGGAGGGCTTCAGTACGGTATATAATTCTCCATTGGGTCTTACAAATTGATCAAATCCACCCTTGGGGTTTTCAGCGCTGTGAAGTAACCACACTGACACAGGATCGTTTTTACTCAACTGGTAAATAGCATCGAACAATTTTTTCTCAGAGAATTCTGGAGTGGAAAACTCCCCGGGTATATACTTTACTGTTCTATCCCGCGGAAATATTGTTACCGCAGATGTCCATGCGTGTTCGTTAGGATCAATAATTTTGATTGGAGCTCCTATTGATTTATATTTTGGTTTATAATACTTCTCCGGTTATCGTCGCTACCGATATTGGGAATTTTAGTATTCGTTCTAACTCTGCTACATTTTGAATTGTCGCCTCATGCTGTTTCACTGTTAACCCCCACTCGGTTATTTTTTTGCGTCTTAAATCAGTCAGTTTGTTTTCCCGGGATGCATTTGTAAAGTGTTCTAATATGCGTTCCGCTACACAATTCATTCTCAACGATGACAGTTTCATGGGTTTTAGTTTCTCAATACTCGGTTTATCATTTAACGGATATATCCCATAAACAACTGCGGTTACAGGATAGGATCTCTCGTAGTATGGTTTGTCAATTCCAGCCAGAATTCCTTGTCTGGAACCTTGACTCACAACGGCGGTTCTTTTATCCTTCAAGATGGGTTCGTATTTTTCCCTGATAATCCAATCTCCTGTTTCACCGCGGATAATGAATTTCACTCTAAAAAATACCTTTTCCGCGTCAGATGTGAGATTATCACTGCTGCGCTTTTATCGTTCATGGTAGAATCAACTTCACCATTGATTCGAAATGTCGACCAACAGTGAGATGCTCCATCACGCTTGAATTCATTAAAACAGTCGCTGATTTTACTTATCATGGTTCTATCACGAATTTTGCTCTTTGGTGTATCAGAAACTCTATCGAGATTGGATTTAGAATTTTTCCTAGGCGTAATTTTCGATAATCTCTCGAACTCCTTCATGCTATAATTAAAACAAGTAGTTAAATAGAAGGATTTGATATAATGAATCATTGCAAATGGCTCATGATTGGATCAGTAACACCGTGTAACAAATTATGCAGAATGGAGTTCTGTGGATATCATATGCAAAGTTTTCGACGTGGAAGCCTTGGTCTTCTACCCTGCATACGATGTGGGGTAGGTGTGCGTGGTAAATCACAGTTGTGTCTGAGTTGTGGTGGTAAGCGATACAGAGAGTTGAAGCGTTATTACGATAAGAGAAACAAAAACTCCATCAATGACTTTGACGCTGACAGCGTCCTTGACTCCGTCAATGACAAAGTCAGAAGAACTCCTCAAGATTACATCGAAATATTTCCAAATGTAATCATTAGAACAAACAATGAATTAGACAAATAGTATTATGTATAATAAATGAACCAAGAATTCAGACTGCATCCCGTAATCACAGACTATGAAGCATCCAGAGATGGTATTGTCAGACACCGAAGACTGAAGAAACCAGTTGGGTGGGAGAATGGTATAGGGTATTTGATATATAAAGCCGGAGGGAAAATACATCTCAATCATAGAATAGTATACGAATGTTTCCATGGATTGATCAAGGATGGTTGTGTTATTGATCATATTGATTCCGATCCTAAGAATAATTCTTTATCAAATTTACAAGCTGTTACACAAAGTGAAAATTTGAAACGAAGAAAGACTGGAAAATACTCGAAAAGAGCGAGACTCGTAATATCAGTTAATACGGAAACTAACGAGGAAATAGTATTTCAATCTATGTATGAGGCCGGTGAATATTTCGATATTTGTAGAGCCTCAGTACGAAAAGTAGCAGAGAGAATCTATCGATCTGCGATTTCAAAAAAGACCGGACAGAAAATTCAATTCATTTATGTCTGAGGCGTCCATCTCTGGAAATATATTTTTTTTTAGAAGTATATAATTGTCATATAATATGAATTCTCAAAATATCAATGAGGTTATAACCGAAATTTTAAATTTGAAATCTCAGGGGATTTACATATCAGATACTTTAAACTGCGATCAAATTATATCCGACTTTCAGGACATTGAATACGGCGCCAACAATAACAAACATTTACTACCCAAACAATATGCAGTAATAAAATTCAGAATTCTATCCGTGATTCCCTGTTATGCTGTGACGACGTCAGTAAGTTTGTCCCGTTATTTGCTATCGTGGTAAAAATAAGAAAGGAATTAGGGAAGGACCATGAAGTAAAAAGAGTAATTAATTCAAAAATCAGAAATATAAGATTGTTAATTGAACAAAACGAAAAAAACCCTTCGGATGGTCTGTTTTAGTCAACAATAGCGGTGAAATTATATACTGGCATTTATCAAGGAGTGTTTTATTATAAGGAAGTTGTAAAATATTTTTTTATTATTACTGAAATTTTCATAGTAAATACTTGACCGATTTTGGCCATTTTTTTTACTGATTTTGGGCATTTTTTGAGTGATTTAAAGTGGTGTCGGTCGGGTCAAAACGTTGATGCTGCATGTGATTTCCCGTAGACTTTTCTACCTAAAATTATTTTTATGATGTTTTAGGCCAAAAACTGAATAAAATTCAGCAATGATGACTAAAAAATGACCAAAAACGACAGAAACGACCAAAAATGACTATTGGTGTCAGTCGGGTCAAAACGTCGATGCTGCACGAGATTTCTCGTAGACTTTTCCACCTAAAATTATTTTCGGGTGACAAAATCACTGCATTTAGATCGAAATCTTCGAGATTCAAATAGGAAAATTGTTTACGATTTCAATAATGGTTAATGAGTCATTAACGACTAGATTGGCTCGTGAGCGACTAGATACGATCACAAAATTTATACCAATCCGCGACTCTGTCAGGAATAAACTGCAAGCTAGACAGAGTTTACAAACTAACTTTTCTGTGGGATCCAGTTTATAGAACATACTATGGTGATGGTCTCGGTGATACAATTGCAGGGTTATTTGCAAGAATGGCTCCAAAAGTGGCGCCGCTAGCAAAACAGTTATCGATGAAAGCTATTGATGTTATTCGTGATAAGGGTATTAGCGCTGTTGTAGACACTGCCGGAAAAGCATTTTTTGCCGCTCGGGATAAACTGACAGCGCTAGTTCGGCGGCGAAGGAAACCGGGACCACTGCTATCTACAACGGAAATTCCCGCGAGTGTTAGTAAAATAATAAATAACGCAGTAGATCAAAACCAGCGTTTGATATGGACGCCCCAGTTCGCAATCATGATTCTGTACGTGATTATCAATATTACGCCTATCATGCAATAGACTCAAATAGTCGATCAAGAATTGAAAATTCAAGTTCATGATACCAGTAAATACATTTTGCCTTGTGAAGCTTTTATCGAAGTAGAAGGAGAACTTGTAACAGCTGCTGATACTACTGTTGGTACTCAAGTCGGGTTTGTCAATAATGGTATCATGGCGTTATTCGATAGTGCAAAATACCTCATCGATGGAAAAGAAATTGAGTCGATAGAACGTGATGTTGATTTGGCCACAACAATAATAGGGTTAGCGAGATATTCCGATGATTATACAGGATCGGCGGGTCCTTCTATGATGTTTGCAAAGGATAATAAAAATAATGTTGGAAAAAATCCATTTGTTGTAATACGACCAAGGAATTTTGCTGATACTGCTGATGCTGATATTAAGAATATGATTATAAGTGCTAATGAGAATTTCAATCTTGGAGCCGCAACACGTATGTCAATGTTGGAAGGGCCGCGTAGATCATTTTCATGCGCGATTCCACTACATCATATATTTGGATTCTGCAAAAATGTTCGAAAAGTTATCTATGGAGCAAAGCATACAGTAGCACTCGTGCGAAAGGGTGATGACAATGACGCAATTTGGAGGATTCCAGCAGATCCTGCACATCTAGAAGCTGATCCCGGTAAAGTCAATTTAACAAAACTATCACTGTGGATGCCAGTGTTGACTCCATCAATCACCGCAGAAGAACGATTACTATCATTTATGGACCATGGAGGTAAATCATTACTAAGTTGGTTAACGGTAAGTACAGATTTTAAACAATCAAATATTAATGGGTTATTTACGTGGAACCTAGCATCAAAACAAGGCGTTGCTGCACCACGTCATATATTTATTGCGTTACAGGATAACGCACGAGTTGGTAATCAACGCTTCAGCCATATGATATTTAGGTATTAGAGACGTCTCACTGAGAATAAACGGCCAGCAGGAACCATCCGAGGATATACAACTTAATTACGGTCAAAACCATATTGCCCGCGTGTATCATCGTTTATTATCATTTATGGCATGCGATCAAAATGTCGATACTGGTCTGCAAATATCACAATATGACTTTAGGAATTTATATCCAATCTATTATTTTTCGTTGGAACATCTTGATTTAACAAGACAATCCGTCGTTGATATACATTTTAGAGCTAATATGCTTCGTGGTGCTATTGCCGATTATAGAGCGGTTGCCGTCATTCTCAGCGACAAATCAATGCTACTCGAAGGTGTTGGTGGACAAATGAGAGTGATAGATGCACCAGTGGAAAATATGTAACAATTAGATCAATATGTTATTGTATAATGTCATATAGTCATATTAGTGTTACGTTAACTCCCGGTCAACTTAAGAAATTGCAATAGGAATCGGCTAAAAAATACGGAATTACAATAACACTGAAACCCAACCAGATGACTGGCGGAGCGAATAAATTGTCGCTGACAACTCGTCAAATAAAACACTTCAATGATGCTTTCAAGGATAAAAAAGGCGTTCAGATCACTCTCTCTGCGGCTGCTATCAAAAATATGATTGAAACCGGCGGTATATACCCGTTGTTAGCTGCAATTCCAGCGTTGATTGCTGCGGCTGCCCCAGCGGTAGCTAAAGCGGCAGCGTTAGGGGCTGTTGGTACCGCGGCAGGAATGACACTAAAGAAAGCAACTGGGAAAGGGTATAAAAAAGGGAAAGGGTCTAAGACTACCAGGAACACCGTATTCATGGTACAGCGGAAAGGGTCTAAGACTAGGACCGGTTTACTAGTTGAGGAACCTATGATTGTGGAATCTTTGACTGAAGAACCTATGGTTGTGGAATCTTTGATTCCAATGTCCAATTCTGATTTACTCGATGCTGCTAAAAATTGGCGATAAAAAACTTCAGAGGTGTCTTTATGAAAGATTAATTTCTGGCTCAACCAAGCAGCGTTGAAACCGGTATTATTAATCTCGATAACAGCACCGGACCTGGTACTCACTGGGTTGCATACGCGATTGATCCACGTGCAATCGATTATTTCGATTCATATGGATTAGCGCCGCCGAAGGAATTTAACCGTTATATAAATCGCTTAAAAACTCCTCAAAAAAGTGAAGCGTTGGTATTCCACGCTACCAACACAACAACTAAATGATCCACCAATATGAGGCAGCGAAGTATTAAATGTCCTTGACGCTATTTCAACATCTGGAAAACCACCACATGAATGAATACACTAGTAATCGCTGGCGGCATCGATGATTTTGAAACGAAGAGATTTTAGAGAGAGATTATATAGAATAACATGATTGATATTTGGGGACGACCTCATTACCATCGAAGAAACCAACCACAGAAACATCTGCAACCGGTGATATAAAAAATATAATCGAGGATGAAATAGCTGAGACGTTGAACTTAGAAAGTGTTGATCCCAATGAAATAGTTGTATTTCAAGATCGTCAGGGTAAATTGAAATCTAGTAATGTTTCCCTGGATGATATTTTAGTTAAACAACGAGACGCAACCGAAGGCACTATCGCGTTATTTTCCGATCAGGGTAAACTCAAACATGGGCATACTTATTTCAACTATCTTGGAACGAATTAACAATATTGACAAGCCATTATTAGATTTTCTTGGTAATCCTCCAGTGACCACACCAAATCTTACGGCGATAAAAACTTCTATGTTGGAACTAGCAGAACTTCAAGTCAAATATGTAGATCACGTTGAAAAGTTTACATCATTTCGTAAAAATATCATCGAGAAATTTTTTGCAACCACGCTGGATAAAATTGATATAAAACTCCCGGATATTAAAAAATTCATCGATGAGATGAAAACCTTCATCGAAGCAATCAAAGGTGATGTAACGAGGATGAAAAATAATAATTGAAAAAACAAAAATTCCTCATGAGAAAACCAACAACGTAGTATACACGATTCAATACGGATCATTTGCGTGGACACCTACAAACAACAAATTAGATATCACTGCAACCGTCAAAGGTATTTATCGATTAACACTAGTGACGCCAACTCAATTTAATATATCATAGTCGAGTTCATCTGGGGTCAACAATACGATATCAACGATCATCGACAAGGATACAACCGAACAATTCACGATAGCATCCACTGATAAGAATTTGGCTAGGGTTTCAGTAACATGGTATGTGGAATTCGTAGCGGATTTGAATAAACAATTAAATCGCTAGCGGTTTCAATTGAAATCGTAAATGATTTGAGAATAAAATGACAACGTCACAACAATATCGCCCTCACCGAGGAGTACGAGGAGTACCAAATAAAAGTAAAAAAATACCGACGAAGAATCACTGCAATTGATGTTACCGTGTACTCGGTGAGTGGTGTAATCACCGGAGCCGGACTTATACTCTCCTCGGTGACATTGGTTGCTCCGATAGTTGTTCCAATTTTTATATCCACGGCGACAACAACCGCTGGAATTATTTCGATAATAACAAAAGAAATATGATCATGCAGCCAGCGTAAACTGCAGTATTTCTTAATTAAATTTAATGTTGTATCAACCGCATACTCGCAATTATCCTCGATGATATCGTCGTCGCTTGATGATACATTAATATCAGATAGTGAGTTCTCAGCGATGGTAAGTATTTATGATTCCGCGATATCAAAATTAGAAATACAACATGATTATAATAACAATGACAACACCGCAAGAACTACTTCAACGAATAGTACAAAATACCGAACTAATTCAACAAATAACGGAAAATACCACACCGATGAGACCAGCATGATATCAATAACCTCAACCAATCCTGAATTTCCCGATTCCGATTCCCGTGAAGGAGATAGCATTAGCAAAACTACGAATGTACCATAGCTGGCCTAATATCAGATCGGTAGCATTTGGCGGTCAACAACCGAATAATTCCTTGGTATTTGCGAATAAGAATAAACCCGATGGAACTCCAGACTGGAACGTTGTTTCGATACCATCTGGGTCATACGAAATCGAACAAATCAATGCTGAATTTCAGCGTAGAATAAAATCAATTACTGGAGCAGAATCGAAAATCGCTATAACGGTTCATGAGCCGACGCTATCATCTGCCATCGAGATAAATTAACCTGATTATGTCGTAGATATCTATCAGAGTTCTATAAGGACAATACTAGGATGGCCCGAGATCCCACTTCGACAAGTTAACATACCAACAGAACCACAAAAATCTGATTATATCACCGACAGGATTAAACCCGATAATCCAGTACAAAGCAATAGCGGTTACACCAAACTGAATTTCTTCACTGGAATAATGGAAAATCGCGTTAATAGATTCACAACTCGACAGGATAAAATCACTGAACATTTCACAGCGTTCAATAACGATATTTCACTGTTGTTAATATCTCTTAAATCTGGTACTCTCACCCGAGATGAATTTATCAGCGTCGTAGAAACACGTAACAAAATCATTGATGACATGAAAATATTTAATTTGCAAATCATTCAAGAGGTATTAGGTGACAATAATCCTAAAACGAGAACAGAGTTTGCGATAGTGTATAATATACGCGTAGAAGATATTCCCGTGTTTAAACTACCAGGATATAATATCTCAGAACTACAAAAATCTCTCAATGATGCCATCGATGAAGGTTTCAAAAAAATCCATGACGAATAGAAAAAATTAACAGAACAACAAACAACCATCCTTAAATATAATAATGACCCAGATGACGGTGGTAGACATATCGCTCCTCAAAATGTGAATATAACCTCGGTGATAGCATTAAATTTAGTATGTGATGTTATCGAAGGAAGATATCAAATAAATCTCGAGCGATCAAATCAAGCTCAGCAGGGCTATATTTTATACTCTTTTGCAACAACAGCTCCTCCAGGATTTCTAATAATTGAGAACCCAACTAATCCAGTCTATATGCGATGTCATAATGATTCACTAACGAGAATTAATTTCAGTCTAATAATCTAATTGATTTACATGGTGAGGTTCTACAAATTAGTCTGTTTGTGAAATCGTAAGGACTTTCATCGTAGTGATTTTCATCGTAAAACAATTGTTGACCATAGCAGCAATGGGGGTGAATTTCAACGACATGGCGTCTTTTTTGCCATTGGACCCCTACATGGAAGCCTCGGTTTGACAAATCAACCCCGTTATTATATATCTAGGAATCCTCAGTTTGTCAAATAAACCTTTTTATGAAATATTAACAAGAAGGAAGTCTATCTAACGCCTAGAGGGTTGGTCTGTTCACCACCGTTGCTGAAAGACTTAATTTGAGAAATGGAGCTCTAAAATCGTTAAGGCTCCATTTGGCAAAAGGAGACTTAAAATTATTTGCTTAAAATCTAACTCAATTAGAGAAGGTCTGTTTCCCCCTCTGCTGCTATTTTGTATAGCGCCTAATCTTTAGAAGCTTTAATCGCCTTACAACATCTATAATGATATAACCAAACAGAATCAAACTCATTTCATTTTGGATGAATAGGGTCGGATTAAATTCACTTTGAATATTGGCAGCTAAAACTAGAGTCAATACGGGATGAATGAAGAGTTATTTAAGCAAAGCTCGCTAGAAGGCCTTCTGTACAACGATAGACTGGACATCATTTATTTACAACGTGGTGTGTTAAAAATAAATTTTAAACAGTTTCTTTTTGAAGGGTCTATTTTACAATTTACATACCCCCTCCCCCCAGCAAAAATGATGCATTATGCAGGATATTTAGACAATTCTTTCTTGTTACAACAGAGAGAAAAGTCCAGTAAAAAAGAAAGTCCAATAAACCTTATCAGACTATAACCTAAATCCTCTCTCCATTGCAACTGTTTAATTCTTGCAATGTTACCAGTGCATAGTTCTCAGCCTAATCGAAACCCAATGCTTGCCACATATTCGTGGTTAATTTGACTCCCGAGTGTCACTACCATCAGCTGAGATGGGTGAGAGCTGATGCGATTGTGCAACATGTCTAATAAATTACGAGCAATAATTATTATTTTATACTTAACGTAGATATTTAATGCTCATTAAGATGTGGACAAACACACATGTATCTATCTATCTATCTATCTATCTATCTATCTATCTATCTATCTATCTATCTATCTATCTATCTATCTATCTATCTATGTATCTTACACATCTGACAAAGTGAAACAAAATTGGTTAACAACCTATAAAATGCCACCATTTTCTCTAAATTGCTCTGATGTCAATAGCAGCATTGACACCAATGCAAACTTATAAGAAGGGGTTAATCCATCAGTATTTCTTACTAGCATAGTTTGGCTCGAACAAATCCTAATTGAAGTTGTTATCTTTGCTAAGCGAAATGCAACTTAATATCATAAATAACCATCAATACTTAATAATAAGGGAGTATTCGCTCATGTTGGCACCATATCAGTCAAACTAGCTTCAATCCTATATCTTAATAACATTGAAATGCAAATATACGTACTTACACATTTATTCCTTTAAAATAGATTCCTTTGCTTTTGTACTCTCATAGGTATGAAATAGAAATATCATCTTCTTTAGGATTAATTGAGAAAGTCAGAGCGAGTAACAGATTTTTATCCAAGATGGTAATATACATATATGATAATGTACACATATGATAATATACATAGATGATAATATACAGAAATGATAATATGCATAGATGATAATATACATAGATGATAATATACATAAATGATCATATACCTATATGATAATATACATATATGATAATATACATGTATGATGATATACATATATGATAATGTACATAGATGATAATATACATAAATGATAATATACATATATGATAATATACATATATGATAATATACATGTATGATAATATACATATATGATAATATACATAGATGATAATATACATAAATGATAATATACATATATGATAATATACATATATGATAATATACATGTATGATAATATACATATATGATAATATACATGGATGATAATATACATGGATGATAATATGCATATCATAGTCGACATTGATGGCAACTGGGGTCAGATATTAGGCACAACGATTGCCAGCCTGCATTGTCAAATCTGTCACAAAGAAGCTTCAAAGGACGAAGGCAATCCGCAGTTTGAGGCAGACACAAATATTTATTGAATTTCATGGCAAATTTGCGTTTTGTGTCACACTTATTAGAATAGTCTGCTGAATCCTTTAGAAGATATATTGTATCTATAATTATATAGAACGAACTTCTCAATATTTTGTTCTACCTTGGATTAACCATTGAACTTTACCTGTTCGTTTCAAACATTTTACAAATTGTTCATTGTGCTATTACTGTAATTTCATTTTAAGCGGCAGTGCACGTTTCCGGTCTATATTGGTATAAAGCTAACATGAAATTATATCACCAATCTTGCATCCTCTGAATATTAACAAATTAACAGGTTTCAAATCTCCAATATAATACCACTTTATAGTGAATTGAACCACTTCTGTTTTTCAATTGGTTCACAAATGCCGCGTGAATTCGTGTGTTTGATGTATACGTGATACATACTATGGCACGAGAGATGTTTGCTACTTTTCTCTTTATTGAATAATATTAAACAAAATGTCAAATCACCTTTCTCATAAGCGGTTAAAAATAGATAAAAAAAATTAAGTGAAATTTCACAATGCTATCTTTCTGTGCTGCAGTGGTTAAATAAAGAAACACAACCTGACAATTTGACAGATAAATGAGGCCTTAAACCATGAAAATTAAAACGCGACTTTCGGTAACAGCTCAATTTAGCTTTATACAGTTAAAACTTTCCAAAGTCAAAGAAAAAATATTTTATTCAAAAAAAACAACAAAATCTTCTCTGGTTACAAATATGTTTCATTAGACATCTTTAATGTAACAACAATGGTTTGATAAAAGATATATATGCAGACCGTGAATATAATTTATTGGACATCTTTATTGTAACAACATGGTTAATAACAATTGTGTAATAACAGATATAGATGCATACCGTGAATATGATTTATTGCACATCTTTCTTGAAAGAACATGGGTAATAACAATTGTGTAATAACTGATATAGATTCAGACCGTGAATATGTTATGTGAAGTGCAATATTTGCATTGCTTGCATTTGCATTCCAATCGACCATTTCGTCCTTTATTTGTTAGTATCAAATCATGTACCCTTCATCTAGTTAGAGGTTCAGAATTTGACAATTACGTTCATTCTGTAGTTGTTTGGAAATTTAACATAATATGTTTTAAACAACCGTGGAGTACACAATGAAAATGTCATAATTTCTCCTTTGATACTTGATTTTGGATACAACAAAAGAAACTTATTAATTGTAGTTTAAATATTTGTCCAGCATAGGGTTTTAGTGATTGTGATAAGAGAATAAAACGTTACTTCAAATATCCTTAAAATTGTGTTGACGCATTTCATTGTAATAAATTTCTGCCATGACCTCGCCATTACTGCATTTTCTAAGCAATTGTTTGCCATTTATTCGGACATCATTTACTTAGTTATTCAAAGAGGGAGAATATATATTAGTGGCTTTACCATACAGTATAAAATAATAATTACTGTCTATTAAAATTATAAAGTTACATTCACTAAAGTCATTAACCAGTTATTAACATTTACTATAGTAGTTAAATATTTATTAACATTTACTATAGTTGTTAAATGTTTATTATCATTTAAAATAGTTGTTAGATTTGAATTAACATCTACTATAGTTGTTAAGTATTTATTAACATTTAGTATAGTTGTTAAATATTTATTAACATTTACTATAGTTGTTAAATATTTATTAACATTTACTATAGTTGTTAAATAGTTATAAACAAAGAGTATGTATAAGCTAGCTCTAAATGGTTTAGTATACGATGCAAAAATGAAAAGAATATCATCACTTTCTTTTGATTAGTAGAATAGCTCCATGGAAAGGAATGTTTGTGGTTGAGAGAAGTATGTGCATACAATATAAGAAGACAGAACTAAGGAATTCTTAATAACGTAGTGTTGCTTGCGTGTTAGTGCATGTAATGAAAGAAAACGTTCTTGTTAAGGCTTAATATATCCTTTCTAATATTTCCATTAATTACTACCACCCATTAATCAGAAATATATAGTACATAGTTATTGAAATACTCAAGTAAAGCTGAATCACTTATCGATTGTATTAATTGTTGGGACAATTGCGTACAATTTTATTCACAAAGGGTATCAAAATATTGAATGATATACATAATGACAAGAAAGAGAACAAAAACAATACCAAAGTTAAAAGATAAGAAATGAAGCAAAACTGACAAAAAACTACTTAGCATCCTATCACTGAAGCGAATTGAACAAAGTGTATGATACCACCAAATTGAGCAATGATGTCTTTCTGTGTACATAACACGATATGTAAACATATGTATTAGTATTGCTCTTTATAATGTAATATTATTGAATAGCGTCCTGAAATGATTATTTGTTCAACGATTAGTTGGAAACGTCTGTTCAACGGACTTCCAGAAGAACTCTCTAATCCACTGATGTTTTCCGTCCTTGCTCAGTTTGGACATGACTAGATCTTTTGGCTGATAGAATACTGGGAACTGCTGCAGCTCTGCTGGAACATTTTCGTGACCTAGACATATGGATATTATGCCGCATCCAAATCCTTCCTGACGATTCCATTTCATTGCCATACTGATGTAGTTGTTGTAAATAACCTCCTCGCTAAAAACGAAGACAATCAGGCAACTCGGTTGCATTAGTGATGCTGGTGCTTTTTTTTCCAACACCCCTGGTGTTATTTCCACGTTATTCAGTGAAACAGACAGTCTACACATATCTGTGAAGACCTGGTGGATAGCAGAGGACTCTAGTTTTAAAGAATCCGATGACAGAATGGTGATGTCGTACTCAAATTCATGTCTGTTGCCAGAACTGCCAAAGTTCCCTTTGGAACAGAACTGAACGGCTCTTTTAAATCTCATTTTTACTGTCTCTTGATCAACTTCATTCAAGGCACTTTCTAGGTAAGCTTCAAAATACAATTTTCTGTTTCTGCCTTCAAGCCTAGAACTTGATACTTCCATTAGATCCAACAAAAGAACACTGTTGGAGAAATCCTTTTTTCTAAAATAGTTCTCTGCTTTTGTAAACATGATGTTGGGGTCATTTGCATCTTCTTCACTCATCTCGGATATTTCTTTATAGAAAGGCAAAACCTGACCATAATCACCCACAAACTGGTACAGATGATCAAGTTCCTCTATATTTTTTTTACAATGGTATACCCCTTTTTGTTTTTCCTTCGTAAGCATATCCTTGATGGATGGAAACTTTGCCTTTAATGCTAAAGGTGCATTTGTAGCTATGTACGCTGACTTTTGCAGTGCTTGAATTATGAGGTGTTTTGCCTTCTCATATAATGTCACAGTAGATATTCCACTTGGTTTTGTTGATGCAAGGTGAATGAGACAAAGGGCATGCTGCTCAAGACATCTCACTTCTTGCAATGGTGCACACTCTTTTCCTTTCGCTGCCTGTACAAATACTTCGATGGCCTTATCATACCAACTAAGGCTTCGAAACAGAAGGCCTTTATCACACATCGCATGGATATTAGATGGACTGCACTCAAGAGACTTTTCCAAGTGACTCAAAATTTCTGCTGTTCTTTTATCGTGTGAATAAGGTAACACTTGCTTTGGGGCGACGATGAATTTTAGTGTTCTGTACTCCTCGGGTATGGAGTGTTTCCTACTTATGTGCGTTCGTCTTGATGATATGATAGACCTATTCAGGACAGACCTCAAAGTTATCGCCAACTGATGGTGAGCAAAGGCAGTTTTCCTAATTTCAAGGCTTCTTCTGAGTAGCATCTCGGACCTTCTGTAATCTTTCCAATATCGTGCTTCTTTGCCAAACCTTTCAAGAACATATACATCATCGTTGCAAATAATGAACGCCTTTTCAAAGAACTCTCTTACTGTCATGTGTTTGATACTTGCTGGTAGAATCTGATGGAGATTGAAGTCTGTATGTTGTTGAAATTTCAACAAACCAATGATTTCTCCCAGCATCGCCCATCCTCTTGCTCTAAATCTGTCAATATTAGCATTCTTGGCCACGTCATAAATAACGTTTATAGTGCGCTTTGCTGAGTTCTCAAAGTCTGAAACATGGTCAAAACAGAAAATGTTATACACATTGAATTGCCTTTTCAGTAATACTGCAAGACCAAGTTTTGATAGATACAGATTTTCGACGTCAGTCTCTTTGTCGTCAATAATTTCTTGGAACAAATCAATGGAATATTTATAGAATCTGGGGCCGAAACGAGAATACGCATTAGCTTGTTCAAATTTTGCTCTGTTCACAAGGTTTCTTCTGCTTCCTAATACTTCAAGTTTATCCATTATTTCAGCAACCCTCGTTAATCCTTTCTCTCGGTACATCCACATCTGATTTGCAAGAGCGATAACATTTTCACTATTCCTCATTAAAACTTCCTCGGTATACTTCATTGCTTCTTTCTCTTCGCCCATTAGCCAATGAATGAACGCTAGCAAATTAATAGCTGCTTCCCATTCAGCGTCCGTTTCAAAACCCGATTTAGTCATTTCTTGAGATATCTTTTCTCTAATGGACGCCAAGTACTGCATATTCTTTTCTTGAAGAATTTTCAAGTCAAACAAGGAAGGACAAGTATCTTTACATTTCCAAACAGCTTCGTCTGTTTTGGTTGCCATCATCGAGTTCACTGAAAAAAGAACATGCATCTCTAAGACAATCACGTTATGACTTCATCAAAGGAATGCGAATATTCAATTCAGACTGCAGGAAAGATATCTTTCATTAAATGTAAAAATGAAAGCTTTCCAAGGTATATAGGAGTCAAGCTGCAAAAGTCTTTTAAACAATCTATCTAATTAACTATAATGCTCATCTTCTTTGCACTGAATTATAAACTCGTTATTGTTGATTAAAAGATGACATTAAGAAAGAAGGGTCAGAGTGAAAACACTGATTCTCGGTAATTTCAAGTCTATGAAAGCACGATCTCAGATCATACAAGTGTCAACTAACAGTATTACATATTTTTTTCGTGTATATCAACGCCGACCGAGTGAGACAGCAGTAATTTGATGCACTGCGTATAAAATCTTTGAAAATGTATCATTGAAGAAATGTTTGGACTTGTGAGGAAATATGTTTTATCTAACAAATGTGAAGCATATGCATCATGTGTGTAGAGAATGTTCACATCTTACGCTGTGTATTGTATTTTGTTCTTCATGTTCGCGTTTATCCTGAATCAACACCACATAGCTTTTGTTGTGCTGATGTGTGATTACCTCTACTACTAGGACTACTAAAACAAGGGAAACATGATCTGTTTGTATGCCTTTTTCATAACTCTTACACCCGAACTTGCAATAGCTCGTTGTCAAAACATCCGATTCAAACACACAAGTAACAACCTTTGAATGTTTATTCATAGATGGCACGATATACTTTCTGTTTCAATGTGGAGATTAGCAAATACGTATTACCAACATACATTAATGGAACATTATCAAGTTTCGCTTTCGTTTTCCTTTTCATAATAGTTGTTAATAATAATAATAATAATAATAATAATAATAATAATAAATACATTAAAGACAAAAAGACGTAACAAATGTTAATACATGAATATATATTAGTGAAAGCTACGCGTCGGGTACCAAACTAATAAATGGCTCTAATTTTTACGAGGCTGCAATGGTAAGGTTGTATTTTTTCATTTAGGCCAAATTTATTCAATGTGATTGGTGTAATGTATAATTTAAGCGTATAATTTAAGAAATGTCGGATGCAAAATGTTGCTCCAGATTTAAAAGAAAGGCTATCGACCATAAAATAAAATATTACCTTTGAAACAGCTCAACAATATAAGCAAATGCAGTCCGTTGATGCTTGTGATCTTTTATTGTATCTCTAGTCATGTGTATTGACTTCAGTCAACGGCTCCACAGGTATCGGATTGGTTAGGTAAATTGGGTTATAGCTACTTATATAGCTTGACAGGTCAAATGTCAGACATAATGTTGCAAAGCTTCACCCGGATTGAGATATCGCAACTTTGATGGGTCACATGTTGGTATGATAGTTTGGAATTCAAATCTGATTCTCCGAATAGTCTATCTGTACGGAAATACAGAACATAGTGCAATCAGTACAAGTAGATGTACTGAAATGCTATTCCACTCGCAAGGAAAGAAATGTTAATGTAATTATCGATTTGAGTCCAAAGGGATATGGTCCTCGCAAACTGGTTGCCCATGTGTCATCAAACATTGCTAAATGATTGGATAATCATGAAAATAGAGTCACGCTTTTTCTGCAATTGATCCGCTTGATGCGCGTAATTAAGCTGCTTTAAATGAAGTTAAGGACCTGAATATTTTATGCTTTTAGGAAAAGAACACTCTCGAATTGTATGTCGAATAATAAATGGCGCTTGAAGGCATCAGTTCTAGTACTTAAAACAGACATAATGTACATAAACTAAACACTTTGTCAAACAAGAAAAACATTTTGTTTCTTCCGTTTCATAACTTGCGTACGCTGCGAATTATTACTGCGCTTGGCTTATGAAAGTCGCAGACCCATAAATATTAACTCGAGTACTCAGGTTAAAAACTCGCGTTCGAAATAACAACTGGCGCACAAAATTGGAAAGGTTAAATATTTTTTTCCAAGAACAATAAAGCTCATTTAGACAAGGTCAAGAATTATAGATCCGATACAGATTTTACACTCGAGAGTAACAAAAGAGAGAAAGGTTATCCAGGTTAATTCGATTATTGTCGGACTAGTTTGATACGCGCGGCATTTTCTTTTATTGTACTAAAAGATACGTTGTCATGGTTAAAATATGTTTCTTGTTTAATGACAATTATATCTTCTTTAAAAAAAATAAAGCAATCAACGATAACACTTTTTAGTCTTTGTTAGAATGTTTGTGGAAGACTGTAACAGATTGACCTCATTAAAGTGATGTTTTTAGGTTACACTTTGGCTCGTGGTATGGTAAATTTAAAATGTTTGTGGATATCGCTTTAACATATGTCCTGATAAAAAGAATGTATGTAGTTTAAACTGTTCGCGATAGTATCTTATAGAAGGTGTTTGCCAATCTTCCAAGCAATGGCAAAATAGTACATTTGTTCAACATATATGAAGTCAAAACAGAAACCGGCTACTCCTCTTTAAATTAATGTTAGAAAATCAATGTAGGCTTTCAATCTTTACTGAGATATTATCACACGTTTGTCTTGTTCCATAATTTCAAAATTATTATTTATGTTTATTGTCTCTTCATGTCATCGTAAGTGACATTAAATGAAAATGTCAGCTTCTTGCATATACCTAAGCCAGAAAAATAGTATGTCCATCCAAGATCCCATCTAGAGTCTTTCTGTATTGCATGGCAGAAATGTTCTCCGATTCACAATTCCTTTAGTTTAGAAATACAGGTCAAAGGCTTTAAAAGCATAAAGTTTCACATTTTTCTTTCTTTTTTGCACAACAAAATAAATATATTTCGGGATTAAACAAATTTTTATAGATGGAGAATGTTTTAAACAAATGTCTGGTTAAATATAGCAAAGATCAAACTTTTTATGGTCTGATTTCTGCAAATTCAAAATTATACATATGTTTGAATACTCTGCTCACTAAAACAGCTGATATTTTTAGGATAGGTGTGTATTAACTACGCCTTCCAAAGCAAGATCAGACAAATACGACACACGCAATAATGCATCTTTCATTTGTAAGTGGTAGGCGTAAGCTAATGAAAACTGATTTCCTGCATATAAGATCGAAATTTACGTCACTAGCTTTCCAAACATTATTAAGTTTCGCTTTCGTTGTACTTTTCATCATGGTTGTTACTACTACTACTACTACTGCTACTACTACTACTACTACTACTACTACTACTACTACTACTACTTAAAGACAAAACGATTCAAATGTAAATTCGTGGATATATATTAGAGCACGTTTTACCTCGGATGCAAAACCTAATAAATGGCTTTAATTTTGACGAGGCGGCAATGGTCAGATTGTATGTTTTCATATAGGCAAAATTTATTCAATGTGATTGGTGCAATGTGTCCAAGAGTATAATTCAAAACAATGTCTGATGAGCATGTCGCCGCATTTGTATAATAAAGGCTATTTACAACAAATAAAATATTACCTTATAAGTAGGTCATGAGGAGAAGGCAATGCAGTCGGTTGATGGTTGTAATCTTTTATTGTATCTCTAGTCATGTGTATTGACTTCAGTCAACGAGTCGACATGTATTTGATTTGATTAGGTAAACTGGGTTATAGCTATTTAAATGGCATGATAGGTCAAATGTCAGACATAACGTTGCAAGTTGGGGAATTCAGACCTGGTAATCCTAAATATGTTATCTGTATGCAAATACAAAGTAGTGCACTCAGTAAAAGGTTATGTACTGAAATGTCATTCCGCGAATAAGTAAGAAAATGTTAGTCGCGCAGCAACTATATTTTCATATATAATATAACGTGACATGTTGTTGAATTTTTAATTCAGTACTGTGTAAGTCCAGCATTAATGAAATAAATAAACAAATTAGCATCAAGAACTGTATTTTTCTGGTTTAATTTTGATAGTACGTGTAGGTGAATGGCTTGTTACATTTTTGTTGCTAAAACCGTACAGGTAGAATAACTCTGCTTCTAATGCAGAGTTCTCCAGTGCAGCTCCTTACGTCACATTGTGAATGATTTATTTGAATAGTGTTGTCAAATTCTTTTTAAATTCTTCCTCAGTATTTCTTTGATTTTCTCGGTATTGTCACAAGTGAAAGAAAAGCTAGAAATACGGATGCAAATATATAAACTATTTAATGAACGTGCAATAGTAATACTATACATTCGATTACCGTTATTGATTTTCTTCTTTTGATTTATTTGATTACCTTCGACATCTCTTTTTAACACATTATTAATTATACCATGCCGAGGAAATTAGTTAGGTGCCTCTAGACTATATGGTGGCAACTAAATCAGTGAGACTGGGGAGGGTATCACGCTCACCACTCTTTGATTAATAATTTAGCATTCTATCAACCAAGCTATGGCGACTTACTCCTGGTTTTAATAATTTCTAAAATGTATTGAAACCAACAAATACATCAAACGCATATATATATATACTAGCTGTGATAGGTATGCACAGCTAGGTACTTAGGTTTTAACTGCAGGCAATTTGTACATGCTGCATGGATTGAGTGGCACTCAGCAATTCGAAAATAATTCTATCCGACAAAAATAAACCACCATTGGGTGACGCTGTACGTAGCAACGAATCCTGAGTACATTTTTAATCACATATACAAATTGATATAAATAATACTCAATTCCGTGACAAGCCTAATAAACAAAATTAGTTAGCATTTTTATTAAAAAAGAAAACAGAGCTCAATTGATAAATGTTTGATTCGTAGAATAATTGTAAACGTTGGCATCTCATATGAAAAACGTAAGATAGAAGAAATCAAATAATCAAAACCATATACGAGCAGCATTTATGTATTGATTATTTAGCACTGATTAGCACATACATTTCTTTTAAGGTAACACCTACAGTCCAGGTTATTTTTGTAATGAATTTAAAGGCTGCAAGCCAGTTATAGTGATGGCTTCTGATGCACATGTTATACTTGAATTAGCAGCAAACTCAATCCAGGTATGAACTGGTATTTGCAAGTTATCTCATTACTGAGATGTGCTAAAGTGATGAGTGGTAAATCTGGATTACAGCGATGGCAGTATGGCCCAAGAAAGACAACTGTAACCAAACGTGTTGATGGCTTCGTCCGACCCAATGGAATTATGCTGCAGGAAGATATAATTAGTCATACAACTATAAAATTCAGCAAACTATAGCATTAATAACACAGAGAAACTGCAATTGAGGATGAACATTCTGTCCACTATGGAATTTCCTTATTCTCTTGTTGAATACTAATGAAGACTTTGTATAGCGCCTAATCTGTAGAAGCTTTAATCGCTTTACAACATATATAATGATATAACCAAACAAAAACAACAATGTATGTATTTATGTATGTATGTATGTATGTATGTATGTATGTATGTATGTATGTATGTATGTATGTATGTATGTATGTATGTATGTATGTATGTATGTATGTATGTATGTATGTACGTACGTGTGTGTGTGTGTGTGTGTGTAAAAAAGACGTATTATCGGAAAACCGTCCTATGTTAGCTGTTGATTGGGGATTACGTATATACTTAAATCGTTTCATAGGTTTTTGGGATGGTTAGGGTCGTATTAAATTAACTTTGAATATTGACAGCTAAAACTGGAGAAAATACGGGATGAATGAAGAGTTTGTCATTATTTTTATCCTGTGATCGCAATTATTTAAACAAAGGGTGCTAGAATGCCTTCTGTACAACGATAGATTGGAAAACATTTATTTACAACGTGGTGTGTTAAAAATAAATTGAAAAAAGTTTCTTTTTTTAAGGGTCTATTTTACAATTTACATATCCCCCACCAGCAAAAATGATGTATTATACAGGAAATGTCGACAGTTCGTTCTTGTTACAACATAGAGAAAAGTCCAATAAGAAAGAAAGTCCAAAAAACCTTATCACACTAAAACCTAAATCCTCTCTCCATTGCAACTGTTTGATTGTTGCAATGTTACCGGTGCATACTTCAGCCTAATCGAAACCCAATGCTTGACACATACTTGCGATTAAGTTCTTCTCACTCCCGAGTGTCACAACACTCAGCTGGACAGATCCATTATAGCTGACCGAGATGATTGTTCAAACCAATGCTCTAATTAAAACAGACATGGCTCTTATTAAAAAGTGTCACAATCCTCAAATATATGTATGTGTGTAATTAGGAATTTTAAAATAGCTCTAAAAATTTTTCAGTCATATCGCTACGATGTCTGTATTATGGTAGTTTATAGTGAGGTCTAGGATTGAAGCATCATGTGGCAGACATGTAAGACCATGTTCCACCCAGTCACATTATTCTGACACCCGTCTGACCAGTCCTAACACTAACCTCGTAATGTTAAACTCCTAGCGAGGCAACTGTTGGCATCTTTGTATAATTCTTTTTTATACTTGGTCGCGGTTCGAATCTGCAGCTTCCCGCATCCGAGGTGAAATATCTAACCACTAGATCATCAGAGTGGTCCACAGATAATAATTTCATCACAGTATTCCTAGCGATAAATTGGTTAAGATCTGTTTAGCCGTTGTTACAGTTTGTGAGATTTATACAAAATATATATAATGACTATAATTATTCAGGTTGATCAAACCCACAAACGACAAAGCTCAGAGGTTAGCGTACTGGATCCGCAAAATAAATATGCGGATTTGAATCATACCATTGCCATTGGAGCACTACGGGTTATCTACCATTGTATATGCTTTAATCAAG